>JAUPFT010000002.1:56755454-57355454 GCA_036936625.1 Parnassius smintheus behrii | reverse complement strand
AACCGCAACTAGGTTTTCCGAAAATACTGAAAGACTTCATATGAAATTGTGGTTTAGCGATTAGATCTTGAGCACCTAAAGCTTTGCCCTGGTTCTCCCAGTGTGTAACTAATTTTATGTTAACCCTTTTTTCAATATTCTCCATAGTCTTACCAAAGACTGAATTATTCATTAATTGATAAAAATCTTTTTCGAAATCTGATTTTGCTAACGTTCTTAATTTTGTGTTTAGATCTATGTACATCTTCAACCAGCGAGACTGTTTAAATTTTAAAACTCTATGAATTTTAGTTAATTTAACCCCCCTTTCTATGCACTGCTTTAAATTTCTGTAATGAATTACATATTTATCTTTATTATTTAAATTTGGGACTAGTTTATTTTCATTAATATTGCCTGTACAAATGTTTTCGGGGCATAAAGGAGAGTTCGAATGTAAATCATGAAGTTCATCCGGGTATTCCAAATCAACTTCTAAAATAAAACCGAAGTTCGATGTCTCAGACACATTAAATTCTGTATTCGGATTTACCCATTCGAATCCACCAGTAGGAAGACATTGAGACATAGCCCAACCATATAAATTGTTGGCATCAAAATATGTGATGTATGAATTTGGTTTCCCTGCATCATAATCCCCCATATATTTGTTATTAGCTCTAGCATAACGATTACTACATTGAGATACACCACCCCTGATACCCGATCTAATAAATGCAATTTTCTCATAATCTGTTAAAAGTTCTAATTCTATTTTTGTATATTTTAACATTGCATCCCAACTTAAACCGGGTGCTGTGTAATAATGGGCAGGGTCTAAATCATAAGTACTAACAAGTAATCATAAGCACATACATAACTTTCTAAAGTTTTCAAATACATCGGTTAAAAGTAAAACGTCTGTTTTTAAATACAGAATAATCTAGCATATTACAACACCCAAAGTGTTCCCAAACATCTTTAGCATGATTGTAATCATCATTTGAAATATGGAAATCTGTGAGCGAGCTATAAAAAAAATTTTGTTCGGGGAGCGATGTTAGGCTTAAACTAGCATAATTAGTCATAAGTTCATATGGATAAACGCCTTTCCGTTTTAAACGAAAGAAATCTTCATCATTAGGATAATTTCTACGTAATTCTTGAAATTGATGATTGATACATGATAAAAACTTAAATGAATCTATGAATCTTAATATAATTTCGTGGTTATTCATTTTTAATTTTTGGAAAAGGATATATATTTTTCTTTATTTTGAGGGATAACTTCGACTTCACCATCACAAAAGTTTAACGCGTGAACAATAAAATGAGCATCATAGTGACTAAGGTTGTGTAAAAATATTGGTATATAACGAGGTTTTCTGAACTTCGAGCTACACGATTCGTGAGCAACACCTATAAAACTACCGGTGTACCAATAAAAATCATAAAAATGTTCTGCTAACTCTGTTTCACAAATATGACAAATGGTTGCATTTGAAATTTGGTTTTTGTCTTCATTTGTTAGCGGAAGTGGAGGATATTTTTGAAGTCTATTTATTTCTTTGAGATTGTTAGATAAACTTTCCATAAACACTTGTGCACAGTTGGGTCCGCAATATGTTACATATTTTGATAATTTATCATCATATGAACATTTTATATAATAACCAAAGCTATGTACTTCATGTTTCTGAATATTGTGTGTGAAAGGTTTGGAAGGATCGTTAGAACATGATTGTATTGGTTTTAAAAATGCTTCAAAATCAGCATAAACTACGAATGGTATCTTTAACTTTTTTTCATAACTATCAAATTTAATTTTATCATTTGAAATCGGTTGACCAAACCAATTCTTTTTTTTTTAAAGTTTCACTGTTTGGTAATTCTGTACAAATGTCGACACAATCGTATTGTTCATGGTTATTTAAACTATTACTTCACTTTCCTTAGATGGAAAGTGAAGTAGACATGCTTCGCAAATGTACATGATGTGACCGTCTTTTGAAATTTGTTTACTAAGTAACCGCGATACATTTTTTATGTAACAATAATGATTTTTTGTATCCTTGGAAAAAAATAATAAATTGATATGTCTATCTTTACGACACTTTGTTAAAAATAATGGACCTACTATAGAATTACATCGTTTTTCTTTATTATATTCTAACCCAAAAACATTAATACTAATATCATTTAATTTCTCTACTTTTGCTATGTCAGAAATTTTAACTGGAAAGGAAGTACCATCAAATTTAAGTTTATCTGCATGTTTAACGTACGATGATACACGATCCGCGGCTTTGTTTACGGGATATAACGCCGAGAGTAACGCCCATTTAAAACAAAAATAATCCTTGCTTTTTACATTTATAACAGCCTTTTTTAATTTTATGTCACGAGGAAGATCTATGTATGAAGTACCGCGTAGGGGGTTAAATTTATTAACATTCATGTCTATAGATTTTATGTTTTTTAGACTCCATCCACTATCTTTTTTTTTCAAATGCACTAATTTTAGTAGTAATTGTATCATTTAAAGATGAAAAAAAAATATTTAAGTCATCTCCTTGACAAATAATATAGTTAAGCGTTTGAAAATCGAACGTATCATGAATATCTTTAGTTTGTTGAACAAAATCAGCATGCAATATGAAGTTTACTTTAAAAATTATGTGTTGATGAATACACTCTTGTATTAAAAATAAAATATCATCTTTAATAGAATTTAAAAATAGTTCATGAGTTTCAAAATTTACCAATGTCGAACTATCTACTCTACTCTTGATTTTATAAGTTAAAAACCTATTTCCAAAAGCAGATTCAATAACACTAACGTTTGATAAAGAATTATGTGAATTTAAAAGATTATTTTTGTGAACATTACTTTTAAAATGATTAGCTAAAATACCGTTTCTTGATAAATATATGACACGTTAGACATTCCACTTGATCATCGTTACTGATACTGTTCCCTGCAGAGGTAGGCGCTTCCGCTTTCGTTGTTGGTTTTTTGACACTAACTCCATGACTGCAGTTGTTTGGTCTTATATAGTACCAGTGAATAATAATTCTAATCTAAAGAATTTCTGCAGTAGAATTGATAGTAACTTTATGCGTCAACAAGCTTACATTCTGTTGCTTATCTCTACATTCCTACGTCCTTCCTGTCGTGTCTTGTTCAGTGTATTGATGACTCAAATACGTTTTGTATAACACAAAGAATGCAATTTAATATTTAGAAATCACTATAATTGATCATTCCTATATTAGTCATTGAGTAGATTGGTACTGTAATAATCTACTAATAGCAGTAATATTATGGATACACTAGATGTACAACAACATCTGAAAAAGATTCACCCCACTCTAGAAAATAATGTTTATACTGCCAATAAACTACCCATGATACACCCACGTACCAACGTATATAATATGCAATTTGGATACAGATGATAAACCAGGGTCACATTGGGTAGCTTTATATATCGATACGAATGACGTCGGTCAATATTTTGATTCATTCGGACGGGCACCTGTACGATATCATCTAGAGTTTTTTAAAAGAAATTGTAAAAGATGGAACTGGAATGTTGATAGGATTCAGAATGAGTGGACTTCAGTTTGTGGCGAATATTGCTTAATGTATTTGCTATATAAGTTTCAGGGATGTTCAATGCATAGTTTTACGAGTATATTTACAGGGAACACATTGTACAACGATACTTTAGTGGATGAGATGTTTCGCTCCTATTTTATAGATAATAAGTCATAAGATTTTGTATTTTATAAATAAAAATTTTAATTTTAACAAAATTGGGTAATGTGTTTTCTTGATGATTCAGATTACCGTTGTAGATAGGAACCAAGGAGTATAATATAATAGCATAAGCCGACCCACACGCTGACGAATAATAGATAATGACGGTATTGAACGAACAATAGATAAGTAGATAAGGACAATGGAGCGCTAATGACGCTCCGAAACCGTGCATTCTACGCAAAAATGGACCGCAGATTCGTGATCAGAGCATGCCAAAACCTTTTTTTTTTTTAGGATCGTGAGTCGACGAACGTCGTACTTGTACCACTTCTGACTCAGTGCGCCAGAACTGATACAACCTAACTACTCCTGCAATTCTACATGTGTAGATCCTGCAGTTGTACATATGCGGCCGTAGTCACTTAAAAGAAATGCGAAATCGAAGCCCTTGTATTTGGTACTTTCACATAAATATTGCGAGCCTTTTTCAAGCGGAAAACGATTAATTGATAATAAATTTATTAATGTAAACTGATACAAATGAAATAGGGATGATATAACGTTCTTAACTTTTTTCGAGCACTGTCTTCGTGAACGGGGTTACCTTACCTTAATATAAAATAGGGCACTACCAACAACTTTCGATTGCTCTAGGGTCCTAACTAAGACGATCACGTCATAAATATTACTAACGGCCTATAACTAAACCTTTGGAAAGATCATCGGGAAAGATCAAAATATATTAATTTACTCTGGTCACGTTAGTTTGATATTTTATTAAACACCACTTTTATTCAAAATAAATATAAGTATATGGTATAAAATATAATATAGTTATAGTTAAAAAGAATTGGGGCGAAATAGGAGGGGATATGGGGGATATGGGGTTTGTTTAATGAAACACTCACTTTTTATCACTTTGTTTTACTCACACACCACTACACTGTATTATAGGAACACACACCAAGAGGTTAAGAATGTTTAACTATACATCATAATGAAAACCCAAATGATACCACGTTTAACTCGGCGATAGTGCCATTTAGTGAGAACAGGAGAACTACATTTACTTACAAAGTTTGTTAGCTAAACATTCCGCCGCCCAAGGACGATTACAGTCCTTAAAAAAAATGAACATAAAACAAAACAAATGAATAAAACAATCCAAATTCTTATAACTAGTCGGAATCATTCAGGGGCAGAGGGCACAATTTTGCGATAGGCCTCTTAAAAATATTATCCTTATATTGTAAAGACACAACTCTTGTGACGTCGTCTGCACCTGGGTGCTTCCGAATGATTCGTCCCAAAAGCCACTTTCCAGGGGGAAGTCTATCATCTTTTACCAACACGATTGTACCAATAGCAAGTTCTGGCTGACTCTTGTTCCATTTATAACGATGTTGCAACGTTGTCAGATACTCATTTTGCCATCTTTGCCACAAACACTGCACCATACGTTGAATAATATGCCACCGATGTAAAGGGCTGACTTTAACATCAATTAAAGGTGGTTCTGGTACACCAATTAACGGTTCCCCAACTAGAAAGTGCCCAGGCGTTAAGGGAGGTTCATCAAGTGTAGAATTAACTACGGTAAGTGGACGAGAGTTGACACAAGCTTCGACTTGAGTTAAAAGAGTAGAGAACTCTTCGTAGGTCAGTAAAGTTTGTCCAATTACGCGTTTCAAGTGTCCTTTAACGCTCCTCACTCCAGATTCCCAAAGTCCCCCGAAGTGAGGTGCGCTAGAGGGTATAAAATTCCAGTGAGTTTGGTCATTAGCTAGTTGTTCAGCAATTTCAGAAATAATTGCAGATTTTGCATCTCTAAAGGCAAGATCTAGTTCACGGGCTGCGCCCACAAAATTTGTACCATGATCACTCCAAATTTCCTTGCAGTGACCACGGCGAGCAGTGAAGCGTCGAAAAGCAGCTATGAACGCAGCTGAAGTAAGATCAGTTACTAATTCTAAATGAATGGCTTTTGGACGGTGCACACAAATAAGCAAACATAAACTTTACAGGTTTTTCTACATCTACCAGGGTACAGTTTCATTGTAAAAGGTCCAGCAAAATCGACTCCACTTGTCAAAAATGGACGACTTGGTTTAACACGAAATTTAGGGAGATTTGCCATAAATGGTACAGAAGGATTAGCCCTTTGTTTAAAACATGGTATACATTTAGTGACGACAGTTTTAATAATACTTTTGACTCTAATAATCCAAAATTTTTGTCTTATAAAGTTCAAAGTAAGTTGATGCCCTCCATGCAGAGTTTTCAAATGAGCGTTCGAAACAATAAGTTTAGAAAGACCACAATCGTTACTCAAAATAATAGGTTTTTTCATAGTATCTGAAATCTCTGCATTGGCAAGTCGACCACCCACATGAATAATGCCTTTATCATCTAGATATGGGTTAAGAACATGTAGTTTGCTCGATTGGTGAACTCGTTTACCATGTGCCAATCGAGAAATTTCATCACTGAACGAAACCGATTGAGACATCTTAATACATCTATTTAGAGCATCGTCAAGCTCATCTGGGCTCAGATAAACGGGTTCATCAACTGGTATCCTATATATTTTAAGTTTACACAGTTTAATAAAACGTAAACAATAAGCAGTGACACGTATCAGTTTCGAAAGTGTCGAATATCGTTTTAAGTAGGAAATAACAGCACCATTTTCAAAAACATTAATATTTGTCTGTACTTTAGCTTTAACCTTCATTTCTAAATCTGTTGCAGGTACAACGTTATCTAAATTAACAACAACATCGAGGTTTTGTAAAAATTGTGGGCCATTCCACCATAGTTCAGATTGCTGCAAATCGGATGGGTATACTCCACGGGAAGCTAAATCGGCTGGATTATTCGCGGAACTAACATGATGCCATTGGTTACTATTCGCAAATGTCAAAATCTCTGAAGTGCGATTAGCAACAAATGTGGTCCATGTATTAGGTGACTTACGCAGCCAAGCCAAAACTATGGTCGAATCCATCCATGCATATACATTTTCATCAGGGATATTTAATATAGTCTTAACATGTTGTATCATTTTCGCCAAAAGAACTGCACCACAGAGCTCGAGACGGGGAAGTGAAATTTGTTTAACGGGAGCAACTTTAGATTTAGCCATAACCAGATATACTTTAACAACATCATTTTCCCAAACTCTGAGATACACTACTCCAGCATAAGCGGCACAGGAAGCATCACTGAATCCATGCAGTTCTTGTCTAATTGTGCTGTTAGAAACTCCAAGCCATCGTGGGAACTGAATGGGTTCAGAGTGCGCAAAACGTTCAAGATAAGTAATCCACTCATTTTTAAGATCTTGAGGTAGTTCCTCGTCCCAAGCTAAACCAGCTAACCACAACTTTTGCATAAACATTTTAATTAAGATTATTTCAGGTGTTAGCCAACCTAGAGGGTCAAAGGTTTTAGCAATTGTGGACAGAACATTTCGTTTTGTGACGTTATCATCAGTAAAATTCATGTTTATGTTTAATTCAAAGTTATCTGTTTGTGAGTTCCAGGTGATACCCAAAGTTTTCAGAGTATCTTCAACCTTTATATTTATTGCGTTTTGTGATTCTTTATCATGATCAGGAATTTGTGAAACTAATTGACTGTTAGATGCCCATTTGTGCAAAGGGAAACCACCGCGAGACAACAATTCAGTAAGCCTTTTTTGCAAGAGAACAGTATCTTCTTCATTAGACGCACCAGTCATTAAATCGTCCATGTACAAATCATTTTTCAATATTTCAGATTCCACAGGAAAATCATGTTTTTCATCTTCAGCAAGTTGGTGAAGAGTACGAATAGCTAAGAAGGGAGCACAAGATGTTCCGTAAGTCACGGTGAGTAGTCTATATTCCTGTATGGATTGTGTTGGAGATTCTCGCCATAGTATTCTCTGGTAGTCCACATCATCTGTAGATACTAAGATCTGTCTATACATTTTTTGAATGTCAGCGACTAAACAAAATTTGTGTTGTCTCCACCGAGTAATTAAATCTCTGACATCTTGTTGCAACGGATATCCAATCAAAAGTTCTTCATTTAACGATTTTCCCTTTTCAGGTTTAGCACTTCCGTCAAAGACAACTCGTAGCTTCGTGCTCAAGCTCGTCGGCCGAAGAACAGCGTGGTGAGGTAAGTAGTGAATTTTATGTGTTTTCTTTTCATTTTCAGGTACGGTTATCATATGAGATTCTGACTCATATTGCTTCATAAATTTGTGAGTCTTCCTTGAAGTCAGCGTTACGTGTGAAACGTTTCTCCATATGCTGTAAGCGACTAACAGCAAGAGGTCTAACATCACCAAGATTTGTGGGAGGATCATCCTTGAACGGTAAACACACAATGTAACGTCCGTCATCATTGCGCGTGTGTGTGGATTTAAAATGTTCCTCACATTGTGCTTCTAATTCAGTCATCGGCTTTTTGCGAGGTAAGTTCTCTTCGATTTCCCAGAATTGTCTGAGTAACTGATCTGCTTCGAATTTAGTGTGAGCAACTATCATATTGTGTTTCTGTGTAGCAGTATCAGTTTGTAAAGCCTTGCCAGAGATCAACCAACCCAGACGAGAGTTAAGTGCGATCAGAGAATTGTGCTTGTGTAGTCCTTGTAGTAGTATGTGAGCATGCACATCGGCACCAAGTAGAACGTCAATAGATCCTGGCTTGTGAAAGTTTGGATCAGCTAGATCCAACTGCATATATGAAGGCCAAGTATCTTGTGGGAATTCACGTGACGGCAACAATGAAGTGAGTTTCTTGAGTACATATGCATTTACTTCGAATGTGGAGGATTCACATTTTGTGGCATGTATTGTAAGTTTAACCATAGATTTTGTAGTTACCACTGATGAGTTTGATATACCAGAGATCCTGCCAATAACGGGAGTGCGATCAAGATTCAATAACTGTGCTGCTGCTTCAGAGATGAAAGAGCCCTGTGAGCCCTGATCAACAAGAGCTCTTAGTGTATAGATACCACTGTCCCTGGACTCAACCTTTATTTCGGCTGTAACTAAGATAACCAGTTCATCATTTGTTTCAGCCTTCAAGTTTACACTGAGGTTGCAAGAAGTACTAGGAGTAGATGTATTTTCCTTTGGTGTAGCGGTATCCTTTTGAGCTTTATCGGAAGTGTTATTCTTGGGAGAGGTTGTGAAATGTAGTAACGTATGATGTCCACATTTTTTGCAGTTTGTACTCTGTCTACAATTAAACACGGAGTGACCTTTTACCAGGCAATTGAAACATATATTGTTTTTCTTTATAAAATCTTGGCGTTCAGAAACCGTTAATGCAGAAAACTCTTTACAGTGGCAAATGTAATGATTCTGTGAGCAGTAAGTACAAGTGCTTTCAACTTCGGTAGTAAAGCTTTTAACTGTAGTTATTTTAGGAGTATGTTGAACAGATTTCGGTGCATCTTTTCTAAATGTTTCTCGAGGTTGTGAAAGATTAACCATTTCCATTGTTCGGAATCGTTTTTCTAGGAAGCTGTTTAGGTCGTCATATGTGGGAATATTTGTTGAGCTTTCTAACGACTGTTCCCAAAGCTTGTGAGATTCAATGTCTAGCTTTGAGACTAGAATATGAACGACTATTGCATTCCATGAATCAATCTTCAAATTTTTTAGAGATGTGAGACATTGGCTAGTAGTGTCTAGTAAATCTTTGATACCTTTTGCTGATTCAGTTGTTAGTTTTTTCTGAGTTAAAATTCGATTTAGAATATTATTTACAATCACTCGTTTATTCTCATATCTTTCATTTAGTTTTTTCCATGCATCGTCATAGTTCGCTTCAGTTAAAGAATAATTTTTGAGTAACTGTTCGGCTTCTCCGGTTAAACTAGATTTTAAATAATGATGTTTTTCGATTTTAGACAAGCGGTCATCACAATGTATCAAGGAAAGGAATAGATCTCTGAAGCTCATCCACTGATTATAATCACCAGAAAATTGTGGTATAGCTATCGGTGGTAGCTTTGGTCTAAGTTTAGGAAGTTCTGAAGTTGTGTCAGATTTTGAATATTCACTCATTGGTGCAATATCATAAAACCTATCCTTTAGCCAAGTCTTTAAGTCCAAATAATGTTCCTCTGTTTGTTCAAAATTATCATCAATATCGAAATCATATTTGGTTTTCAATGTCTCACTGTCGAACGATGCAGTAAGCAAATCATAACTTTTTGTGTAACAAGCCCAATATTCATATAATGTCTCCATGCGCGTATCTAAATAACCTCTTGTTCGTTTATCCTTTGAACATTTTTTCGTATTTGTAAGTAATTTCTCGATTTTAGTTGAATTTTGAATCATAATAGCTACATGTTGTTTTGCAAGTTGATCCGCCATATTTAATGATATTCGGAAATGTAAATTGATGAAAAAGTTTAATTTACACAAATATCACTATTACAACGCAAATACTAAATTTTCATCACTCAATGTTATGTTTGATTGCTAAGTCCAAATCTACTAAGTCTATATAAAAAACGGAGCAAATTTTTCTAAGTCTTTTTTGTCAAGAAATTTTTCTAAGTCTTTTTTGTCGAAAAATTTTTTCTAAGTCTTTATCACACAAATTCAACAAAGTCTTTTTTCAATCAAATTTTTCTAAGTGTTTTATTACGCGAAATCGGCTAAGTCTTTATTTTTACACTTTGAAATAACACAAGTCTTAGACGCACTGTTATTGCACTATGTTCGACACTTGCACTTTACTTACAGTTTATTCGGCAGCAGAAGGACCATTTTGTTTAATGAAACACTCACTTTTTATCACTTTGTTTTACTCACACACCACTACACTGTATTATAGGAACACACACCAAGAGGTTAAGAATGTTTAACTATACATCATAATGAAAACCCAAATGATACCACGTTTAACTCGGCGATAGTGCCATCTAGTGAGAACAGGAGAACTACATTTACTTACAAAGTTTGTTAGCTAAACAGGGTGGGAGCGCTACAACGGCAAGCACAAATTAAAACACATATTAATTTCAATTATGGAAATTAGTTTATTTAAGTTTAAGTTTAAGCAAACGTACCTCTCACGGGCAAAAAAAAAAGTTAAGATAAATTATCAAATAATAAACAACTGAACATTCTTAGAAATATTTAAAACTAGCGATCCAACGATTTCTGGATCACGATAACAGTGACACTTAGCGGGTAAAAATGTGAATAAAACCATATAGGGACACATTCAAACACACATAAAAAATTTCGTCCAAGTCGGTCGAGCCGTTTTCCAGATTAAGCGTGACTAACGAATGTCAATTGATTTTTATATATAGAAATAAATATTATCCTTAAAGTGGAGTGAAACATTGATGTTGAGTTACCCGTTTGTTTATTTTCGCAGAGAATATTAACAAATTAAAAATATTTTTTTATAGGATAGGGTGACAAACGAGCACACAGTCCACCTGATGGTAAGTGGTTGCTGTGGCCCATAGACATCTACATCTATCCTCGATTACAAATCAAAATGCAGATCCGTTGTCACCCGTGAGGACTAAGATGGAATGCCTCGTTTCCATTAAAAAGAGTCTCCGTTTCTCTACGCTCATCATACGAAACACAGTATTGAGCTACTACTTTACGCTGGTATTCTGTGAGAGCGTGGTCCTTCCTCGGTCGAGCCGACCCATTCATGCTACAACTATACTTCTAATATAACTGCAGCATGGCTCTACCACGTATAAAATGTAAATTGTTTCCGCATTAGTTATGTTTCTCATTATTTCTTATTAAATTCACCGCACGAGTCTTATAATACGAATCAGCAGATGGCAAAATGAACATTCACAGCTGTACTCGTAACAAGATTTAATTCTAATTATTCCCTCACAGCTACACATAACTGTTACGCGTTATGATTAACTTAATTACAATGTGTTGGCATCTAGATAAGTAAAGTTGATAATAGTTAAGCACCAGCTTGCGAATTAATTATCTCAAAATGCTCCAAAGGAATCATAATTGTATAATATACTAGCTGTTTCCAGCGCATTCGTCCGTATGGCATATTTGATGATTGGATTGGAACACTGCAAATCTATTTATGATCCGTTAAGTTTGCAAAAACGTAAAAAAGATATTATGTGTAAGCGAATCCCCTGTTCCCGAACCGCCTTTCCTAAACGATTTTATAGCTTTCTGGGACTTTCCATTGTTAACCTTAATAAATACAAATGTACAAAAGAAGTAACAAGATATTTAATTTCATTTGTCTATGACAAAACTGAGGAATTTGTTACCATTGTATCCTGAAAACATGCACACATACACACAGAACACACACACCTATCTAATATCTATTTATCGGCTATCGGTTACAATGTCCGATTGGAAAATACTTCTGTCTTGAGAAGAACCAGCAAGAAACCCAGAGAGATTTTTAAACATCTACAACTCTACAATAATTTTGTATAATTTTTTATATGAGTTTAAATAGAACTCCTTTTAATAGAGCTCATCAGTAAGTGCTCAAAATTGGAGTTTAAAGGTTCCACCAGGAACGGTAGGCAAACAGACAGATAGAAAAAAAAGTTAATTAATAAATTGTTATTCACAACTCAATGGCATGCAAACATTCTAAAAAAAGGCGGTAATTTCGATATTACTGACGTACCCTTAAATTTTATTTATAGGTATATAGATGATAAGGAAAACTTTAAAAGCTAATTTATTAAACATGCTCCCTTAAAATGTCAGTATTTGCAATAAAATTCCAAAATAGAAAATTAATTCAGACTGAGCTAGCATGTTTTATGCTCGAGATAAGCTGTGCTGCCTCGAATAAAACAGATTATAACTTTGTATAGCAGCTGGATGCCTCTGGTTGCTTTACTCTAAATAATTGTAGCATTATCTTTGTAAACTACGGCAAAATTAAACTAGTTTTTACTCTGCAAAATAATATTAAAATGAGATGTGAATTTAATTAAGAAATTGCCTTATGAATAATAAAGCAAAATGGCGTATACATGCGTGAGTGCTTATGTACATACATGTGTTACATTCGTCTTAACTCATTTACGACCGTTGTTCTTAATTAAGTACAGGTATTTTTTTTCTAAAATTGATGATTTTTAGTGAGTCGAAGGGTGCAGGTGGCTCGTGAACGTGATTTATAGTATTACTTGCGTGAGGCCTATTTTCAGCAGTGGACATTGATTGAATTTTATGATGATTTGTGCAATTATACTCAATCGAGTACTGTGATCACATTGTATTATAAAAATAGCGTATTGTTTTACATATGAATGATATCGAATAATGGGTCCAAAACGTTTTGACGTAGCTACTGGTTATGTTGGGCTTGAGCAAGCTATTTAAGTACTCGTACATTACAATGGGGCATGTGCCCAGCAGTGAATTTGAAAGAGCCTTGGAGAAAAAGAATTAAAATATCAATATTTATTTTCTCGTCATTAAATGACAAACAAAATAAAGTTACATATATGAATGACCGTCTTTGGATTTTTGAACAAATACAAATTACCCGTCGCGCTAAAGTTCGACGGTGCGGATGTGAAAAATGGTTTCAACGAATTTATTCTGAATCGCAAACTATTCACAATATTTCAAATACACGGTGCATAAGTGATGAATAGTTAACGTGAGTGCAATAAATAGTAACAAATTGAACTTTTGTAGAAAATCATTATCTATAGTCCTGATCCATGGGGCAATGTAATTAGGCTACATTGTCCCATGGATAAGAAAAATTATCTCTTATAAAAAAAATTACAAAGACATGCAATATCTCTTAGCAGCGTCAGTGCGTCGAGCTGATCAGAAAGATAGACATTTACATCTCTCCTCTATTAAAAGTCAAAATACATATATATATACGCACCCCTGAGGACTAAGATGGAGTGACTCATTTCCAATAAAAAGTGTCTCCGGATCTCTACAATCACCATACGAAACACAGCAGCATTAAGCCGTTATTTTACGCTTGTATTCTGTGAGAGCGTGGTTCCTCCCCCAGTAGAGCCGACCCATTAATGCTAAAACCAAACTACAGCTGCAGCATGCCTCTACCACGTAAAAATAATAACGATATTTCGTTAATACAGAGGTAAAACCAGTGGCTTCACATCGCATTCTTAATGAGCTACACTTTCATCAATGCACACTTACTGAATTTGAATGGATTGTTAGATATCTGCATTTTAAATTCTCAATAGAGAACAACGTAGGAGTGTATTTGCCACGGCATCTATTTATCGTTAGACAACGTGCTCGTTTGTCATCCATTGTTCCTCAAATGATCTGTAAATTCCTTTTGTGATAAAGGAGAAATATCATATCGTTGACTTGGATGAACAGGGTATCAACTCAAAAATTTCGACTTTTGACTTATATACACAGTCTTAATAAAAAAATCGAGATCTTTCTAACGAACAAGGTCTTACAACGATCGGAGGTAAAATGGCACGGGGGGAATGGGAGTATATCCGTCTTTTTTGCGCATTTAGGCCTTAAGCTTTGACCAAGATAGTCTTATTCGGTCTTACGCGTGAAGCTAGAGAGGAAGGTCGCTGTTCGTTTCGTGAACACGGTATTAAAACCAAAAAGTGTTGTGTTAACTATAAGGTAAGTTTATTTTTAAAATATTTGTTTATAAAATAAAGACGAATTTGGTCATAAAACCTTCTTTACGACAATTTTTTATTAAATTATTATGGTTATTTTACAGTATAGGGTACTTATTTGAGATACTATTATGTTGCTCAAAGATTAATAGAATTAGTGGTTATTTATTTCTAAAACAAAGGCGAATTTCAAGATAATACCCTCTTAGGATAGTTTTTAATGTAATTATTATTGGTTTTTATAGAGTTTATGGAACTTATTTTAGATACTATTAAGTTGCTCAAAGTTTTATCGAATTAGTTGTTATATATTTCTAAAACAATGGCAAATTTCGAGATAATCATGAGATAATACTGTTTTTTTACGGTAGTTTTGATTGAATTGTTTAGGTACTTATTTGAGATACAGGTATTGTTATTCAAAGTTTTATACACTTAATAATTTTTTATTCCTTTTTAATTAAAAAGCATGAATTATTTTAATGTTAGAATAACTTTTGTATTGGTTAGTTTTGTAGTAGGTTTTATTCGGCAGTTATTGCTAATGTTTTGTTATTGTTTAGAAAAAAGTATAACTTTAGGGCTTTTTAGGTAAACTAAAGTGTTATTTTCAACATAATGATTTGGTAAATTGTTTCTGTTTTAACTTAAATTAGCTTTGTATAATAGAAGTTACTAATTCAATGTTATCTTGTAGAATGATGCCACAACGACTATTGAAAATAAGGAATTTTAATAAACCACCTGATTCAAGAGATCAGAGAGAATCAGATGCTGTTTCTAACAAAGAAATACTGAATCTGTCTAAAGAAGGTAAGTTTTATTGTTCAAAATTTGTGTGTAATCGAATTAATTATAGTAGTCATTTTAGGTCATTATTTGTGAAATATTTATCTATTAATATTAAGAATTGTTCTATTTTTGTGAGAGTCAAATTTTTATTTTTTTACTCGTAAATTTTTTAGATAAAGAAAATTGTTCAGTGATAAACCAAGAAAGTTTAGTTATTAAAAATGACATACTGTACGTCACTCAACCCAATCCTGAAGAGTCAGTGGCTACACAATCTAATTGTACTGATATGCTGTCTGTTACTCAATCCAATGTTGAAGAGCCAAGGGCGATAACTTCTTATTTTACTGACATACTGTCTGTCACTCAATCCAATGCTGAAGAGCCATTGGCTACAAATTCTAACAGTACTGACAACTTTGAAGAATCAGCTGAAGGTACCGAAATTATTTGAAAAGTTTTATTATTGATTGCAATTAATTAGGCACTGGTTTAACAAATTAATTGATTTAGAATGGTATTAATTTAAAATGTATCTTTATTATAGTGACAAATAAAGAAAATTCCGATAAAAATAATGTCACAAAACCCAATGTTGAAGAACCATTGGCAACAAATTCTTACTATCCTGACAACGTTGTAGAATCAGCCGAAGGTACCGAAATAATCATTATGTTGGTACTAGGTATTATTCTTTATTCTTTATTCTTTATTGTACACACAATAAGTTGGTAACAATTATTAAATATTTAAATAAATGTACAAAGGCGAGCTTAACCCTAATAAGAGTTCTCTTCCAGCAAACCTATTGGGAGAGAGAAATAGTTTTATATATAAAGCAAGTAGGTAGCAGCGTGCGTACTTAATAATTAACATAACGCTACTTAATAGAAATTGGCTATAAGTTACAGTTAACAATTATCATATAAGTGTATAACATATAAGTATAATTTATTTTCTTATTTCTTTTATTCTTATTTCTATTGATTTACATACATATATACCAATAAAGACAATAAATATATACATATATACACATATACACACACACATATACATATATACCTATATCCATATATATATATATATATATATATATATATATATATATATATATATATATATACATATACATACATACATACATACATATATATACATATATACACATACATACATTCATACACATACATATATATACAATTATACATATAAATACATAAAATATGTAAATATTTATAATTCTAAGTTGACAGATAATATTTCTTTACTCTGCTCCGAAATATATCAAGAGAAGAGCTAGCACGTATGTCATGTGGGAGTGAGTTCCATAGCTTGACCGCCCTTACTGTAAAGGATCCACCACATCGGCTTGTGAAATGAGAAGGAGTTTTGAGAAGTAGTTGTTTAGTGGTCCGGCACTGAGTTTCACGGGGTACAAGATACTCAAAACGCTCGCGGAGATATGGAGGTGCAAGAGGATTAAAGAGTAGAAAGTATAGAAATGATAACACATGTAAGTCTCGACGTCTACGGATAGGAAGCCATTTTAATTGAGCCCTGTACTCTGAAACATGATCAAACTTACGAAGACCGAAAATAAAACGTATACACAAATTTTGAACACGTTCCAGTTTGTTCAACAGCTCCTCTGAAGCATCCAAAAAACTAACATCAGCGTAGTCAATGAGAGGAAGAAGAAGTGCTTGAGCTAAGGTTATCTTAGTTTTTAACGGTAAAAACATCTGGAGACGCTTGAGAGATTGAAAAGAGTAGTTCACTTTTCTGCTAATCATATTAATTTGAGCGACCCAAGACAAATTATTATCAAAAATAACACCTAAGTTCTTAGCGGTCTCTGTATATGGAATTTGAGTATTATCATACGTAACTGCAGGGATCTTCGAACGATCTAATAAATTAAGCATATATGAGCTGCCGATAATCATTACTTGGGATTTAGCAGGGTTAACACGAAGACCAAACGATTTTGCCCAACTGCTTATGCTACTTAAGTCAGCATTCATCTTATTAATAGCCTCATCTATATCTTGGACTTTGAAATGACGGTATAATTGCAAGTCATCAGCATAGAGATGATAATGAGAGGAGAGAACAGTAGTGAGAGCATTAATAAAAATAGAGAAGAGAAGTGGGGAAAGAACACCACCCTGAGGAACACCCGCCGTAAGATCACACCACTCGGAGAAATCCTCCTCATGGCGGACACACTGCGAGCGACCCCTAAGGTAAGAATTAAACCAAGAGATTACTGATGGTGAAATGTTTAAGGACGCAAGAATACCAAGAAGTATGTCATAATCAACGGAATTAAATGCACTGCTAAAATCCAATAATGTTAAAACAGTGAGAAGTCTTTTGTCCATGGCCCAGCGAATATCATCAGACACTTTAATCAGAGCGCTGACTGTGCTATGGCCTGGACGAAAACCAGATTGAAAAGGACTCAGCAGGCTGTGAACAGTTAGGAATTGAGATAGTTGCCTCTGAACTATATTTTCTAGTACTTTAGATAAGATCGGAAGAATGGAAATGGGGCGGAATTGGGATAAAGAATTAGGATTAGAAGTTTTTGGAAGGGGAATGACGAATGCTTTTTTCCAGCAAGTCGGAAAGGAGCTCGTCTCAAGCGAAGAAGAGATAATGTGAGTGATAATAGGGACAAGTTCATTAGTGATAGGTTTAATCATTTGCATACAAAGATTGTCATAGCCAATAGCTTTAGTGGAAATGGCTAAAAGGCATTTTTTTATGTCACCATCAGTAACTTTACTGAAATTAAAAGGAGAACACAGCGGTTTAGGAATATTGGAGAGAAGATTAAGTGTAGTAGACTTAATAGAGTCATCAATAGAAATCGGAGGCTCAGAAAAGTGCCGGTTGAGTGCAGTCAAATCAAACGAGATATTAGAATCAATATATGATTTGCCAATACCCAGGGTTCTAAAAAATTTCCACATCTGAGCGGAATGAGAATTTTCAACCTCATTATAAATATGTCTCCTCTTAGCATCACGACACATCTTACTACAGCGATTACGCAGTTTTTTATATGTGAATAAATTTTCATTAGTAGGGTGCTTCTTATAACGCCTCTTAGCTTTATCTCTTTTGGCCATTACTGCTTTTATAGACTCTGAAAGCCAGGGGGCTGGAAAGTGTTTAACCCTGACTCGCTTAAGAGGTGCATGTGTATCGAATAGTTTTAAAATGAGGTGATTAAAAGCATAAACCTTATGATTAACATCTTCGGAATTTAGAACAGGGGACCAGTCAATATTATTTACATCATCTCTCAAACGCTCCAGGTTAATTGATTTAAAGCTTCTTAGGAGTAAGAATTTCGATTTATGCCTAGGACGTTGAATTTTATAGGAGAGGAAGATAAGATCGTGGTAAGAGAAAGACGCAGATAGTTGTCCATGGGAAGCAACCCGGTCAGCATCAGAAACAAGAATAAGGTCTAAAAGAGAAGGGGTATTATTAGGCGAATGGTGAGTAGCAGAAAGAGGAAGAATATGTAAATTAAAAGATGACACCAGGGAGAGCAGTTTTTTGCTACGAGAATCGTTCTTTAACAGGCATGTGTTAAAGTCACCTAAAATAATGGTATTATCATAAAGCGGAGTTAGATTTACAAGTTTTTCTTCCAAAGAAGAAAAATAATTTATATTGCGAGAGGGGGGATAGTAGACCGCAAGCAAAGTCCTAGAAAGATTAATAGTAATTTCAATAAATAAATGTTCAGCAAAATTTGTGTATATATTGGGTGAATGATCAACTATTTTATAAGGAATGTCAGCTCTCAAATAGATTGCCACTCCACCATAACCTTTGCCGACCCTGTCATTACGTATAAGTTGAAAACCAGGGAGACAATACTGTACCGACGGAAGTTCAGGCTTTAGAAAAGTTTCAGAAACAAGTATGGCATCAACATATTTAGAATCGAAGGTTGATAAAAGATCAGCGTAATGAGCATGAATGCTTTGAGCGTTAATATGGACTATATTAAGATTTTTACTATAATTACAGAATACGGCTACTAGTTGATCATGTAAATGAGTGGAATCATCGCTTAAGGCGCTTTTATAGGTCTTATCGGATGAGCTAGAAGAAGAGCAAGAAAAATAACTATCATCAAATTCTAAAATATCACACATGCTAATCAAAACTATAACATAAACTAAGCTATAACAAAATCAATAAAAATTAAATATATACCTGTATAATGTATAACAAATAAATATTATATAAGTCTGGATATAATACCTACAAAATAAATAATAATATGTTATGAACTATTATTAAAATAAAATTGCCAACAATTATGCACTTAACAAAACATTTCTTTCATACCTGCCGGCAGTGGCATCGGTAGAATTATATATTTAGATAACTTACTTAAGACTAATTAATATAATAAAAAAAAATATAGAAAAAACACAGTCTTACCATAAATAATAAGACAGATAAATATTATCTACGGATCTGGTCCGGCAAAAAGACTAGTAGTATAAGCAAATCAAATGACAGCATGACAGATATTAATAGCTGTCACTATGATTTATTTAATCACTAATGTCATTGTGTCACATAATAAACAAAATTATGAAGGTAAATTATTATAATATTAGAGATAACTACGAACTACGATGTTTCAGTTAACACACAAAAATTGAAGAGATGCAACACTATGCAAATGGAGACTACACAAAAATACAAATAAATTGTGGTAAATAAACACTAAGCGAAGACACTATCTCTTGCCTGCGGTGCCAGTACGTCGACTTTTGGAAGCTCCAGTTGGTTCCCTGACCGCGGTCGTTGTCTTCGACTTCGACACAGGAGGCTCAACGATTTTATCGAGTTCGATCACAGAGCTAATGCGATGTCGAACGCCACCGCTACCCAGTACAAAAACAAAGCCTTCACGTGTCCAGCAATTCGATATTCCATATCTCCGTCGAGCTGCCATAAAGGCTTCATGTCGAGTTTTAGTTAAAAACTCCGACAGAGTGATACCAGTGCCCTTCAAACACGTCTTAGCTTGCCAGATTTTGTTCTTCACCTCTAACTCACACAACTTAAACAAGATGGGTCTTGGTTTGTCAGAAGAGGAAGTATGGCCCATGCGATGGCAGCGAGATATGTCTTTTTCCGAGAAACCAGACAACTTGAAACGGTCAACAAAAGTCTTCACTAATACCTGTACAGTGTCCTCGTTCTTTTCCTCCGGAAGTCCATGAAGTAATAGAATCTTCCGCCGGCTCCGCATCTCCATATTATCCACCTGGTGCATCAACAGGCCTACCTGGTCTTGAAGATTGCGTAGGGCTGTCATGATAAATAATCTGAATGAGGAGAACTCGGATGTCAAATTGGCAATGGAGGCTGAAGGTGCTGCAGCTTGAAGCTCACTTTGATAGATATCCATGCGCTGAGTAAACATCTTCTGAAGTTGTGTTATTGAGTCTTGAATGGCGTCCATTTTGAAAATATCTTGTGCAGTGATAATGTAAGAAAATTGTGAGACAGATTTTATTGACTAAGTTTGTAAAAAGCAAGGATTTTACTGCCTGGCAGGTATAATGGTTAGTACATTAGTTTCCCATATAGTAACAACACTATTGTAATGTTTTATATATTAAAATTTATATTAAATTGGGAGACTTCACTAAAGCAATGTACTTATTGCACCTACCCACACAGAAAAAAAAATATATATAATAAAGTATTATTATTGATTGCAACTACTAATCGTTTGGTTTTCTAGATAAAGATGTTACTAACCGATGCCGTACTGACTCCTCATGCTCATCCTCATCAAGTTCATCTACATCTTCAAGTGAATCTAATGAAAACCAAGGTAATTTTTTTTTATTTTATTGCTACCTTACAACGGTTTTTAATTTGCAAACTAAATGCATCATATATTTTTTAAACCTTAAGAGTATATAATTATAATACAATATTTATTCATTTTTTCGTAGATCCCATATTTCCTGGAGTTAACTCTGATGACAGCGTTAAGGATCCGGATTTTTCTTCATCTTCAGATACTTCATGTAGTGACTCGGAATCTAATGATAATATACATACTTCTCCTATGACTTCACCATCGTTACTTGAAGGGGTGCAATTGCCAAAAAACACTCGTAAAAGACAAAGAAATGAAAAAAATTGGTTACGTGTTAAGGCAAAAAGACTCAGAAATTCTGGGAAATCTTATGTTACAAAAACCAACAAAGTGAAGCCGGCAAAGAAGATCGGACCTCCTTGTACCGAAAAATGTCGTCAAAAATGTTTGTCTAAAATACGAGAAGAAATGAGAATTAGTATTTTCCAAAACTTTTATCGACTCTCTGATTTAGATAGGCAAAGGCAATTTATAGTTAATTGTATCGATATTGTCAAACCTAAATATCGCTATACAAACGCTGCTACGCCTCGCCAAAACAATTATGCATATCATTTCATAATTGAAGGAAAGATGATTCGCGTTTGCAAACAATTTTTTAAGTCAACACTTAGTATCAATGACAAAGTCATAAAAACAGCACTGAAAAAGAAAGACCCTAATACAAGCAACGTGGTTACAAGTGACATAAGAGGTAAACATGGAAATCACCTTAAAATACCAGAATCGGTTAAATTTGAAATATGCGAGCATATAAATTCTATACCTACAATAGAAAGTCACTATTGTCGTAGTACTACACAAAAAAATACATTGATGGAGGGCAATCTCTAGCGCAATACTACCGCGATTATGTGGACAGTTGTAAAAATCAAAACAAGCCGTTCGGCAATTACTTAGCTTACCATGATATCTTTAATAATGAATTTAATATTGCATTTCACTCGCCAAAAAAAGATTTGTGCGATACATGTGTTGCCTTTGATAATGCCACAGGTGAAGCCAAAGAAAATTTACGATCCGAATACGAAAAACATCATGCTCAAAAAGATATGCCCAGAAAAGAAAAAGAGGCTGACAAAAACAGTGTAAATACCGTTATTGTAGGGGTTTATGATTTACAGGCGGTTTTGCCTTGTCCCCGTGGTGATGTTTCTACCTTCTATTATTTATCTAAATTAAACGTTTTTAATTTCACAATATATAATTTAAAAACTAAAGAAGTAGAATGCTATGCGTGGCACGAAGGAGATGGCCACAGGGGAGTGAATGAAATTGCTTCTTGTATCTGGAAGTATCTATAAAAACTTGTCAATAATGCGACAGAACCATTTCATATGGTTTTTTATAGTGACAATTGTTGTGGGCAGCAGAAGAATAAATTCATGTTGCACACCTATCTTTAAGTAAGTTTCCTAAATTATTGTCAATAAGTCATAAATTTTTGATAAAGGGTCATAGCGCTAACGAAGGCGACAGTGCCCACTCTCTTATTGAAAGAAAAATAAAGGCATCACTAAAATCTGCTGCAATTTATTCACCAGATCAATATTATTATTTGATACGTTCGGCAAAAGTAAGTGGCAAGCCCTTCGTCTTAAACGAATTGTCATACAACTCATTTTGCGACATTAAAGCCATGTCTGACCAGATAAGTAAAGCATTGCCATCGAAAAATACTACCAATGAACTTGTTAATATAACAGAAATGAAGATCATTAAATTGTCAAGTGAAAATAAAGACTCAATTCTATACAAGACATCCTATTTGGATACAGATTTTAAAGAGGTTAAATTGGTCAATATAAGGCGTCGCAACCAACCAAATTTAAAGAACATTGAACTTCAGCAGCTGTATACAGAAAAAATTAAAATACCTGAACAAAAAAAACAAAGTTTCCTAAATTTAATTGACAAAAATATTATTCCTCAATATTACAGAACTTTTTATGAAACTCTGTAACATTTATTGATAATTATTGCTTACCTATTACTTTCTTCGTTGTTTTTGTACTGGTTAACATTACTCTCATTTCTTCATAGATAAGCTAAGAAGTAACAAAGCCATTTTGTGGTTAGACGGGTATATTTTTAATGTTATTTTTACCTAAAAGACTTTAATCATAATGCCAAATATTTTGAATGAATCATATTGCAAGCTAATTTTGAAGATAATCCATATTCTACTGTAAAAGACTGTTAAAAGCGTTTTTTTGTGATTATGAAGAGTTACATAATGTTGAGTTCATAATAATTATTTTACGTGGTAGTTATGTTTTATTTGTTTGGTATTCGTTATTTTAGGATAAGGTTAATGATGCAAAGCATATTGCACTGATTCCTGTTATTGTAGGTACTAACTAATGTCAATTATGAAGAGTTTATTTTATAATAACCATTTAATTTTGTAGTTTTTTTTCATAGTTTTCGATAATCTTTGTTATATAAAATAAGATTAATGGTATTGTTTAACTGATTCCTATTAATTACTCTACCAATGTCAATCACGACAAAATATTAATAATACAGAGAGACTTGGTGTCAAAAAATTTGGTTATTGTAATGATTCTTAAGATTACCACGAGTTATATAATTTGTACGAAACAATAAAGACTTTTTATAACGATATTTTGGTTTTCAATCGGTATTATCTTTGAACTAGTTTTAAAAGTTTAAGAAACAAGGTAATATAATAGATTTTTTTTTGAAACATAATAATTAAATTATTAATGTGAAAATAAATGCTAACGCTAAAATAATTACTAATTGCAACAAATTTCACAAAAAAATATATGGATAATAGTAATGGAACCCCAAAATTCAATTTAATAGAAATAAATAAATTTGAGTTAAAACTTTGTTTTACAAATATTTTATGTTATAAAGGGTATTATTGTACACCTTTCAGAATAATTTCAGGATTTTCTCAAAACCGCTTAACTAAAAATAAGTAAAAAGAATTGCGAAATATTTTCACATATGTAGGCTTAAAATGTATATAGTAAAGACGGCTAAACAATAATAAAGGCTAAATTATTCCTGGATGAAACTTAAAAAATGCTCTCCTGAAAAATCACTGTTTTTGAGATAATACCCTATTCATCTGGACCGACGATATAACGTTAGCTTATGCTATTTATCTATTTCCTTAACAACTAAAACAAGAAATTTTCTTATCTATACACTACTAACAAGCTGAGTTGGCCTGATGGAGTCCTTCCCATTGTGCAGAAAGCGTGTGCTCCAGAGTTAGCACCGGTTTTAATGCGACTTTTCCATAACTCATACTCTAAAGGCGTAGTCCCTAATTCATGGAAGACAGCCTTTGTCCACCCGATCCCTAAAAAGGCGACCCCTTATGCAGCCCGTTTAACTGCAGGCCTATTGCCATCACCTCCTTGTTCTCTAAAATAATTGAATCTATTATAAACTTCCAGCTCATGAGGTGCCTTATGGATCACCAGCTGATTAGTGACCGCCAATACGGTTTTCGTCAGATTCGATCAGCTGGTGATCTTCTGGTCTACCTAAATAACAGATAGGTGAGGCATTCAATTTGGTTTGGCACAAAGCGCTGATTTTGTTTTATTTTTTCAGTATTGGGGTGATAAACGAGCACTCAGTTCATCTGATGGTAAGTGGATGCTGTGGCTCATAGACATCTACTTATCTTGGATTAAGAATAAAAGTTCAGGTGCGTTGTCAACCCTGAGGAATAAGATGGAATGCCTCGTATAGTATGGCCTACAGGTAATTGTTCCAGATCTGAATGTTTGTCTTTGTGAAATTTATGTTTGTGAACTGCCCCCACGATACAGGAGAAAATCCTTATGTGAAAGTAACGTTTTTTTTTTTAAAAAATCTATAGAATATCTATCTAAATTAAAAAATATAAATTATTGAGATGTTAAAAATTAATAAGCTTAATCTACATAATCAAATAAAATGATTGTTCTTATCTTGTTATAGGAATAACTAATATCCTCCTTTAGCTAGCATCGTGGGAGCGTCTTTTATTTTTGAAGTCGCTCCCACTTACTACTTAGCAGTCTGTCTGCGTTAGTATAACACTCTTTTTGCTTCCAAGCAGCCATACACGCACTACTGTGCACCAGTCTGAAGGATATAGAGAGAGATAAATCACAGGTTAAAAGGCAATCTGTCGTAGTCCTCAGAGATGATAACGCATCTATAGCCTTCTTTGTTTGAAGTTTGCTACAGATGTCCATGAGCTACTGAAACCACTTACCATCAGGCCTATTGGTTAGCTTGTTTTGTTTGTAGAATAATGGTGCCAAATGAGCACACAAACCTATGATATATAGATGGTATATTATGCTCAGGCCTATAGAGACATCTATATCTATTTTAACCAAGATAGGATAGAGATGCGTTGTCATCCCTAAATAATAAAATAGAATGCCTCAATTCCAGTAAAAAAAGGTCTACGGTACTTTACACTCACCATACAAAACACATTTCACGCTGGTATTTCGTGAGCGTGGTCCTTCCCCGGTAAAGCCGACCAATTCGTGCTTGAATGCTATACTCATAGCTGCAGCATATAGCCGTACCACGTATAAAGTAATGTTATGTTAAACAAAATATGTACTGTACCCATTGGGCTATCCTGGCCTCAAAGATAAGAGAGCTAGATTAATTAAAGGCAGTCATGTACTATCTTCGTCTTTAAAATGAATATGCATTAATGGCAGTCCTTATTTGAAGTTAGTTCCGCATGACCATAGACTGCATAAGCTTTTAGCAAAAGACAAAAGAACTACTACTACATCCAGAATCAAGGGTTCTTCGTAGACGGTGCGTTTTTATATTTATAAGAACTCATCGTCTACGAAGAATAGTTTCTTATCCGTCAAAGGGACTTTCTTATGTTTAACTAGCTGTTCCCCGCGGCTTCGTCCGCGTGGATTTTGATTTCAAGGGATTTTTTGCGTGGAACCTTAATTGTTTTTCTAGAGTTAAAGTAGCCTAAGTTAATCCTTATAGACCAGCTAATTGCTAGTGAAAGTCCAGTCAAAACCCGTCTAGTCATTTCGATGATTAGTCGGAAAAAACAGACAAAAATTCTTAAAATTGCATTTAGTAGAAAGATCTTATTTTGACTTTACAAACAGACACTTTAATTTAGTGTCTTTTTATAGATTAGAGACAGAGTGTAAAATTAATTTCACTCAGGCTCGAGCTTTCAATCCTCAGATTAAATTTATTCATAGGATAAAATACAACTTGAATAATTTAAAAATTACACTTCTGTTTAAATAAAATACTATAATTGTTTTCATTTTATATTCAATCAGGTTATAATTTATTTAATAGATAACTGTTTTATTTGTTTATTGAAAAATCAAATTTTAAAAAACCGGCCAAGAGCGTGTCGGGCCACGCTCAGTGTAGGGTTCCGTAGTTTCCCGTCCGTCACAATAAGTGTTCCCACTTATGAGCTTAAAGGTGGGTGTCCATTACGCTCCAGCAGCGCTCCGCGTTCCTGCAACTGCTTCCGGTAGTGGGTACGTGCGCGAACATGGAGCGTGCAACATTGCAAGCTCCGCGGCAGGCGCTCCGACTTTCCATCCAAGTTCAAAATGATTTTCCTAGAAAGTTCTTATAAAGTTCTACTTTTCAGATTTTTTCATATTTTCTAAACTTATGGTTCAAAAGTGAGAGGCGGGGGATACATTGTTTTTTACTTTTGGAGCGATTATTTCCGAAATCATTGACATTATCAAAAATGATCTTAGTAAACCCCTATTCATTTTTAAATACCTTTCCAACAATATATCACAAGTTAGGGTTGAAATTAAAAAAAAAATCACTTCTCACTTTACATATAGGGGGCTACCCTAATAAAACATTTTTTTCCAATTTTTATTTTACCACTTTGTCGGCGTGATTAATATACATATTGGTACCAAATTTCAGCTTTCTAGTGCTAATGGTCACACAGATTAAGCGAGGACGGACAGACGGACAGACAGACATGGCGAAACTATAAGGGTTCCTAGTTGACTACGGAACCCTAAAAAGTTGGTGATTACCCATTGTATGTCAAAGATGTATGTATGTTAGCAGGGGACTTTTGTTAGGTTGTAACGAATAACGGACGATTGAAAAATCAGTCCTTAACACCTACGTGGTAGAGCCACACTGCAGCTATATTATAATTGTTGCACAAATGGGTCTGACGTATAGTCGCGGTGTAAGAATATCCACTATCCCGTATCGTATTGTAGATGTTGTAAGAGGCGATGAAAAGAAACTTAAACAGATGACAGGCAGCGGCATATTTCTGGTAACAACTCATAATAATAAAAAGTCAGCCAACTCGCTTGCCAAGAGTGGCATAATTGCGCGCTAAAGAAAGGCCTATGGCCAGTATGTTTTATAATATAATAAATGTAGATTTATATTAGCCTTATTATTATTTCTATTATAAAATTTTTATCAAGCGAACTGTGTGTCTGTTTGGCACCCTTATTCTATAAAAAATTACACGCTTTTTTTTTTTGCGCCCGAAGCAAATATGGGCAACCCTCCGGAAAGCGGGGGAGGGAGGCGGTGAATGCTCATAGCATACCACGCAGCCGGCTGCGTGGTTATGTGGAGACTTTTACCCACTAAACACCGCCTTTTAGGAAATGACTTAACGATCTGACTAGAGATCTCTAAGCCGTATACGAACGCGACCCTCCTTGGCAGAAAGGAGGGCGCAATTACACGCTATGGCCAAAGAATATATATACACTACGCGAACTATGGCTCTTCGTTGCGCTTTCGGCAACCGTACAAAGCCGTACAAAAAATCAACTCCACTTGGCCTTCACTATTTGTTTAACGTTATTTAACATTAGGACTTCTTTTACAACTTGTAGATTTCTACAAGTTCTACGAAATATGATACAAGTTATAACGTCTTCTTTGTTAAGCTGCAAATATGACTTTTTATATTATTCTGGCTGAATGTAGCAATATCGTTATATATACAAAGCCTGTCACCCAGGGGTACCCTCGCACACGGTAAGTGGTAGAGCCTAGAATTTGGGAAATGGTGTCATTTACATTTATGTAGCTTGTTTTCTTTAAAATAGTAAAACACGTAAACTGTTACAAGTAGCCACTGGTACCAGTTTATGACGTCCTTTTTTGCAAGTTAAGGAAAAAATAATGACAAAACCATAATATATGTATTATAGTAGTGTACTATAATACCTATATGTATAGCATTCTATGGACAAAACCATATTTTACATACATTTGCACATTATTCGATAAACATTCAGTGCCTTTAATTTAAATAAATCATTATATTTAGGAACTTTCAACCCTTGCACCAGTACACTACTGACAAACTACTTGTACTACTTATCTATCTTACAAGTTAAAATATTTTGCAAAGCTTTAGTAGTACATAAAACAATAATATGAAAAAAGAAAACAAAAATAAGTTTGTTTCAATTATTTTAACGATACAAATAATTTGTCATTAATTAAAAACCAAAACAGGTGTCCCTTGTTTTTAACAAAATATGGATAAGCAAATAGTATATTACAAAAATGTAAATCATCACAGCCTATAAAAATTCACTGCTGAACCAAGGCCTCCCCACAGATAGTCTCATAGGGGGAATTCTGTCATGGTAATAACTACAGACATTGTAATAATAAGACAATATTATTACTATTTCTGTGTTAACCACGCTTGGCAAGCGGGTTGGAAAACGCGGTTTTTTTATTACAATATTGGATTGTTATCAGGAAGATGCTACTGCCTATAACTTGTTTGTATTTTCCTCTGTCTCTTCTTACGAAACCCAAGGGACACAATGCGGTAGTGGGGATTTTTACACCACCATTACACTATACTTTAAAAAAAAAGTTTATAACGATACTTTTCAAAATTTTACTTAACTTGCAATTCAATAAATCAGAAACAGAACTGGCAATCAACTTGGCTTTTTTTGTAGTCTGTTTATCCTAAAAATAAAAACATTCTTGTATGTATATCATCCCTAGAGTAAAGTTGTGAAATTTTGAAATTCTTTTATAACAAAAGCTATCGTTTCCATGACGTTAATTACAAAATGTGTGTTTAGAAAATCGAAATTCACAGCTGCTACAGCGTTACTTCTAAAATATTTTTTATTGATGTTTTTAAGGTATGAGCTCTGAATTCTAATCTTATTCACACAAATAGTACTTAGTGATAGTTTAGTTTTAGTTTAGTTTACGACGGGCTGTTTTCCGCAACTCCACGTCTAAGCGCGTATTTTGCGTGTGGGCATATAAGTGGATATCTTCCCGAAGAAGCTCAGCAGTCCCTTGATGTTGCAAGCAACTTCGGGGAGCGATCCCGGCGTGCCGAGATGTTTAGCCCTGTATGAAGCGACTTCTGGACATGTCAGCAACACGTGAGCCGCCGTTTCTTCCTCTCCCATGCATGCCCTGCACAGGGGGCTGTCAGTAACACCTATGGTGAACAAATGTTTGTTAAAAGAGCCATGTCCTGTGATAGCACTTGTTACTATCCTGATCTGTGGCTTATTCAGTCTCATTAGAACCTTGGTTAGACGACTGTTTATTTCAGTTAGGGCCTCCCTAGCTTGTCTACAGTCTACAAAATTTTTCCAAAGCTGAGCGTGTAAATTATTGAAGTATCTACGTACCAGTGAACGAACGTAGCCAAAAGGGATTGGTATTATTGGTTCCGGCCCTATAGTTGCTAGGGCCGATCCCCTTCTGGCCAGTTCATCCGCTGTATCGTTGCCTCTAGATCCATTGCAGAGTTACATTGTTGTGCTTACATACCTCATTCAATCGTTGATGGCACTCGTATATCAGTCCCGAGTTCGCACATTGTAACTCAGAGCTTGTAGTACCGCCATACTGTCGGTCAGTATTCTGATGGAGAAGTCTTTCACCTTCCTAGCATCTATTGCTATGGCCGCTTGGATGATACCCATGCATTCAGCCTGGAAGACTGTGTTGTGGGTACCCAGCGGTGTGCATATGTGGATATTAAGGTCTTCAGAGAAAGCCCCAGACCCCACACCTTCATTTGTCTTAGAGCCATCCGTGAAAACTTTGAGCTCTCTTGGACCCAATCCTTCCAGATGGTCAGTTTCCTTCAATTGTATCCTGTACTTCTTATAGAATACAAATTATTTTGGAATCCTATCATACTTGGGTTGTAAGATAGGAATTTTTGAGTAAATTCTATCGATTATATCTCTATGGGGGACTCTACTCTTACTTAAAAGATTTAGGGTCTTGAGTCTAATAGCAGCTAAAGTTGCTTCTTGTTATATATGTAGATGAAGCGGTGTTAGCTCCAGCATAGCCTCCAAAGCTGCTGTTGGTGTTGTCCTTATGTTGACTTTAACCCCCCCCCCCCCCCACTGAAGAAGTGCCGGGAATAAGCGGTCAAGTCCTGCAGCCTTATAGGGTTGGAAACTATGAATGGCCCAATGGATTTTGTCCATCGTCACCACTCTTTGTGCTAATTCCCAGTATTCTTTTGTTGGTGTCAGTGCATCTTCATGCCGGTTCACCCTTTCAACTACACAGCAACCTGGGAAGTGAGTATCAATTAGGATGCGTTGGGTTTCATCCCGCGATGTTGAGTAGCTTCCGTCGGGTTTCTTTAAAGAGATAGATCCCGGCGTGTTCTGTTTAGCTAGGATTTTCCTTATCCGATTTGCTTGTTCACAGGTTTCTATGCTACCACAGAATTTGCGCCACCCTGTTGAGCGTCGATACCTGATACATTTTTTGTATTCAGACTTAGCTTTCTAACTTAGCTTTCTCTTAATCTTATTCACACAAATAGTACTAGTGATGCTTTGATTTTCCTCCTCCGTAGGACTTTTTTTCAAATGCGTGACAATCTGGTTATTCTTATTAGATGATTTAAGTATTTTTGCCGTGATCCTTTTTTATCACCCCGAAACCGTTTTAAAATTTGTTTAATGCTATTTTTACGAAATTAGAATTAATTTTGATTTGCGATATAATTTTAAAATATTTGAAGCTTTTGGAAGTAATGATACCCACCTGTCACCGGTAATTATTATTGCAGACTGGCCTTCTTATACAATTTTCAGAAAGTACCCGTCCTTTTCGAAACTCGTAACAATTTAACACATTTAGCGATGAAGTTCCATTGCAGTGTAATTCCCTGTTTCTACAAAGCTTTCTGCTATCATGTATCTTACAGACTTAAGCTTTTTTTCATGGACATTTGTTTTTTTACATATTTGCCTCTGAAATCAATAAAGGTTATCAAATTAATATCGTTTTTGAAAAAAATATTTGATGATTTTGATTTTTCATTGCATTATTCACAATGTAAAATTTATTTCTACCTTATTAATTATCTGGAGTGTGCGCTTTATCTAACGAATCCACTATTTATTGACCTACGAACGCTTTATTATTTTTAATTGTTATCATCGTGACTTATGATGACCAAAAAATATAATGAGCACACGTACCTTTAACAAACTAAACAGGAAAGTCGACATTGGCGGACGGACGGTTGGTATTGCGCGATCCAAAGTGAGCATGGCTTGGTTTATGGGTTAAGATGACCAAAAAATATAATGAGCACACGTACCTTTAACAAACTAAACAGGAAAGTCGACATTACATCGCCGCGTCACGCATTTTGGGTTATTAATCGAGGATAAATGGAGATGTCTATGGGCCGCAGCATTCCCTTACCATCAGGAGCACTGTGTGCTCGTCTGTAACCCTTATTCTATTAAAAATAGAACCATCCACATTAAGTAACTGAATGAAACAGTGAGATTTTTAATTAACTTATTAGACGTAAGAATCCACGAGCCCATATCATCACCCCATAACTGTCGTAAGAGGCGACAGAGAGAAACTGAACCAAGAAATGGGCAGCACCATCTTCCCGATAAAAATCGAAAATAACAAACGTTTTTCAACTCGCCAGTCCAGCGTGGAAACTATAACAAAATCTTTCCTATACGAGAATCTGAGAGGGAGCCCTCTGTTTAGCAGGGAACTTTTGATAGTTTATAGTATGTAGATTTTTCTCTTTTTTTGCAAAACAATTCTATACACAAACTAGTGATTTAGTTCACCTAGTAGGTTACTACACAAACTATCGTCATCATTACAACCATTCACAAGTCCACTGCTGTACAAAGGCCTCCTCCAATGAATGCCAAAAAGCACGCCTACAGGTACGAGGCCGCCACTCGAGAACCTTTTTTTCCCATCATTTGTCGGTTCTTCGAGCAATATGGCCGGCCCATTACCACTTCAGCTTACTAATCCGTTGGGCTATGTGGGTCACTCTAGTTCTACTGCGGATATCTTCAATTCTAAGTTTATAACGCTGAGAAACCCCGAACATAGCCCTCTCCATAGCTCGCTGAGCGACCTTGAGCGTCCTCTTACGGCCAGCAGAGAAGGACCACGTCTCAGATCCGTAAGTCATCACTGGCAATACGCATTTGGTGTAAAATCTAGTTTTCAGGTTATAAGGTACACCTGACGAGAAGATGTGTCGTAACTTCCAGAACGCTGCACAGCCGAGTTGAATCCGTCAATTTACCTCTTGGTTAAATTTGGACTTACTTAGTCGGACTATTTGTCCCAGGAAAACGTACTCGTCAACAGCTTTGAGCTTAGTGCTCCCAACAACTACCGACATAGGTGTGACGTGGACACATGATATTTGTTTTGTCCATATTCATCTTAAGACCTATCCGTTCTGAGGCACTATTGAAGTTATTAAGCATAGTGCTTAGGTCCTCCAACGATTCTGCCACAAGAACTATATCGTCGGCAAATCGAAGATGAGTGATGTACTTGCCATTGATGTTAATACCGCATCCTTTCCAGTCCAAAGCTAGCTTAAAAAAGTCTTCCAATGCACCGGTGAAGAGTTTCGGGTTATAACGCCACCCTGTCTTACACCTCTCTGCAGTTGGATAGGTTTCAAGCTCTGGTTCTGTACTCGGATAGCCGTCGTAGCCATACTGTACAAACACTTCAGCACTTCAACATACCGACAGTCAACTTGGCAAAGCTGAAGGTACTTGTAGCAGCGGCCAAATTTCGACTGAATCAAAGACTTTCTCATAGTCCACATACGACAGGCAAAGTGGCAGATTGTACTCTTTTAATAATTCACTAGTAAATTAAAGTCTGCCTGCCTGCCCCTTTTCCGGGCGCAGGCCTCCTATCATTATTTTGAGATTTTTTGGCAAAGAAATAACCACCGTGCTGGCCCAATGCGTCTTGACGGACTTTATGTTTGTTCAAAATTTCGTGAGGAAACCTACATATTTGAGAATTAAAATTTTTTTTAAAGACTTTATTAGTGCAAATAATTTTTTTTGTCTTATCACTCTGAAAGTGATCTCTTTCAGACAACCTTTGCGTAGAGAACTGATGCAAATAATAGTTAAAATAGAGGGGGGCGCACTGTGGAATTAAACTTTTTAGTTACTTGACATTTTAAATTGAAATTTTGTGCGCGTATTCCTGAATATTCTATAAGATAATTAAAAATATCGTAACTTTTAAACTTTATTTATTAATCAAAAAATGATAAAACTAAAATTTTTGATGCTGTCATTCAAAAGGTAAATTTAAAAAATCATTAAAGTAGTTCTTACAGGAATGCTATAACCAATACTGATTATAATTATCACAAAAGATAAAAAGTATGCAACATCGTTTTTATCATACAGACGGTAAGAATGACTACACCACAAAAAAATCTCATGTGACAATATTTTTCCAAACTTAAATACCTACGATATTTTTTGTAACGGGTTGTACATTGGCCAGCTTCCAGGATTTTGTCCCTATTCCAGTCCTAAATGAGAGGCGGAACAAGCGTGTCAACACGAGATGAATAGAGGCGACGCTATTTTCAATCCCATTCCGTATCCGCACGGGTAGTAAATGAAAAGTGTACGAAAAAGGAATTATCAATTTATGTAATAGCTTTTTAAGTAATACGAATTAACAAGCGCGCTTCCCCCGTAGGGCACAGCAAAATGCAATCAGTGCTGTGTATGGCATCACCACTGATTGCATGATCAGTACGGCTACTAGCCGCAAGCGTGTCATGAGTCTACCACTCACCTCAAGGGAATGGGATCCCATCTTACGCGGCTTTCGGCCGCAGCCTTGAGAGTCCCTTCAGATCCTCTAGAGCTACCAACCGCATGAGAGCGACACATATGCTGCACTAAGCAATACAACGACAGTTTTTTTTTTGCCTAGATATCCCGATGTTATAAGACAAACTACCGTTATAACATATCTAGCAAACAAACTGTTCGCGCCACTTTGCACTATCGCTTAACGCTTATAAGGGATTCGTTAATTATTATCCAATAAGATTACTGCAAAGCCCATTTCCGGTTTCCTATCTACCGCTTTATGCCCAGCATGTGCATTCGTGTGTTAACGGGCTCACACAAGTTGAGAAGACACGCAATCAACCGCACCGCTTATATCTCGCATCATCGCTCCCGCCCTTGTGTAATTTGGATATTGAATTATACAAGCATATAGTAAAAAGTATAGACATTTGCAATAACGCTATATTTCTTGATTATCTGTGAAGTTGATAAGTGTGAAGACAGCCGGCAGCCATCGAGACACGAGGCAGATCAGCGGAAGTCCAGGTGGGTGCACATGCATTCCTTCACGTCCTTCCTATATCCCGAATTTAGGGGATTTGCAGTATCACGAATAAATTAAATTCCATTCACCGCTCGCACCGCGCTCATATACAGTCCACTATTCTATTTAAATTAATAGCCGCACCGCATAACATTATTTAATACATTTGAACCAGCAGTTTGGTGGTTGAAGGCCAAACGCCAAATCCACCACAAACCAAAATAAAAGAAAAACCAACAGACATAGTCATAATCCCTCATAAATTATCTAAAAATAAAAATCAGTTTAGGTATAGGAAACAGAGGAAAACGTAGAAATGATGATTTTGTTAATACTTCAATACTTCATAGGTTTAATCAGACCGCATATTAAATATTACATATGGCTAGATTTTACTCGTAACTTTGCCCGCGTAGAAATTGGACAAAAAGACTGCAGATATACATCAACTTATCAGATATACATCAAACATCAATTTATTTTGCTATTATTTAAAATTTTTGTGTGATATGGGTAAACTCTTAAAATAAAAATTTAAAATCTAAAATTTCCCGTAAAAAAGATCTTATCACCTTATTTTTTAACACTCATATTTTTGTTGTGAAATGGTTGATGAAGTTAAAAATAAGTGTTAAAATAAATTTGCATCAAAAATTTAAATAAAGGAAAAGATATTTCGAAGAACACTTTATCGTGTTAGTACCCACTTATGTAAAATTGCAATACAAAAAATTTTGTTCGAATTTTTTTTAAATCTCTTACTATTTATGAAATAATTATCAAAAACCATTTGTTTTATCACTTTTTTAATTTTATTAAAAACCTGCATATTCCTTTATTTTGTAGGAAGGTTAGCGTCGCCGCGAGCACACATACAAGCAATTACGCCGTATTATCAGTTATCACTACTACAAACCCATTTTGTGTATGTTTTTGACATATAAATATTTCTTTATTTTTATTTCTAATATTCACCAAATATAAATAGTTTCGACTTACTTGTTGTAGAATGTCTAATTTATTTAAATTCCATTTCCCGCTGTTCTTTCGACAAGTAATTATTACACAATTTGCCATTTTTAAAATAATTTGCATGCGGTGACGCTTGACACTTAGGGTATGTTCTGAAACGTTCTCAGTATACTGTCCAATTTTCGGGTACGTTCCAAAATAGAACCCAGTGTGAGTTCTATTTTGGAACGTACCCGAAAATTGGAGTTTGTATTGACATTCATACGTGTGAATTGACATGTTAGTGACATGTTAGTGGCTACACGGGCTCCGCACAAATAGAACGGGGGAGTTCTGTTATGTATGTATTATAGTAGTCTATGGTCTGCATGTACGGGCATTCGTTGGAAAATGTTTATAAAAGACTAACGAGAATAAAACAACATGAAAAAACCTGAGCTAAGTAGAAGTCAGTTATTTTTATATTATATTTAAAAATATTTAATCCTCAAGGGTAATATACTTTTCACTTAATGAGAAGTTACAATATTCAGTTATAAATGGGTTATGACACAGATTGCAAGAAACAAATATGTATACACATTAAATAGAAAGGAAAGAGTTTTGTGGCACACAACTTCTTACTAGTTTATGCATAAAAATTAATAATACTTCTTATAATATTATCTTTTTGTGTATTGAACAAGTTAACAATCTTTTAGAACACAAGTTAGTAAAGTGGGTAGTAAGCAAAGTATTTCTTATCGTTACCGATTACGCTGATTAGCGGTCGGCATATGGACAGGGTCAGATTTAGAATTTGTTCATTATGTGTTGCTTTAGTTTGCTTTTATAGATGTTAAAACTATTTAATATTTTAATTTCTTGTGGTAGTTTATTATATATTTTAACTCCATCAAAAAGTATACTCTGTTTACTATAGTTTTCTCGTACTATAGATAAAAGATTTAAATAGTTTTTAAATAGTTAGAGCTAAAAAAAAACAAAAAGGGAATTAAAATATTAAAGGATTAAAGGTGATTCTCCCGAGGGCTTAATCTTCTCAATCTGTGAACTTAAGAATTGATGAGATCAAAGAGGTATAAAAAACATTCAAATATCATCGAAAAATTCTTATTAAAAATAATTTCAGTACATTAAGCGACATGCGATAGGCAGTACAAAGTGTACCGAAGGCTTAATGACAATTGCCTCTTGGAATCGGGCCAAATGTTGAATGATCACTTATGAAAACGTTACGAACTTTATATTATATATATATATATATATATATATATATATATATATATATATATATATATATATATATATATAAAGTGAAGAGTGTGGTTGGATGATGTTGTGAGCAGGATTAAGAAAGCTATGCTTCGGTAGTTTGATCATGTGGAAAGAATGAGTGAGGAAAGAGTGACAAAGAAAATTTATGTTGCAGAAGTGAATGGCAGAGTCGGAAAGGGACGTCCTAGGCGAAAATTTATCGACCAATTTGGCGATTTATTGAAAATGGGCCAAATTATGAGTATCCTTATCAGACGAGCATGCATGCGTAGGTGTACGGATGTGAAGGAGGCGAGAGAGGTGTGTCAGGATCGTGCCAAATGGAATGGAAATGGAAGTCTGTAGTCTCTGCTTACCCCTCTGGGTGACAGGCGTGAGTGTTTAGGTATGTATATATATATATATATATATATCTCTTTATATATATATATATATATATATATATATATATATATATATATATATATATATATATATATATATATATATATATATATATATATAGAAGCACACCCTGGCCACTTATAATAAAATGAATGAAAAAAGAACCGCTACGTAATCACCAACTACGTCTTCATGGTTTATGGTGTAAGTGAAGGGTGGCGTTAGGTGTCAAAGAATACAAATACAGCACGCACGTACCTCCACTCTTAATAAAAACAGTGACAAAAAAGCACACTGTCCACCTGATGGTAAGTAAATGCCGTGGGTAATTAAGAATAAAATGCAGTACGCCTTGATGGTTTATGTAAGTGAACGGTGGTTTTATGGGTCAAAGTATTCAAATAAAGCACGAACGTATGTGCTTCCACTTTTTATAGGATAAGAGTCACAAAAAAGCACACAGTTCAGCTGATGGTAAGTAAATGCCGTGGGTAATTAAGAATTAAATGCAGTACGCCTTCATGGTTTATGTAAGTGAACGGTGGTTTTATGGGTCAAAGAATTCAAATACAGCACGCACGTACGTGCTTCCACTTTTTATAGGATAAGAGTCACAAAAAAGCACATAGTTTACCTGATGGTAAGTAAATGCCGTGGGTAATTAAGAATTAAATGCAGTACGCCTTAATGGTTTATGTAAGTGAACGGTGGTTTTATGGGTCAAAGAATTCAAATACAGCACGCACGTACGTACTTCCACTTTTTGTAGGATAAGAGTCACAAAAAAGCACACAGTTCACCTGATGGTAAGAGAATGCTGTAGCCGATAGACGTATCAATTTATACCCCATTAAGAAGCAAAATGCAGAATGTCACCTCTGCATTACTGAGGGTTAAATTGCAATGCGGTTCTCTACACTCCCCATGAGCAGCACAGCAGTACCAAGCTCCTATCTTACGCTGGTATTCTGTGAGAGCGTTGTCCTACCCCGGTCGGTCCAACCCATTTGTGTCACGGTCATCGTGTACGTAATAGAGTCATGCTGCAGCAAAATTATCCCTATATATGAGGGAGGCCTAGGCTTGTTCATCAGAACCGTAGCACAAATCATCGTAGTAACCGTTCTATAAAGAAAATCGTTTTCACTGGATTCGAGGCATTCCATTTTAGAGTGTAGAGGTGAAAATGCATCTACATTTTTACTCTTAATCGAGGATAAATATAGATGTCCAGGTCTACAGCATCCACTTACCATCAGGGGGATTGTGTACTCTATATAAAATATTGCCATAGTTGATTTGCAGCTGCAGTTTTTATTATTTTGATTTGTCATCTTTAGCTTTACTCTGTCGCCTCTACGACACCCACGATACGTTTTGTGGCTAGTGGATATAATTACAACTTTCAGTTTTTAAAATGTCTCCATGTAATCTCAGGTACCAGGATCTGCTTTGCTGATATTTTAATTACAAATTTAAAATAATTGATAAAATTTAAAAAGGTATATTATGTCAATCTGTGAAATAGAAGGAGTCAATATGTAAAATGTGCATATAATGACCGTGGCAAACAGAACTGCGGAGTCTCTGCCTTCCCCTTTTTAGGTGACAGGTGCGAGAATTTATGTTTACGTATAATATTTTTTCTAAATGATATGTCACATGGTCTGCTACAAAGTATTATTGTTTCTAAAATGCTTGAATAAAACTACTTTGACGTATTACTAATTTTATCATATTTAATTTAACTTGTACGGACGGATTTAACCTGAAGTGGCAATAGGCAGCCATATACCTCGAAGAACCGACAACCGATAGGGAAAAAAGTTCTCGAGTGGCTGCCTCGTACCAGTATGCGAATGGTATGGCGACCCCCACTGAATGGAGTGATGACCTGGTAGGACATGCACGAAGGGGATGGATGCAAGTGGCTCAGGACCGTGCTTTGTGGCGTTTATTGGGGGAGGCCTAAGTTCAGCACTAGATTTGTAAAGGGATGTAAAGATGATGGTGAATTTAACTTGTTGTTTTGATTTAACTTGTTGCGTTTGTTGCTATAACGTATTCCTAAACTATAAATAAAAAACTGCGGTTGCCAGTCCGTTACCAAGCGTGGAAACTATGGCAGACAATATATGGGGGGGAGGTGTATGATTAGTAGTGAACTTTGATAGGATGTAAAGATATCGGTATTTTCACATGTTGTGACTATGAATGTAGAAAAGCACTAGAAACGTCAGAATTTAAAAAAAATTAAATTAAATGCAAAAAAAAAAACATAAAAGTGTTTATAATCAATGTGCTCTTTGTACTTTACAACTTGTACTTTACAATGATTCCTTAGCAAACAATGTTTCAGCCAAACTAAGGAGCCCGAAAGGAGCAACAAATATAATCTATAAACGTAAGTTATGTTCTTTTCTGTACTCTTTAGGTTGGTTAATAGAGGATCAGCAAATTCAAGCAAATTCAAATGTACAAATTTTATCTCACAAGTGTTTTGCGATTCTCCCGGACCATATAAGTGGACCAAAACTTAGTACTGAAACTTTGTGAGAGGTTAAAGTTTAAGACCATATACGAATTGATTTATTAATATTTATTTTTACTTTCACGCGCGCGTCGTCGTTCGCATCGCCTGTGCCCGGTGCCTAACGTACGAGCATTATCCGTGTACGAGTTATCTATCGTGTGACCGAACCGACCGGATTCGCGGCAACACGAGGCAGCGCTAGTGCCATTGTGTATTAGGCACAGAGTAATAACTGGTATAGAGGTAACTGCGTGTTGTGCCATAGCAACATCATGGATAACCCTAGCAACAGATTTTGTCAAAGGATCAATTAAGTGATAGCGAGGGTCCGCTCAGGTCTGGTAACATGAGTGTGGACGAAAACCTTGAAATAGTGACACCCCCATCTTTTGTAACATATCGCAAAGCAGCCTCAGGCTCTACAAATCCAGACTTCAGGAGTGAGCTTCAGTCTTTCCAGAATAAAATTCTCAACATGTTGGAAAGCTACTTCTCACGGCAGGATGAAAAGATCTCCAAATTGGTAAAGGATACTGAGGATGTCAAGACCTCAATAGGAGTTATGAGTAACATCTTCGATGACTTGAGTAGGAAAATTGAGGATGTTGACCATCGACTTAGCGTGCTGGAAAAAAAATCAACTTCTGTCTACCCAGATTCAAATCAACTCGTCGAGATTCAGGCAAGGCTGGACTACATGGAGCAAATATCGAGAAGTTGTAATGCCGAAATCAGTAATCTTCCGGAAAGGCGTGGCGAGAACTTGCTAAAAGTAGTCCAAAATATAGCTAGTATTTTAAAACAGCCAGTTACTTCACAAGATATTGTGGCCGTTCATCACGTACAACAGTTAAAGCCAACTAGCTCACGACCGAGGAATATAATTGTCAGATTCTCGAGTCAAATATTGCGTGATAATTTCATATCTGCAGCACGTCTTGAGAAAAATATAATATCTGAACAACTAAAAATTGAAGGCACGTCTCACAAGATCTACATAAACGAGCATCTAACGCTAAACATTAAAAAGCTATTTCGTCAAGCAAGAGATGCAGTCAGACAACATGGATATAGATTCATCTGGGTCAAACACGGAAACATCCTTGTTCGGGCAAAAGACACCTCCCCTGCTTTCACTATACGTTCTGAAAAAGATTTACTTAAAATTAAACCAATTAATATCGCCGAAACATAGTTTACATTTTTATATTGTATTTCTGTACGTTTTTACTTTAACTTTGGGTTATATGATCGGAGAAGCTTATATTTGTCAATTTTATACACGCTATAGTGAAATTAGTTACTTAGTGTTTGCTCTCAGTAATTGTTGGAGGTGTCTGCTCTCAAGTGTGCATTACTCTGTAACTTTGCACGTATTTGAGTGTTTTACCGTATACCCCGTAATAATGTTCGTTACCTACCATCAGAAATTACTGTTGATAAAACTTGGTGTTTACTGTTTTTATAATTTTATGCGGTATTCTGCAACTTATTCTGTGTGCATTACTAAGATATCGTGTGTGAAAAAACATTTAATTGCAGACTTTGTGGTAATGTATAATCTAAACTATGATAATTGTCACTTTATTTACACAAAAAGTAATAAGTTATCGCCTTCCTATTTTTTAACAAAAATGGTAAAAATTATTTACATGTTGTTCAATAAAAGAGGATAATAAATTAACTATTTACTATCAAAACTGCAGAGGTCTACGAACCAAACTTAATACTTTATACAATAATATACTTGCTGAGTGTTTTGATATTATAATATTAACTGAAACGTGGTTAATACCTAATATTACTGATTGCGAGTTAATAGATCCCCGTTATTTAGTATATCGGTGTGACAGAGACCGGGTGGCCTGTGGTAAGTCGGATGGGGGTGGTGTTTTGGTGGCGGTGCGCCGAGGACTAAGAGCCATTCGTTGCGTAATCAGGCCACCACCAATGTCTGATGATAATATATGCTGCAATGTGCCCTCTAATATTGACTATGTTTTTTTGAGATTCGAAACATCCGTGCACCATAAATGTAGTGTAGTTTGTGGCGTTTACGTTCCGCCAAACCAAAATGTTAACATATACGAATTATTATTTAATGCTTTTCATTATGAATTGACTTCTAGTGTGGTTAACGATTTTTTTATTTTCGGGGATTTTAACCTACCACACGTGGAATGGGTTTCTAATGATAAGTACGCAACTATGCGAGATCCTCTAAATAGTTTTACACCTACCTACCGACTACTTTCTAACTTTTTCTCAGTATTGAATGCCAAACAATACAATATATTTAAAAACAGTATAGATCGCATTATTGACCTCTTTATAAGTAACACTGATACTTGCAACTGTGAGCTACCACTGACTCCCTTGGTTCAAATTGATAATTACCACCCACCTTTCATAGCACATATATTTTTAGACGTATTACAAAAACCAATGATTCGTTGTGCAAAACCTAAGTATAAATTTATTGAAGCTAATTACGTTGATATTAATGGTGAAATAAATTCTATAGACTGGGCCAGCTTACTGTACGGGCTCTCGTTGGAGACGGCTGTATATATTTTTTATGAGGAGATAAATAAAATTATTAGAAAACATGTGCCCTTACGGCCTACTAAATCAAAAGAATTTCCTATATGGTTCTCACGTCCTCTTATTCATGTTTTTAAAAACAAAGAAAAAGCATGGGTTAGATGGAAAAAGTATGGTAATAAATCGGATTATGAGACTTTTGCAATATTTCGTAGAAGATTCAAATTATTATGTAAAGAATGCTAGAACACCTATATTAATTCAATCGAAACTGGTATGCATAAAGATTTAAAACTGTTTTGGTCATTTGTGAAAACGCGTGAGGAGAAAAATGCCATTCCCAACAATATGACATATAATAATTCTCAATCTAATGACCCGCAAGAAATATGCAACATGTTTTCAAAATACTTTGGATCTGTGTATGTGGAAAGAGATGCAGCATTGGTGGACCTAGACTCCTTGCCATGTACTAATACTAATGACATCTTTCTAAGTGATATATTCTTCTTATTAGACACTATAATCAAAACACTTAAATCCTTAGATGTTGCTAAGGGTTCAGGACCAGATGGTCTACCGCCGTTCTTTTTTAAGCACACCGCAGACTCCATAAGCGTTCCTCTCTTTCATATCTTCAACCGTAGTCTACGGGAGGGATACGTACCAAAGATCTGGAAGGCAGCAAATATTACTCCCGTCTTCAAGAGCGGATCAAAAAATATTTTTCAAATTACCGTCCGATCTCGCTTCTGTCCACCTTATCGAAGGTCTTAGAAAGGTTAGTTCATAACTGTATCTATCCAAGCTTACACAATATCATTATCCCTGAACAGCATGGCTTTGTCAAAAATCGTTCGACTGTAAGTAATCTTGTTTTATATGCTAATTTTCTGTTTGACAATATGGACAAGCGGCTTCAAATCGACTCAATTTATACAGACTTTTGTAAGGCTTTCGATAAGGTGGATCACGAAATTCTCCTTCGAAAAATTGCTTATAACGGTATACGCGGAAACTTATTGCGATGGTTTTCATCATACGTCACAAACAGGACGCAAAAGGTGGTCATTAATGGATTCTCGTCCGATGAAATAAATGTATCATCCGGCGTGCCACAGGGCTCAATATTAGGGCCTCTTCTGTTCTTAATCTTTATAAACGATATATCGACTTGTTTCAAAAATTCTCATTTCTTGCTATATGCTGATGATCTAAAAATTTTTCGTAGTATAAAAACATTTGATGACTGTATTCTACTTCAAGATGACATGGATCGTTTAACTTCCTATTGTATAGAAAATAAACTAATTCTTAGCCTCCCTAAATGTAAAACTATCACCTTCACAAAAAAAAGTAATATTATTAAATTCGCATATTCTCTTTGCAATACTCCTCTTGACAACGTTTCGCTTATTAAAGACCTTGGCGTGTTCTTTGACTCTAAGCTTCATTTTGATTACCACATTAACCACATTACCAACAAAGCGTTTCAGCTTTACGGTTTTATCATGAGAACTTGTAAGCCATTTAAAAAGTCAGGCACTTATCTACTGCTCTATAAATCTCTTATAAGACCCCAATTGGAATACGCCACACAAGTTTGGAATCCCTTCTACCAAAGATATAGTGATTTACTAGAATCGGTTCAAGCTAAATATCTACGCTCTGTAAACTACAGATGTTACTGTTCTTGGTCCTCTAATGACTACCTCTTGCATAAATATTATTTAACAACTTTAAGTAATAGGCGATTACTACTTGACTGTACTTTTCTTTACAAAATTTGTCGTAACTTTTTTGATTGCTCTCAATTTGTCAACTGTATATACCTTCGTGTACCAAGTCACTCACAAAGAATACGAAACACTCACGTGCATCGTTTGTTTTTCCTTAATCTGTGCAAAACAAATGCGGGCAAGCGTGCGCCTTTGCGTCGTATAATGGAACTGTACAACAACAGCTTCTCCGATGTAGACTTATTTACCATGTCCCTACCTCAATTTAGAAAAGCTGTAAAACTTATATTAAATGATTTGTAATTTTTTTTTATCATTATTACTATTTTCTTATAATTTTATAACGTTAATCTCAATTGTTTTATTTTTTGTAATAAATGTGTAATATTTACGATTTTGCTGATAACGGCTAAGTATGCATTGTTGTCTCTAGTTTTTATTTTTTTTTTAGTTGTTTTATTTTATATTTGTATTCTCTGTGCCTTATAACTTTAATTAGTACGGTAATTTTGTGGATAACGGTGTTGGTTGTGTAATTAGCTTATATATTTACATAGGATTTGAATTGTAATTTTTATTATACAACTGTTTGTTGTCCTTAATAAAAAAAAATATATTAAAAACTAGATTTTTAAATTCTTTGACAATGCTATTTTGAAGAGTTTATGATCATCATCATCACCATCATTACAGCTCTCACTAGTCCATTGCTAAACATAGGCCTTTCCCAAGGAAGCACTGTCCTGAGCTACCTGCATCCATCGACTTCCTGTAAGTCTTACCAGGTCGTCACTTCCTCTATATTTCAACTACTGCCAGTAGTTAGGCCACTAAAGAATAATTCTTTCTCATCGGTTGTCAGTTACTAGATCTATGCTGGCCCATTATAAATCTAAAAGGTGATAACAATTATAAAATAAAATATTAATTTTATCACTGTTGCCTATTTTGAATTCTTAATTTCGTTGTTCTCCTGTCTGACCAAGGAGATGGAATAAATGTAGAATGTTTCTAAATGTAAAGAACATTTTAGTATTGCAAATCTATCCGATTGCGAAGTAATGCTTATAGAGCTCGAAAACGCAGTGACAGTCAAAGCAAAGTTTACCTTAGACTCCAAACATTGATTTATATTTGTTTTCGTTCTTAATATTTGCGTTGACTTTGATTTGCATTCAGTAGTCAAATTTATGCTACGACAAAGCGGGCGTATATTTTAGAAAATACACTGCCCGAATATTTTAAATTTACAGCTGGACCTAGACTTTAGCATCAGGTGGCATGTGTTTTCTTGGAAGTTTTGCCCAAACTACCAACGCCAAGCGGGCTTATGTGCGATGCTCTCTATAATTTGATCCAACATTTTTGTACAAATTCTCCGTCAGTATTTGGACCAGAGAATCGCCCGTCAGTCGATCAGTATCGTTTGCAGGTAAGACCTGCAGAGGAAGGCTTTGTATATTTAGGATTTGTATTTGTCCCATGTTAGTATGGGACAAATACAAATCTCTGCGTTCTTTTTCCTTTATATATTAAGTTATAAGAACATCCATCATCCGATATCGTCTCGTAGGTGTCTTAAGAGGCAACAGAGGCAAACAAACCAGAAAATCTTTAACGTGGTAGAGCCATGCTGCAGTTATATCAGTAGTATAGTTGTAGCACAAATGGGTCGGCTTGACTGGGGAAGGACCACGCTCTTACAGAATACCAGCGTCAAATAGTAGCTTAATGCTGCTGTGTTTCGAATGGTGAGTGTAGAGAACTGGAAACCCTTTTTACTGGAAACGAGGCATTTCACCTAAGTCCTCACGGACAACAACGCATCTGCTTTTTGATTCGTAATCGAGGATAGATGTAGATGTCTATGTACCACAGCAACCACTTACCATCAGGTGGACTGTGTGCTCGTTTGTCATCCTATCCTATAAAAAATGGGCAGTAGGTTATACAACAACTAAATAAACACAAGCAACTTTAGTTGGCAATGTCAAATATCCTATTTATATATAGATAATTAAAATTTAAAGATAAGAAATTGTACAATAAGAGAAGAGTGTGGTTTGCAAGATGATGTTGTGACCAGGATTAAGAAAGGAATGCTTCGGTGGTTTGGTCATGTGGAAAGAATGAATGAGGAAAGAGTCACAAAGAAAATTTATGTTGCAGGAGTGAATGGCAGAGTCGGAAAGGGACGGGCTAAATTAAAAGTACCCTTAACCGACGAGCATGTATGCGTAGGTATATGGATGTGAAGGAAGCAAGAGAGATGTGTCAGGATCGTGCCAAATGGAAGTCTGTAGTCTCTGCCTACCCCTCTGGGTGACAGGCGTGAGTGTTTATGTATGTATGTATTAAAATTTAAAGCCGACTTAAAACTATTAAGTCCTGTAAATATAACTAATATTTCTTTTCATAGTTTGAAAGTAATTTTAACAATATTCGTATTTATTAATTTTAAATTATTATAATAGTATTATTTGTACTTAAGTACACAAAGCAATGCTCGGCGTAAAAGAATCAATCACTCCATTTCGTCCAGGGGTTAAGGGGCAACTATGAGTTATGCCAGAAAGATCTCACGGCATCACCCAGAAGTCTCATAATATGCAGTCTCTTTAGCGGTGCCAAGTTGACTGTCGGTATATCGAAGTGCTGTACATATTGACATCTATCGAAAGCCGCGCGACTACTGGGAAGACCTCATGTCTTAGTCGCCCTTTACGACACACACGGGACGAAGTGGAGGGGTGAATAATGCCTAGAGGGGGTAATAGCCCTAAGGAAGTATAAGATTAGCCTTTATCGGAACGCAGAACTTATAAATCCGAGATTTATATGAGACTTATAACAAAAAATTGGTGCCTACTGTGATACTTGCCTAGCATATTATGTGTGATTATGTAGCTGATTTGCAAGCCATCTATCGCTTCCTCCACAATCTTCTATAAATACCCATTTTTTTGCAAAGCGTTTTCCGTGTAGCTTACTGCTTCTAAGAATTTGTCTATTCGCACGGGAATTACCCGAGATCAGGCATCATTAGACTTATGTAAACGTACTTTATATTAAAGCATTTGATACATGATTTAATTCTTACTTCCCCTTTCCTCCATGGTCGTTTTTGAACGATACTGTGGTGAATGACAACAAAGTAACCGTCAGCGTGCATCGACCCCTTTGTTGTTCATATGCCACGCATTCAAACTTAACGATTTACTTCATGTTTCGTAATGCGTATAGTAACATTTTTCATGATAAGACAGTGTGATTTACCATCAAGGGATTCATCACTACTCATCATCAGGTAGGAATGTAGCCATTAGATTACTCAAAATAAGTTTTAAAAAAACTTGCACTATACGCTTTAACTTGAAAGGAAAAAAGAACATTTCGAAAATGCAATTCGCTATAAACTTTTAGTGCCACCTTGCTAAAAACTCTTTTGTTTCCGAAACTCGTCCCCACATGAAACAATTGAATTGGTTTTATACAAAGGCAGACACTGCTGTGCAAATAAATTGTATGACGTTTCATTTTAAATTTTGCCCACAGAGTACTTTGTCACCTTTTGTCGTAATAGTAATCTTTATGTATAAAATGAAGTTTTATATTGTTATAACACAGGCTCTTCTTATTGTTTTTTTTAATTAAGGTGAAAAATCAACTTACAGTACACCTGCAGGTAATTTGGCTACGGCAACCTATGGATATCTGCAACCTACTTCAAATAAAAATGGCTACAGTTGTTACCTCTGAGAACTAAAGTGGAATGTCTGGAATTATAAGGGCCCTAATATCCCTCAGACCGCAGCGCTTGCCACTTGATGGCTGCAATAGGTAATCCTGTAGGTGAGTTGGCTACTGCAGCCTATAGACACCTGATACCGAATGCAAATAAAAAATGTGATAGATGCTACATATAATATGTAGTGAATACCATGTATATAATATATTAGATGTGTAATGTATGTACTACGTATATATATATATATATATATATATATATATATATATATATATATATATATATATATATATATATATATAATAAATGGAATGGGTTACAGTCTCGAATTATAAAGGTTCTTTATACTCACAGACCACAGCTCTTGTTATTTGGCCACAGAGTGTTTTTTTCTTTATTTAAATTATGTACAGATGCAGAGATCACATAAAAAGTGTTTTATGATTGAATTTGCAATTGCATGTAAAGAAACTTTAAAGTGTCTTACCCATTTTCAGACTATAATAAAAAAACGTAATGCCGCAATTTCCGTTGCGCTATCGTAAATAAAATCAGCTGTGTGACGTTTATTACAAACCGGAATGGAATGGTTGACTTCGTGAATGTCACAGGTACTTATTTATAGTTTTCATTAAATAGGTGCAAATTTCTTCAAACTGAAACACTGGCACGAAATATCAGCATATAAATATAAGAAATTAATTTAAAAAAAACAATAACAAATATTAAAAGGAATGTCAGCATAAAATAAAATACTAGAACATTAGTATTTTTAGGAAACTAAACTAAGGCAATTTTTTAAAGATTGGTGAATTCGCGAATGTCACAGGTACTTATCGCAATTCATTCGAATTGCGATAAGTACCTGTGTACCTGTGTAATACATTGCGAATGACTTCAAATCGAAACACTGGCAACAAATATTAGTATAAAATAAAATAGTTTTTTTAAACTATTACGACGATTGAAAGAAATATAACGAAATAAAAGAAAATAAATATTTTATAAATGCTAAAATACAAATTACTAAATTGAATCTGTTGTAACTGCTGAATCAAGTGTTGCCGTAGTGTTAAAAATAAAACACAAGTGCAAGTTCGCCCATTTTATTTATTAGTACAACTATAAAATAACTGCAGCATGACTCTAACGCGTATAAAACGATTAGAAAAACAGAATTCGTGCCGCCGAAGATAATCCTACATTAATTTTTAAACAATATGGAGGTGAAAACCCTGCAAAAATGTATTCATAAAAGTGTCATGCGCTTCGGATAAAACGTTAATCACATTAACGCATCGCTAGGCACAGCCTCACGCCCCGCCGTGCCGTATTTCAAGTGTTTTGATTCAATTTCGTCAAACCGCTACAAATTAGTTAAAGTTGTTGAGAGTACGGCATGGTTTGAAGAGTGACTTATGAAATGAATATGAAATGAAATCATTATTCAGGCGAATAAATAATTATTATTCGCCTGAATAATGATTTCATTTTAATTAAAATTCAAAGTAGGTTTTACTTTCAGATACTTTGTTACCTATATTGCAGAGAATTTATATTCAGAGGTTTTTAAGATAAGATAAGATAAGATGCTTTATTTGTCAGAATATGGTACATTACTGTTGTAACAAAAGAAGTTTGGTCCTAAATATTCTGCCGTTTCCGGCGTACAAATATTTTCAGATAGATAATTTTTCGAATAAAGTAGAAAACTAAGACACTAATTATTATATAGTACAAAGATACTTGCCGCAATATTTATGGAAACCAAATCTATATAAAATAATCATCAATCAATTCATAATACTTTAGTTAAAACATTTCAAAAAATTAAATTCAGCAATTCAATAAATAAAACTCGAGTCAAATTTATCATTTAAGAAGTCATTTACTGAGTAATAACACTTATTTAAAAGAAATTGAAACAATTTACTTTTAAAGATGAAAGCTCGCGACCGCACCCACCCACAGCACTTAAAACCATTAAAACTTTCTTTCTATGAAGAAGTTTGTCAATATAAAATCTATATAAAATTTCTATCTTGTGGTCAAAACAAAAGTACGGGTTTACTTCATTACAAAAAGATTATATTGTATTTTGATAACAAAAAAATATATACCAAGCAAAGGTCGGCAGCGTCAAAATCACAATTATTTCAATATATATTACTCGAAATAATTTATGTAAAAAGATAAATTATATTCACACATAAACTTTCATTACAATTTTATAATAAAACTCTATATTAAAATACTAATAAAACACTAGAAAAATTCAAAAATCAACACAATAACATTCACGCGAAAATGGCGTACGAAATAAACGTAGATTGTAAATAAATACTCATAGGATAACAGTTTTTTTATTGCACTAGAGGATAGAGTATCTCATATTGATTATATAATGCTAAACTCCTTCATAGAAAAGTAGTCTCTATATATAAATTTTATGCGTTAAAATGCTGTGGGTGGGTGCAACCTCATGAGACCGCTAGGGATTTGACGGAATAGGGCCGCGGTCCCATGAGACCGCTTGGGGGTTGAAAGGTATGTCATTCTATGATTTGCAATATTATTCATAAGATGTCACTGTTAATATCATATAATGGCTTGAAAAGACTTTAAATAAATAACTAGATTTATCTCAATATATTCATTATTCACCAATGCGAACACAACTTGCAACTTGTTTATGACGTTACGCTATTTTCATGCATGAATATTTTACTAAAGATCCCATAAAACATCATGAGTTCATACTTTATATTTATTAAAAGGAAATGACTGAATAGTAAGTTAAATCTACTGAGAGGTAAAGAATAGAAACTCTTTAAATAAATGAACAGGACTTTTGTCGCGCTTTGTGAAATATAAGTGAGCTTGTTTGATGACTGAGAAATTAATAAAGAATGTAAAAGACCATGATCATTTAAACGAATGGCTTAAAACAAAAATGTACAAATATACATAATCTGAAAAGAAAAACGTTTATATAATATTAATAGCAAATAAAATGAGAGCTAAGTGGACTTTGTTTATGTTTATTATAAGGGAGAACTGAATTACTATGATGAAAGCTAATTACTGTGACATCTGTCTGACTTATAACTTAATTGATGATAACTGCTATTTTAAACTAACAGGGGTTATGACGAAATTAAAGAAGTTGCAAGTTGATAACTATATTGTACACTATTTAATTTAATTGCAACAGTTAATACTAAAACACTATTTAATTAGGGGGAAGTCCCCTAAGCCCGGACGGCTCCTAAAGCCGGACAGAATCTGAATCAGTGCGAAAAAGCGCGCCAATTTGTTGCTTGAGTCGTGGTTAGAAAGCGTTTCCCAAGTGAAGTGTGGGGGGAGCGTGTCAATAGTTAGTGCTGAATCGTTCGACGTGGAGCGTGTAGCAAATTTTAAGGTAAGTAAAAATTTTGTTAGAAGTAATTTTTTGAGTTCTGTAAACAGTATTTAAAGTGTGGGATGATAATCATTGTTATTAATTATTATTGCTATTGTACTAATCTGATATAATCCAGGTGTTTTTTAAGATTCGTAACACATAATGTGAATGAGAATTTTTCTTGTATGTACCTAAGGGTCCCTAAGTTCGGACACTCTCAAAGTCCCCTAATACCGGACAGTTTTACAGTAAGTTTATTTTTGTTGTAGTTATTATTTTTGTGTTTTGTTTTTCAGATTCAACATGGACAAACCCAAACCGAGTTGTGGGAATACCCCCAAACATGAAATATTGAAAAAAGCTCAGTTAGCTACATTTGTGATTTTTGCAGATTGTACAATGAAAGTTTTGTAATTTTTTTAGAAACCGTTCCTAATTATGACTAAAGTTAATTACAATTAAGAATAGTTTTCTTTATAAACAGTTGATTTGATCAAATTTAATAGATATTCTTACGAATTGTTTGTTAAAATAATGTTTAAGTTTAAAATTGAACGAAAAGTTGGCTGTCCGTCATTAGGGAACCTTTTTAAAAACGTCCTTTTTTCTATGTTAAATGTTCCTTAGTACCTACTACATTTAAAGTAAGATTTGAGACTGTTGATATATCTGTGTTGATTAAGTATATAGTTGTGAACTTATTAAAGTGAAATAAACAAATGAGACTATTATACGTTCTTTTTTATTTTCATTGTTCCTTAAGTGTCCGGTTCTCGGGGACCTCCCCTATAGGAACCTAATAGGGAGCTTGAGGGGTCTTCTTCCTTGCTTGTTCTTTCATGAGAGCTGTAGCCGCGCAAAAGACGAAATGTCTTTAAATAAATGAACAGGACTTTTGTCGCGCTTTGTGAAATATAAGTGAGCTTGTTTGATGACTGAGAAATTAATAAAGAATGTAAAAGACCCCAACCATTTAAACGAATGGCTTAAAACAAAAATGTACAAATATACATAATCTGAAAAGAAAAACGTTTATATAATATTAATAGCAAATAAAATGAGAGTTAAGTGGACTTTGTTTGTGTTTATTATACGGGAGAATTGAATTACTATGATGAAAGCTAATTACTGTGACATCTGTCTGACTAATAACTTAATTGATGATAATTGCTATTTTAAACTAACAGGGATTATGACGAAATTAAAGAAGTTGCAAGTTGATAACTATATTGTACACTATTTAATTTAATTGCAGCAGTTAATACTAAAACACTATTTAATTACTATAGGAACCTAATAGGAAGCTTGAGGGGTCTTCTTCCTTGCTTGTTCTTTCTTGAGAGCTGTAGCCGCGCAAAAGACGAAATGTCTTTAAATAAATGAACAGGACTTTTGTCGCGCTTTGTGAAATATAAGTGAGCTTGTTTGATGACTGAGAAATTAATAAAGAATGTAAAAGACCCCAACCATTTAAACGAATGGCTTAAAACAAAAATGTACAAATATACATAATCTGAAAAGAAAAACGTTTATATAATATTAATAGCAAATAAAATGAGAGCTAAGTGGACTTTGTTTATGTTTATTATAAGGGAGAACTGAATTACTATGATGAAAGCTAATTACTGTGACATCTGTCTGACTAATAACTTAATTGATGATAATTGCTATTTTAAACTAACAGGGGTTATGACGAAATTAAAGAAGTTGCAAATTGATAACTATATTGTACACTATTTAATTTAATTTAATTGCAGCAGTTAATACTAAGACACTATTTAATTACTATAGGAACCTTATAGGCAGCTTGAGGGGTCTTCTTCCTTTCTTGTTCTTTCTTGAGAGCTGTAGCCGCGCGAAAGACGAAATGTCGCCATTAAGCGCTTGTTTTATTTCTACGGTCGGTGTTACAGTATCTTGAAGTCTTGCAGTGGTATGCTTGGGTTTAAGTTTAATTTTGTTAATTATAGGATGCCAAGCAGATGTCAGCATCTATCCATCTTTTCTACTGAAATCAGGATGGTTTTTAGGGTTCCGTAGTCAACTAGGAACCCTTAATGTTTCGCCATGTCTGTCTGTCCGTCTGTCCGTCCTCGCTTAATCTCTGTGACCGTTAGCACTAGAAAGCTGAAATTTGGTACCAATATGTATATCAATTACGCCGACAAAGTGGTAAAATAAAAATTGGAAAAAAAATGTTTTATTGGGGTAGCCCCCTTATATGTAAAGTGGGAAGTTATTTTTTTTTAATTTCAACCCTAACGTATGATATATGTTGGAAAGGTATTTAAAAACGAATAGGGCTTTACTAAAATAATTTTTTGATAATGTCAATAATTTCGGAAATAATCGCTCCAGAGGTAAAAAACAATGTGTCCCCCCCCCCTCTAACTTTGGAACCATAAGTTTAGAAAATATAAAAAAAATCTGAAAAGTAGAACTTTATAAGGACTTTCTAGGAAAATCATTTTGAACCTGGATGGAAACAACAGTACCCACCACCGGGAGCAGTTGCAGGAGCGCGGAGCGCTGCTGGAGCGCGAACATAATGGATACCCACCTTTAAACTCATAAGTGGGAACATTTATTGTGACGGACGGGAAACTACGGAACCCTACACTGAGCGTGGCTCGACACCCTCTTGGCTGGTTTTATAATTTTAATAGCCTCTCGTATTATCCTTGGTAAGAGTTGGTGTTTTTTTGCGAAGATTTGCGGTTTGTCAAATGCGATATAAAGGTGGGGACGATCTTGAACATGTTCACAGACTGCAGAGAATTACCAGTCCGTACTCGGACTGGTAGGTAATAGCAAATAAAATTCGCCGATTAGATCTTAAAACCAAGTGCGCAAGATACATAACATCTTTAAATTTTTTAGAGAGAGATGCAGATATCATAATATCATTCCTACGTGTGTCAAAATACCAACAACACGGGAAAAAAGAATAATTTAAAATAGTTAATTAAACGCGAAAAAATCCGTAAATATAGATTTATTCAGAGGATAACTGTATGGCCCAAGGTGTTATCAGAATTCCGAATTACTAACACATCTAGAAAAGCTAAAGAATTATTTGTCTCTAACTCCACTGTGAACTGAATTTTAGAATTTAAAGAGTTGTGATTGTCTAAAAATGCAGTTACTTTATCTAAAGGTAGAATTATGAAAGTGTCGTCTATTACTCAGACACTGCCTTATAACCTGTCAACTTTTAAGTGGTAGCCATGCTGCAGCTATATTAGGCGGTGGTCTCCTATAAACGCCACCGGCCGCTTACAGCGTCACGGCGTACGCCGCGTTACGATTCTTACTATAGAAATGTACTGTTGTGGTCTCTTTCACAAGCTGATGTCGGCGTATGGACTTCGTAGGCGGCGTTAAGATACTTCGCGCTAGACGTGGGTCGTTACGTCATTTTCAAGAAACGTAACGAAACCAGTGACTTCATCGGCGTCACATGTTTCGAAACTAGTGATTTTTGTAACTGGCTACTTTTATTCGGCTACTGTGATTGTTTGCATAAATATCACCACCAACTATACAGTTACACACGAAACGAAAATCACAATCCGTGTTTGTAGCTATACAGTAACTGTTTTCTGTTAAATCAATAAATTAACTTCCCTTCATACTTTATTCAGGTTTAGGACAGACTGCATTAAATGTATTTATGATTGATTTGCGTTTACTGTGACACTAATATTTTCATAAAATTATTAATGCATGCATATTTACAAGTCAATTTGATTGTATATACAATGATTATTGATATTTACAGTTTATTTACACTTTTTCAACGTTTTCACTGTCATTTGTTTTTGCACTTTTATTTACACTGTACAATTAATTTGTTTGTTTGTTTGGCTATTTACACACAGTTTTTAAGTTTTATAATATTATAAACATTTAAATTTTAAAATTTTTTTACTCATTTTTTAGTTATATTTTAATTTTATGAATAAACGAGTTCATGACTCCGTCAAAAATGTTTTAAAAATTATTTTAGTTAAATTCAATGTGACTCGCTTCCCGGAATCACAAACCGTTAAATATCTACAAACAGAGATTACTCTATTTTATTGTTTATGTCTATAGTCTTACGGATGAAAATTAAACGTACAATAAAACTGTTACTTACGATGGTTTGTTTATTGTTGTATGCCACATGTGCGCTTTGCGCTCGAGCGACCGACAGTCGACTCCCGCAATAATCACGGGTAACAGTAATCATAATCACGCATTTACAAAAATCACTACTTGTAACATGACTCGAAACTAGTGATTCGGTTACACGCCGCGTAGCCAGTTACTGTATCTAGTGACGTGAAATAACGCCCACGTCTACTTCGCGCTGCGTCTCTAGTTATTTCGAACCATTGAAGCGTGAAGGTCGTGTCTAGCGTCAGTACAAAATGACAAAATTTAATAAAGAAAAAGACGAGTTATTTATTTATTATTATGTTTAAATTGTTCTTGGTTAATACGAAAATATTCAGTAAAATTAGAATTGCTATCTTTTAAGTGTTTCATTATCAACAGTGTCTAGCGTCGGTACAAAATGACAAAATTTAATAAAGAAAAAGACGAGTTATTTATTTATTATTATGTTTAAATTGTTCTCGGTTAATACGAAAATATTCAGTAAAATTAGAATTGCTGTCTTTTAAGTGTTTCATTATCAACAGATGGAAACATCCTTCTTCATTTCTCTTCATAAATAATCGGTGCCTTGTTGCCTTTATTTTTCTTCGTATGCGGTCGTCTTGTGCCTGTTCTTCAAGTAACACAAGCGCCGCCAGAAGTATTGAATTTATATCCATTTTATGTACCAATATCACACACCAACCAATAACAAAAAAAAACAATTTACGTTGTAGAGACATGCTGCAGCTATATTAATTGTATAGTTGTAGCACAAATGGATCGGCTCGACAGGGGAAACACCACGCTCTCACATAATACCAGCGTCAAATAGCAGCTTAATACTGCTGTGTTTCGTATGGTGAGTGTAGAGAACCAGAGACCCTTTTTACTGGAAGAGGCATTCCATTCATTTTGATTCACAAACGAGGATGGATGTAGATGTCACTGGCTACCTATTGTGGAAGGAGGAGTTCTACAAGCAAGTAGATGGTGTGGCGATGGGCGCACCTGTATCTCCATACATATTCATGGAAGACTGAGGAGATTACTGGCTGTTCCCGAGCTTCGTTTGTGTGGAATTCATTATGATTGGATATCATGTGTTTTAAATTTTTGCACAAAGCTGCAATTCTTTTCCTTAAATAAAAGATACAACATCGGCTATCTGCCAAAGAAAGTCCCATCAAAATCTTCCAGCCGTTTCGGAGATTAGCCGGAACAAACAGACAGAGAGACCAAAATTTTAATTCTTTTTGTTTCAAGTTTATGTTTGGAAAAATAGCGTGTGTACGGAGAAATAGCCTATAGCACTGATATTTTACAACAAATAAAAACTTAAATTTTGAATAAAAACGGAGTAGAAGCCTATGGCACTGATATTATACAAAAAATAAAAACAAAAAAAATTTACATTAAATAAATAAATTAATTACAATGTATCGAAATTTAAATTATATCCATCCTACTTTACGAACGGCAATAAAAATTAATTTAGTAGGCATCTTTGAGCTTGTCACTTCGCAGAGTCACAGGCTCAAGGGCAAAGGGCAAAGTAGACGTTAATTTATATATATATATATATATATATATATATATATATATATATATATATATATATATATATATATATATATATATGAAAACTATGTTATAATTATGATCCAGAAAATAAATAAATAAATAAATGATAAATGATTTGTTTATATATATAAAATTATTGCTTTACGTCATGTATGGTCGGCAGGCAATAAAATGTTTACTATAGGCCATTATAGGCTGTCAACTTCGTGCAGTCCGCGCCCGCGGGCTACAGGGGTTGGCAAGGACGAGGTAAAACGGCCTCAAAGGGGAAGCGAGCGGTATGCGGAAGGGCGAGCGAGCACGCCGCGTGCTCAAGAGCGCCAGCCGCCGGTGGTCGCTTGCAACGGTTACTTGTATACTAGGCGCACACGAGATTACGATCCGAAGATGAGCAAACCGATTGGACGACAATCAAAAAAAATTGTGTATAACATATACATGTATTTTTAAAAGCGTAAAAATGATAAATCATCGCAAGAATACCAGAACGATATTAATTTGGCAAAAACCGTGTCTGTAAATAGATATGGATTGCGACTATAATTAGTTTTTGTTGTAAATATGAGTGTAAATAAAAAACAGTATTAAATTACTTTCTTATTTAGAAAAAATATTATTACTATTATTCGGTGTTTAATCTTTTATTTTTCCAATTTTCGTTCTCCTTTCGTTCTACTTTTGGCGTGCATTACATTTTATACTTGTACTAGTAGATTTTGCAAAGCTTCCTCATGAATCACTCCGTCTATTGGAGAAAATCCGTTTAGTTGTTTTTGAGTTTATCATACAGACGCGGCGGGGGTTTTTTTTATAATATAAAGTGATTTAATATTATATCGAATTCATCACTACATCACACAATACTTCGTAATAAATCTAAATAAATCCATACTAATCTCAAGATAACTCGATCCCAAATCCCTACGTGAGTAGCCGTGGGCGTGGCCTCGTGCACGAGCCGCGTGCTTCCTCGTCCCTCTCCACCCTGTACCCCGTGGGCGCGGACTGCACGACGTTGACAGCCTATAGGTTTCAATGTACCTTATGTACAATTAGTGAGCATTCTGCTTTATTTTTTTCTAGCTATATTTTCTAAACCAAATTTCGGCCACGGTGGCCAAACGCAAAAGAGACCAGCCACTCGCCTGGAACAGGAGTTTAGTCAAGAGTTCGTGCGCAAGCTATGTGTGCTTACAATTTTCTAACTATAATAAGCTGATGAAATGAGATCAGGTGCAAAACCAACGACTTTACGTGCTTTTTGAGGCACAGGGGTGAATCACCAACTCCTTGACTGGCTCCCTGGGTCTTATTAAGTTTCTTGATAGAAAAACCAAATAGGTAATTACTAATTTTAGCTCAATAGAATTCTGGGCCATATGACCAGCAGTCACTCTTATGATTAGGGCAATGATGGATTCATAGTCAAGTGACAAAAAGAGTTGTTAAAGTAATAAAAAACGAATTCACTGACTCAAATAATACCGTGCCACAGGGAAATAAAACGGGAGATGGCCTGCACTATATCCCTGAAAACGACTCTAAATGGTAAAACTCTGCGGCTGCCAACTCTCTTGCAGAGCGTGGCTACTGTATCAAATAATTCCCTCACGAGGCAATCATTTGGAGATGCCTTTATTCAGTAGTGAATTTTTACAAGCAAATTGATGGATTAATGGAATTAAAGCACTTTTAGATTCGTGGTTAGAGCTCTGAGGGAGAACACTCTCCGTAAATGTCACAGTACGCAAGCAACCCGGGAATTATCTTCACCGGCATCAATCCCATACTGTATATGACCAATAAATATCAACATTATTATCATTACAAACCTTCACAAGTCCACTGCTGAACATAGGTCACTCGCCAAAAAAGCTACGATCCTGAGCCACCTGCATCCATCGACTTTCCACATTTAACCTGATTGCCATTCCATCTAGTGTGGCCACCCTACACGTTTTTATAGAATGAAGGTGACAAACAAAAATAAAGTTCATGCGATGGTAAGTGGATGCTGCAGCCCGTAGCACCTACATATATTTACCAATCAATACATATATTTATCAATCATCCTAATTTCCAAAAGCATCAGTAGCCATCTTTGTTTGAAGTTAGCTGCAATAAAAGCTGTTTATTAGCTGCAACAGCTACTTACCATCAGCTGGCTTGTAAGTTCGTATGTCAATACAGTTGGAAAATAATAACACAATTTATTAGTGTCGCATATCGTTAGAGAAACTGGTATCACTACGGGTAGTGTTGTGTTTATTTGGACGACCATTTATAATAGATGGTAACACTTTTTTTCTACCAGGAGTCCGTGGTGTCTACCACCACTCTCTTACCTATTCCTTCCACTAAAACGCAGTGCTTGCGCTAATGTATTTTTGTCTGAAGGATATAGAGAGCCAGTTTAGTCACAGAGATTTTCCATCTTAGTCCTGAAGAGTGACAACGCTTCTGCATTTGATACTTGATTGGTAAATATATGGAGGTGCTACGGGCTGCAGCATCCTCTTACCATCGCATGAACTTTATTTTTGTTTGTCACCTTCATTCTATAAAAAAGTGTAGGGTGGCCACACTAGATGGAATGGCAATCAGGTTAAATGTGGAAAGTCGATGGATGCAGGTGGCTCAGGATCGCAGCTTTTTTGGCGAGTGACCTATGTTCAGCAGTGGACTTGTGGAGGTTTGTAATGATAATAATGTTGATATTTATTGGTCATATACAGTATGGGATTGATGCCGGCGAAGATAATTCCCGGGTTGCTTGCGTATTGTGACATTTACGGAGAGTGTTCTCCCTCAGAGCTCTAACCACGAATCTAAAAGTGCTTTAATTCCATTAATCCATCAATTTGCTTGTAAAAATTCACTACTGAATAAAGGCATCTCCAAATGATTGCCTCGTGAGGGAATTATTTGATACAGTAGCCACGCTTTGCAAGAGAGTTGGCGTAAAATTTTATTGCTAGATTTAAAATCGAACACAAACATTTGATTCATAAAAACACAATTTATTCATATTTATAGCGTTCCACATACTGCAGCGAGCAGCAGCTGTAGGCAATTGCAGCTCAAATCACTATAAAAGCTCCCATCGCGGGCGCAAAGACAATCTATTGCCTCGGAGGCCGTGCACCTGCCTACGATTTGCAGTTAAACAGTGAAATATGCCTTCCTTATATGAGTTGTCTTTTTTCTTTAAAACGTTATTGAACTCGTAAATACTTAAACATACTTTCAGTACTGAATTATTTTCCAACTGTATTGACATACGAATTTACAGCCCAGCTGATGGTAAGTGGCTGTTGCAGCTAATAAACAGCTTTTATTGCAGCTAACTTCGAACAAAGATGGCTACTGATGCTTTTGGAAATTAGGATGAAATGCCTCACAACCGATAATTATACTGAACCTCTATGCCCTTTAGACCGGAACACAGTAGCGCAAGTGTTGCTATTTTATAAAAACAAGTGCAAATTATGTATATATATATATATATATATATATATATATATATATATATATCATCCGATATCGTCTCGGAGGTGTCTTAAGAGGCAACAGAGGCAAACAAACCAGAAAATCTTTTACGTGGTAGAGCCATGCTGCAGTTATATCAGTAGTATAGTTGTAGCACGAATGAGTCGGCTTGACTGGGGACTCTTACAAAATACCAGCATCAAATAGTAGCTTAATGATGGTGTGTTTCGTATGGTGAGTGTAGAGAAGTGTAGATCCTTTTTACTGGAAACGAGGCATTTCACCTAAGTCCTCACGGATAACAACGCATCTGCTTTTTGATTCGTAATCGAGGATAGATATAGATGTCTATGTATAATTATATATATATATATATATATATATATATATATATATATATATATATATATATATATACACATATATATAATTATACCACAGCAACGACTTACCATCAGGTGGACTGTGTGCTCGTTTGTCATCTTATCCTATAAAAAATGGGCAGTAGGTTATACCCAATAACAAAAAAATTGTATGACAATAGAAGATTGTGGTTTGCAGGAGGATGTTGTGACCAGGAATAAGAAAGAAATGCTTCGGTGGTTTGGTCGTCCACGGGACGGGACGTCCTAGGCGAAAATTTGTCGACCAAATTGGCGATTTATTTAAAACGGGCTAAATTAGAAGTACCCTTAACCGACGAGCATGTATGCGTAGGCATATGGATGTGAAGGAAGCAAGAGAGGTGTGTCAGGATCGTACCAAATGGAAGTCTGTAGTCTCTGCCTACCCCTCTGGGTGACAGGTGTGAGTGTTTATGTATGAATGTATTAAAATTAAAAGCCGACTTAAAACTATTAGGTCCTGTAAATATAATTAATATTTCTTTTCATAGTTTGAAAGTAATTTTAACAATACTCGTATTTATTAATTTTAAATTATTATAATATTATTATTAGTACCTAAGTACACAAAGCAATGCTCGGCGTAAAAGAATCAATCACTCCATTTCGTCCGGGGGTTAAGGGGCAACTATGAGTTATGCCAGAAAGATCTCACGGCATCACCCAGAAGTCTCATAATATGCAGTCTCTTTAGCGGTGCCAAGTTGACTGTCGATATATCGAAGTGCTGTACATATTGACATCTATCGAAAGCCGCGCGACTACTGGGAAGACCTCATGTCTTAGTCGCCCTTTACGACACACACGGGACGAAGTGGAGGGGTGAATAATGCCTAGGGAGAATGCCCATTTTATTTATTAGTACAACTATAAAATAATGCAGCATGACTCTACCCGGTATAAAACGATTAGAAAACAAAATTCGTGCCGCCGAATATAATCCTACATTAATTTTTAAACAATATGGAGGTGAAAACCCTGCAAAAATGTATTCATAAAAGTGTCATGCGCTTCGGATAAAACGTTAATCACATTAACGCTTCGCTAGGCACAGCCTCACGCCCCGCCGTGCCGTATTTCAAGTGTTTTGATTCAATTTCGTCAAACCGCTAAAATAAGTTAAACTTGTTGAGAGTACGGCGTGGTTTGAAGAGTGACTTAGTAATTATTTATTCGCCTGAATAATGATTTCATTTTAATTAAAATTCAAAGTAGGTTTTACTTTCAGATACTTTGTTACCTATATTACAAACAATTTATATTCAGAGGTTTTTAAGATAAGATAAGATGCTTTATTTGTCAGAAAATGGGTACATTACTGTTGTTACAAAAGAATTTTGATCCTAAATATTCTGCCGTTTCCGGCGTACAAATATTTTCAGATAGATAATTTTTCGAATAAAGTAGAAAACTAAGACACTACTTATTTATATAGTACAAAGATACTTGCCGCAATATTTATTAAAACCAAATCTATACAAAACAATCATCAATCAATTCATAATACTTTAGTTAAAACATTTCAAATAATTAAATTCAGCAATTCAATAAATACAACTCGAGTCAAATTTATCATTTAAGAAGCCATTTACTGAGTAATAACTCTTATTTAAAAGAAATTGAAACAATTTACTTTTAAAGATTCCTATATTCATCTCTTTGAAACGAACAGGCAATTTGTTGTAAACATGTATTGCCATACAATATACATTTTTTGAGTAGAGTTCTATTCTTTGCTTTGGTACACACAATTTATTTATATTTCTATTAGTCCTAATTACAACATCATTGTGTTTTTCAAATAAATTACTATTTTTGTGAACAAAGATACAGATTTCGTAAACGTATAATGCTGGAAGCGGCAATATTTTATGTTTGCGAAAAAGGGGAATACAACTATCTAATTGGTGTGCTCCACATAAAGACCGTACACATTTTTTCTGTCCACGAAAAGCTCTAATTAAATCAACAGAATTACCCCATATTATTAAGCCGTAACGTAGGATCGAAGAAACATATCCACGATAGGCAGAGAGTGCGGCCTCCATGTTAGCCACTCGTAACCGATATAAAACAAAGACAAATTTATCTAACTTTTTACATAGGCTATCAATATGTGTCTTCCAATTACAGAACTTGTCTATTGTTACACCTAAAAAGTTAGTATGGTTAACTTCTTCGATTATGTTTTTCCCATATTCAATTTTAAGTTGTTCTTGTTTTTTCGATGTTAATTTGTAAATTATTATGTCTTAACCAATCTATTATTGTTTCTAAGGTCCTATTTATTTCATGTTCGTAGTCAAAATATTTATTATTATTTTTAATATTAATGGTAATGTCATCAGCATATAGCACACATTTATGAGTAGTTACGTTACAAAGATCGTTGATATATATTATAAATAATAAAGGTCCCAGTATACCTCCTTGTGGCACTCCGCATTTATTTTCGCAATACTGTGATCTATAGTTTTTCAATTGCGTCCTGAGTAACTTGATAACTCAACGTATTGTCTTCGTTGACTTAAATAATCTTGTATTAATTTTAATGCATTGCCTCTTACACCATATCTGCTAAGTTTGTGTAACAATAATTCATGGTTAACGAAGTCAAATGCCTTGGACATATATATGAAAATGGATGTTATAGGTATTTTGTTGTTTAGACTAGTTGTTATTAGTTTTATTAAGTTGAAACATGCTAAAGTGATTGACTTTTTTTTGTAAACCCGTATTGCTCTGGTTTTAATATTTCATGTTTGTTAAAGAAGTTATAGCTTCTGGTATGTATGGCCTTTCCAAACACTTTTGATAGAACTGATATCAGCCTTACGGACCTATAATTGTTTATATCAGTTTTATCACCTTTCTTGTGTAGTGGTTTTTTAAAGAATAAGGGAGATAAACGAGCACAGTGCGCGTGATCGTAAGTGGATGCTGTGGCCCATAGACATCTACAACTCGATTAAGAATAAAAATGCAGTTGAATCTCAATCAAATTAAGAATCTAATTATATAAATATCAAATTAAAAAAATAGGAATGCAGATAAACTATCACCCTTGAGCACTAAGATGGAATGTCTCGTTTCCAGTAAAACGGGTCTCCGGTTCCCTACATTCATCATACGAAACACAGTAGCAGTTAAGTACTATTTAACGCTGTTAATTAATGAGAGCGTGGTCCTTGCCTTGTCGGCTGACCCCTTCTTACTACAACAAGAACAAGAAATAGTTACAGCATGACTCTACCATGTGAACATATATGTAGAACGTAAGTTGGTTATAGGTAATATATTTTGTTTTTCAATTATATCACAAATAGATCAAAATTCAAGGGTAATGATCGCAGTTTTTCTGAGTGGTAAAATTCGTAATGAAACTATCTCTAGTAGAACAGGAGTATCCAACATAGCCCCACGGAGAAGTTAGCCGAAGTGGCAATAGGCTGGAAATATAGCTTGAAGATCCGACAACCGATGGGAAAGAAATCATACTTATGAGCGTAGTGTAGGAATTGGTGAAACAATGCAAGAAGTCGTTAGTCGTTATGCAGATGTCTCAGAACCGTGTTTGTGGCGTTCCTTGGGAGAGGTCTATGATCAGCAGTAGCTTTAAGTAAATTCTGAATTAAGATTACTGTCCCAATGATTTCAAATTATTTTATCTCCCATATTCAAACCATAGAGAATTCAGAAATATTTTTTTAAGTGTGATCTCATAAGAAAATAATAACTACATAAAAAAATCAATTATCTGACAAAGATTGTAGCAGTTTGATAGTTTTCCCAATGTCTTTGTATGTATCATCTGTTTAATGTAATAATAAAATCATGATATTAACCCCTCAAGCGCCATAAAAATCCCGTGCAGTCCCATGCGCCCGACAAATCCCGAGGGCTCGCGACCGCACCCACCCACAGCACTTAAAACCATTAAAACTTTCTTTCTATGAAGAAGTTTGTCATTATAAAATCTATATAAAATTTCTATCTTGTGGTTAAATCAAAAGTACGGGTTTACTCCATTACAAAAAGATTTTATTGTATTTTTATAACAAAAAATATATACCAAGCAAAGGTCGGCAGCGTCAAAATCACAATTATTTCAATATATATTACTCGAAATAATTTATGTAAAAAGATAAATTATATTCACACAAAAACTTTCATTACAATTTTATAATAAAACTCTATATTAAAATACCAATAAAACACTAGGAAAATTCAAAAATCAACACAATAACATTCACGCGAAAATGGTGTACGAAATAAACGTATATTATAAATAAATATTCATAGGATAACAGTTTTTTATTGCACTAGAGGATAGAGTATCTCATATTGATTATACTAAACTCCTTCATAGAAAAGTAGTCTCTATATATAAATTTTATGCGTTAAAATGCTGTGGGTGGGTGCAACCTCATGAGACCGCTAGGGATTTGACGGAATATGGCCGCAGTCCCATGAGACCGCTTGGGGGTTGAAAGGTATGTCATTCTATGATTTGCAATATTATACATAAGATGTCACTGTTAATATTATATAATGGCTTGAAAAGACTTTAAATAAATAAGTAGATTTACCTCAATATATTCATTATTCACCAATGCGAACACAACTTGCAACTTGTTTATGACGTTACGCTATTTTCATGCATGAATATTTTACTAAAGATCCCATAAAGCATGACGAGCTCCGACTTTATATTTATTAAAAAGAAATGACTGAATAGTAAGTTAATCTAATGAGAGGTAAAGAATAGAAACTCTTTAAATAAATGAACAGGACTTTTGTCGCGCTTTGTGAAATATAAGTGAGCTTGTTTGATGACTGAGAAATTAATAAAGAATGTAAAAGACCACGATCATTTAAACGAATGGCTTAAAACAAAAATGTACAAATATACATAATCTGAAAAGAAAAATGTTTATATAATATTAATAGCAAATAAAATGAGAGTTAAGTGGACTTTATTTATGTTTTATTATAAGGGAGAAACTGAATTACTATGATGAAAGCTAATTACTGTGACATCTGTCTGACTAATAACTTAATTGATGATAATTGCTATTTTAAACTAACAGGGATTATGACGAAATTAAAGAAGTTGCAAGTCGATAACTATATTGTACACTATTTAATTTAATTGCAGCAGTTAATACTAAAACACTATTTAATTACTATAGGAACCTAATAGGAAGCTTGAGGGGTCTTCTTCCTTGCTTGTTCTTTCTTGAGAGCTGTAGCCGCGCAAAAGACGAAATGTCTTTAAATAAATGAACAGGACTTTTGTCGCGCTTTGTGAAATATAAGTGAGCTTGTTTGATGACTGAGAAATTAATAAAGAATGTAAAAGACCCCAATCATTTAAACGAATGGCTTAAAACAAAAATGTATAAATATACATAATCTGAAAAGAAAAACGTTTATATTACAACATCATTCTTTTTTATTGTTGAGTATAAGTTATACATATTTAACAAATTAAATACAATAATTAAGACTACGGCTGCTTTTTCGTGTTGTTGTGTGCACCCTCGCTAGTTGTCGAACCTCGCCGGACGCGACCCCCGTGGCTCCGCCCACCGCCCCTGAGTTGCTCAACCCGTGCTGGTTGTACTAAGCAGGTATCCCGTCGTTTTGCGTCGTGCATATTCTCCCGCCGTCGCCACGCTGCGATCCCTCTGGTAGCACGACGATCTTCTTTGTTGGTCTGCGTAGTGTATGCCCACTGCTAGTGGTTACGTCCACTACTCGTACCTCTCCGTCGACGCCAGGATATACGTTGCTTATTTTTCCCCTGGGCCAGATGTTGCGCGGTAAATTGAAGTCACAAATGATTACCAGGTCTCCAATCTTCGGTGATGCACCTATGCTGCTGGGCTCCCGCCGGTGTTGGAGTAGGGGCAGGTATTCCTTCACCCATCTTCGCCAAAACATGTCGGCTAGGGCTTGAGCTCGTTTCGACTGCTGGCGGGCCGTCACGTCGCTCTCGCTGAAGTGTCCCGGTGCAGGTACGTGTGAGTTGGGACCGATGAGGATGTGGTTCGGCGTGATGGCTTCCGGGTCTCCTGGGTCAACTGAGACGTGTGTAAGAGGTCTGGAATTGACCGTGTTTTCGACCTCGGCGAGCAGAGTCACCAGTGTCTCGTCACTGGGATAGCGTTCGTTGAGGGTGACGCGTAGGGCTTCTTTCACGGAGCGAACCATTCGCTCCCAGGCGCCGCCCATGAATGGTGCTGATGGTGGTATGTACTTCCACACAATTTGTTGACATGTGGTTTCGTTCTCGAGGGCTGCGAGTGCTGCTTCGGCCAGCTCCTTGTCTGCTGCCTTGAAACACGTAGCGTTGTCACTCCAGATTTCTTTTGGGCATCCTCTTCGGCTCATGAAGCGCCTAAGCGCTGACACAGCTGAGTCGGCGCTTAATGAGAGGGCCACCTCTATGTGTATTGCTCGTGAGGTCATGCAGGTAAATAACGCGCCATAGCGTTTTTCACGATGTCGTCCCACTGTGACTTCTATTGGCCCGAAGTAGTCCAGTCCTGTGTATGTGAACGGACGTGCGTGATGAGCGAGGCGTGCGGACGGCAGGTTTCCTGTAGACGGTGATGCAGGCTTGGCTTTTCTTAGACGGCACGGTAGGCAGCCTTTGATGACAGTTTTTACTACTGGACGTATTTTTCTTATGTACAATCTCTGTCTTAATTCGTTCACGACTGTTTCCACGCCTCCGTGATGCAACCTCTCGTGTACGTGTGCTATGTACAGACGAGTGTATGCGTGCTTCCCGTCTAGTACGGGAGGATCGTACGTGTCCTCCTCTACTTCTGATGCTGCTTTTATTCGACCTCTGAGGCGTAGGGTCCCCTCTTCGTCGACGTATGTGCTCAGGTGGCCTAGTTTGTCGTCGCCTCCTGGAACACTTCCGTTGGTGATCCTCTTGAGCTCCTTCGTGAAGCTTTCCCGCTGACTGGCTTGCGCCCACAGTTGTTCGGCTCTTGCATGATAAGCGGCTGGTATTACTACAAGCGATGAGACAGTAAGTGTTGCCCTTTTTTCTTTGGTGGGGGTATTGCGTCGGTTTGTTCTTTGCCAGCCAGGGTCGCTATCTTGTCTTGCTTTGTTGCGTTTACGCCCAGCCTTCACCACGTGCTTGTTTGGTCTGCACATGTCGATGAATAAGAGGACTCTCGCTGTCGCCCTTATGAGGCGAATCCATTTTGAAAATCTTTCTATTTGTGGCAGATGTGTTGTTGGCGAGTCTTCACTTTTAACTGTGATGTTACATATTTCTCGTTCTTCCCCAGTGTCGTATTGCGTTGTTTTCTCTTCCTGCGGCCATTCGGCCGGTGGATGTTGTAGAAACGGGGGCCCTCGGAACCACCGGTGCGACTCGTCGAACCTTTCTGGTGTGGTTCGGGTCGCGTCATCTGCCACGTTTTCTTTGGACGGTAGCCAACGCCATTCGTTCTTTTTGGTCGTATCTTCTATCTCCGACGAAAGCTTTGTACGCGCGGGGCTCCGACCTTATCCACACTAGTGCAGTACGAGAGTCGCACCAGTATGTCTTGCCCGTTATATCGTCATCGTGCTCACTGAGCCGTGGTATGGACATTGGTTTTAGTGGTGTCACGCGGCTCTTGGCGGCGGCCAATGATATGTTAACGCTGCCGTCTGCTCGCTCCGTTCTCCAATACACGGCGGCTGCGTAGGCCTCCTCGCTTGTGTCGACGAAGGTGTGTAGTTGCCGCGTCGACACTGGGTTGTAATCGTAGCATCGTGGTATCCTCAGTTGTTCTAGGGCGTGAAGTGAAGTAATCCAGCCTTCCCATTTTTCTTTTAACTCTATTGGCAGAGGGTCGTCCCATTCTGCCTTGTAACGCCATGTGTCTTGGAATATTCTCTTCGCTGAGGTAGTCACTGGTGATATTAACACCAGCGGGTCAAATAATGCCATTATTATGCTCAGCGCTTCGCGTTTAGTTGGCAAGCGTTGTTTTTCTTTTACGTCGATCGGCATCTTCATATTGTTTGTATTAAATCCAATATGATCGCTTTGTACATGCCAGAGCAGGCCGAGCGTCTTCTCAGTTTCTTTTCCGCCCAGGCGCACGGTCGCGTCGTGTTGTTTATGCTCTGTCGTTATTTCTTCTATTGTTTTTTCTTCGTTCGATGTCCACCCGCTGAGTACGAATCCCGCTTGTTTGTGGACGTGATCGACTGCTTTTACAGTTTGCTGAGCTTCCGTGATAGAGTGGAAGCTCTGCAAGTAGTCGTCCATATAGCGATTTCTTTTTATGGCGACCGCAGATTCCGGGTATGCCTCTGAGTGTTCTTCAGCATTTTTATTTTTGATATATAATGCTGTGCATGGTGATGATGTCGCTCCAAAGATGATCGATGTCATCCTATATTCCTCCGGTTGGCCCTCCCGCCGCTTGCCTCTCCACAAGAAACGTAAAACGTCTCTACCTTCTTTGCGCACTTTGATCTGCATAAACATTTCTTTTATGTCGGCGCTCACTGCATACGGATACTGTCGGAACCTCATGATTACTCCCGGCAATGATTGTAATAAGTCCGGCCCCGAGTGAAGCATATCGTTGAGACATATTCCTGCTGTCTTCGCTGCGGCGTCGTGTACCAATCTCGGCGGCTTGTTAGGCTTCGCAGGGTTGATGACTGGGAAGTGTGGTAGATACCATGTCTTTCCTTGTGGTGGTGGCATGGGCGCGCGCTCTGCGTAACCTGAGTTGAAGAGGTTCTGTATGCGTTCTTCGTACTGTAGCTTGAGAGTGCTGTCTCGGTCGAGCCTCTTCTCTAGAGTGTGCAGACGTCTTTCCGCGTCTTTGTAATTATTTGGTATTTGGAAATCCTTTTCTTTCCACAGCAACCCTGTCTCGAATCTGCCGTCCGCCGACCTCCTGCTGGTCTCCCTCAATATTTGCATAGCTCGCTGCTCGGGATCTTCTTTAGGTCTCCTTGGCTCGATGCACAGTGATTCTAATTTGAAATAATTCTTTATTTCTTCTTCTATTGGCTGTGCCTCTTCCCTTTGATGTAGTCTGCCGCAGAAGGTGACCGTCGACGTCAATGAGCTATGACAGCCATGCAGAACCCAGCCCAGGTTGGTGTATGAGGCGACTGGTTGATCTCGACGACCGACGCGCAGTTTTCTAGACACTATGAGGTGCCAGTTATCTTGCCCGATTAGTATTTTCGGTGAGGCGCGTTCGTAGGTGATATCCTCTTTGATATCCAGCAGATGTTGGCAATTCTCCAAGTGATTTTCATTCACGGATTCTGGCGCGAAGTCCAACCGCTCTACCGTACGCGCTGCTTCTATGTTGTGTTCCTCTTGCGCGTGCTTTCCTCTTATTTTAAGGCTGACGATCTTGCTCTTCTCGTGCTTCACCTCCGAGCCAACCCCTTGTATCCACATTGCGTGGGCTGGACCGTCGGCGCCGATGACGTCAGCGATCGAGGCATCGACTAAGGTGACTGTGATTCCTTCATCCAATAATGCGTATGTTTCGACGCAGCTTAGCGGCCCCTTTATTGTAACGGGCGCAATCTTTAGGTAAGCACGGCGGTGTTTGTATGGTCGAGTTGTTGTGATGACCTCCTTTGCCGATGTTGCGGTTTCCATAGCGGGTTCTTTTTCAGTTTCTGCTTTTCTGTCGTGATGCAGCAATTTATGGTGTTTCATCATGCATCCGTCTTTTCCGCACGGTGGAGCTTTACACAGCAATCGGCGATGTTTGCCTCGTAGACAGCGGTAGCAGATATTATACTTCTTTGCTACTTCCCATCTGTCATTTGTGGACAGAGCGGCGTATGACTTGCAATCGGGCAGTTTGTGTTCTTGTTTGCATTGAGGGCAGCGTTCTTCATATTGTTTCTTGCTTGTGGCGAAGGCACGTTCTATTTTTCTCGGCCTTCGCTCTCTCGGTTCGTTGTCCTCCGTGATAAATTCCGGCAAGGCATACGCGCTGCATTTATCCGCTTCTTCGTTTAAGAAGATTGATATTTTCTTAAGCTCTGGGATATCCTCTTTCTTTCTGGCTGCATAGTCGTACCATTTGCTTCTCAATATGGGCGTGAGTTTGTCTGTGATAACTCGCGTCATCTCCGGACTATGCAGATAGTGTGCTTTCTTGAGCGCTTCCACGGTGCCCACTACGTTTGCTATGCGATTGGCGAATATGCATAGCTCCCTGGGATTGTCCGTGACTTTGTTCAGCAGCTTCAGCTTCTCTATTTCTAAGTGAATTAATGCTTCTGGTCGTCCGAATCTCCTTTCCAAAGCTTCTATTATTATTCTGGGGTCTGATTGGCTTATAAGTAGGCAGCTTGCGGCCTCTTTTGCTATCCCTTTTAAGCTTCGGCGTATTCTCGCTATGTTTTCGTTCATCGTGAAGTACTTTGAAGATTCTTCGTACGTTGTTTTGAAGCTGAGCCATTCTTTGCTGCTACCATTGAATGTGGGCAGCTCTTGCAAATATTTCGGCGGCTCCCTTGTGCTTCTCACTGCTTGTGATAAAGCAGCGGCTAAGGTAGCGACGTCGATTTGTTGCTGCGCCTGTACATAGTCTTCTTTCTGCGGCGCGGTATGTTGTGGAACGTATTGCGGTGCATACTGTTGGAGTACGGGTGGTGCGATCTGCGGTGCTGGTTGCGACGCGAAGTACGACGTGGGTTGCGGTGCGGGCTGCGGCGCGGGCTGCGGCGCGGGTTGCGATGTAGGTTTTTCTTGCAACCATGTACTAATGCACACTGATGCTAAGTCGTCTTCTATTTCTTCCTCTTCGTCCTCGGTTGATCCGACTTCTGCTTGTAGTCGCTGCACATGTATCTCCTGCAATTCCATTCTTGCTTGCAATCGGGCCTGCTCGAGCTTGAGTTCGGCCAACCGCTCTTTTGCCTCTAACTCCGCGAGGAGTCTCTTGCGTGAGACTACGGAGCGGCGTGACCTAGTCTCGCCCGGCTTTAGTGTGCGCTGCGACCTTTGATCACTTTCTTGCTGGGTTTCTTCCGTTGCAGTCGTTTCATCGGTCGCAGAGGTAGTGGTTGTACCGCTGACCGTTGTAGTTTAGCTAGTGGTGTTTGATGAGCCACTAGCGGCTGAGTCGCCCCCGGAGGCCTCTTCCGTGGCCCCTTGGGTTATCTGTTCATCCTTGCGACGCTTCGATGATTCTCCACTGTTACTACGCGTATTCACCATTTTTCTTCACAATAATATTTTTTCGTTCTTGCGGTTTGCTTCTTAATTCGGCTCTTCGAAGGACCATTAATGTTACGGATCGCCGTAACGCCGTTCGAAAAATGAATAAAACGCGTTGTTCACTGTTTATATAGGAGGCAAGCGGCGGTGAGGAGGAACTTGTACTTTTTCTTCTTGTAGTGCCTTTTCGGTGGCTGGAGAGCGACTGCCGACCCGTCTATTCGTCTATTATCTTGAAGTTAATGCTGTTAGACTATGCGTCTCTTATAGCTTCATCTTGTCTCAGGGCTCGCGGCCTGCAAGGCCGCGAGCTAATTAAAAAAAGGGAAAGGCAATGAGGTGAGGATGATGATGAGATGGTTTATGATTTGATATTGTTACCAATCATCATATCGCCTTTTAGGCGTTTTTCTTTGAGCTATCTAACCGCAGTCCGAGGGGGGGTGTGCGGACCCCCATCTCTGACTGCTCAGCTCGTGTCGGTCGATGGTCTGGGCGGTGAGAACCGTCCAGGAACGCGGGTGTACGGTGTGTACGCGGTGTGTGCTGGAACGCGTCGTGCCCGTCTGCGGGTGCGACGCGTCCCATTCGTAGTCCTATTTGTGTTTGTACCATTTAATGTGGGTGTAGTGTCGTTGTGTGATGTGCCTGCGACGCTTGGGTCGACTGGATCGAGCGATAGAGGTGGTTCTATTAAAATATTTCGCGGTCTACGGAGATAGGTCGCGGCGTTTGCTATCGGAATGTAGTTAGCTGCGTTTGTCACTAGCGGGTTAGGGTGGGTTTCTATCTTATCAAAGTAGCGTTGGGACATCTCCTTAAAATATTCAGAGATAGATGGTAGTTCACAATCGTTGTGTAAGTCGGAGTTCCGTTGATACCACCGTGCGCCGGTGGCTTTCCGGATGAAAAAATTTTGTACTTTTTGAGCTTGGAAATATGGGTCTTATAAGTATGGGCGAAGGCTACACTTGCATAGGACATAACCGGTCTAATGCAGGTTTTGTACAGCCGGAGTTTGTGTCTTAGCGACAGTTTGCTCTTACTGTTAACGAGGGGGTGTAGACGGCCAATTATTGACTTGGCTCTGTTGTGTACTACACTTATGTGCGTCTTGAAACTCATGCGGGAGTCGAAAGTGACGCCTAGATATTTGGCCGATTTTTCCCAAGGGATTGGAAGGTCGTATAAAGAGATTGTTTTGGGATTAGAACCTCCTGTAGAATTCCGTTGAAAGTATACTGCTACACTTTTTTCGGGATTCACGTCAATTCTCCATAGGCGAAACCATTCACCAAGGCGATTGGTAGCTTTTTGGAGTTTTATAGCGAGTCTATTTTTGTTGGGCTCTGACACGAAGAGTGCCGTATCGTCGGCAAAGAGAGCGGTGTTCACTACGGGGTCTTTTGGGATATCACTTGTGAAAAGTGTGAAAAGGAGTGGAGATAGTACGGAGCCCTGTGGAACCCCGGCCTTGAGAAAACGTTTCGAAGAACGAGTTCCCTCCACTCGATATCGAAAAGTGCGGTTCGAAAGGAAAGCTCGTATGATGTGCACGAACCTACTGGGCACGTTCAGTTTGTACAGCTTGTAAATCAAGCCGTCGTGCCAGACCTTGTCAAACGCCTTCGCGACATCGAAGAAGAGGGCTCCCGTGTTTCGAGACTTTTTCCTTAGCGGGTTTTGACTGAAGCCAGACAGGATGTATTCTGTTAGGCGATGAATTTGGTGAGTACATGAGTGATTGGCTCTAAAGCCGAACTGTTCGTCTGGGAGGAGTCCGTTAGTTTCGGTGTAATGACGGAGACGCTTGTGAATAATGCGCTCGTATAGTTTGCCCAGTGTGTTGAGCAGGCTAATGGGTCTGTAACTAGAGGGACGATTACGCGGTTTACCCGGTTTTGGGATTCCTATAACGTCTGCTTCTTTCCAGATGTCCGGGAAAGAGCAGTTCGTGAGAAATGTGTTAAATATTCCTACGAGGAGGCAAATAAGTGGCGCCGAAAGGGATTTAATAACCTTATTGCTGATGCCATCTGGCCCAGGGGCTGATCTATTTTTAAGACTTTTAATTGTTTCGGTGACTTCATCTACTGTCACAGGATCGAGGGGTTCACCCGCTGGTGGCAGCGCAGACCTACGCTCTACTTCCGTTTCTACCTCTAATAGGTGAGCGGGATCTATTGGTGCGGTGGATGGCGTGCACTGGTACTCAAGACTGTCTGCTAGGCATTCGGCTTTTTCGAGATCGTCAAGGGCGAGATCGGGGTGGTCCAGCCTCACGAGAGGCGGCATCGGTGTGGATTTGTCGGCTTTAAGAGCTCTCGTTAGTTTCCAGAAGGCGTCGTGGGACGGTTCGATACCTTCTAAGAGGTTATCCCATCTATCGTTTCTAAACTCGGCTACTCGTTGTTTAATCTCGTTTTGCAGAGAACGTACCCGAAGTTTATTGGTTTCCGTGCGGTAGCGGTCGTAAGTTTTAAGCGCGGAATTCTTCGCTCTAATCAGCCGTCGAACATCCGCCGGAAGTTTCGTGTATTGATCGCTCGACACACGAACCTTACGGGAGCAATCTTCGACCGCTGTTGTGAGGTGAGTCGAGAGGGCGCTAATCGCCCTATCGGCCTCCTCTAGCGAGTCTATCTTGTCAGGTATAGTATCCAAATGCTGGGAGTTCGTAGACTTAAGTTTGACCTCAAGTTTACGCCAGTCGACAATAGTTTTGGTCTGAGGGACCTCACCTGCCGGCTGGCCCAGTTGTAAAACGACCGGCCTGTGGTCTGAAATTAGCTCGATAATAGTCTCTATCGAATTAATACTAAGTCGGATGTCTTTAAGTAATGCTATATCGAGGACGTCCGGATGTTGGGTGTATAGAAAAGGATAACGAGTTGGACTCTCGGGAGCGATAACATCGAAGTTAAGTCTCTCCGTGAGGTCTCTTAGTATTTTTCCGTTAGAGTTGTTAACGTTAGAGTTCCAGCTAACGTGCTTACTATTTAGGTCTCCTGCGATTAATAGGCTAGGGCCTAGGTTTAATAGAGCCGATATGTCGGAATCTAATATACTTTTTAAAGGAGGTAAGTATGCTGATGCAATTATTAATGGCGGATGGCCAGTAAGTGCTATCCTACAGACCGACGCTTCTATGTTAGTAAGCGGCGGAGTATCTATCGGTACACATTGCAAGGACCTTTTGTAGTAGATCAAGGTGCCGCCTTTAGGTCCGGTCAACCTATCATTTCGTACTAGGGTATAATTGGCTATTTTGGGATCGCTCAAACTAGGTTTCAAGAAGGTCTCTTGCACTAGCATGATGTCGATATCATGGTCGCGTAAAAAATACATGATCTCTTCCTTTTGATCTCTGACACCGTTTGCGTTAAAGTACGCGACAGTCAGAGACCTAGGCTTAGTTCTACCTACAGATCTAACTTCCATTTTAGTTATAAAGAAAGGAGTCGCTTAGGCGCACTGGAACGAACCTATCGCTTGGATAAGGCTGAGATGCTCAATGGTAGCATTGAGCTTATCCTGAATCGAACTAGCTTCGCGGAGTTTGCGGGCTAGAATTGTGACTTCGGCCACATTAAAACTGCTAGCGAAGTTGAACACTAACGAAAGGTCAGTGTTGATATTTGACGGTGCCTGAGGGGCGGGTTTGGGTTTCTGGGTCTGGCGAGGAGGCACTGGCCGTGAGGCGGCCGCGCTAACTATCGCCGGGGGCTTAGCCCATGCGTTGGGCTTAGGTGCTGAAGGCACCGGAAGGCTTGGGCCTTGCCCGGAAGCCCCTGTAACGGGGGCGGGCTTGGCTGTAGCCTGAGCGGGCGCGGGTTGCGGCACCGAGATTGGTGCGATCGATGGAGCAGAATGCCGTGGGCGCGACCTACTGAGGTTGCCCGCACGTCCGCGCCGGATTGCTCCTCCATTCTGCTTCCTACGCGGCGCTTTGGAACACCCGCGATAGCTCGCTGGGTGTCCCTCTTCGCCGCACAGAACACAGCTTGGAGGGCCCTCCGTCTCGGGCGTTCGGGGGCACTCAGTAGTGCCATGATCGCCTAAGCACTTGACGCACCTAGGCCTGGCGAAACAATTCTTAGCCGAGTGGCCGTATAATTGGCATCGGTAGCATTGGCCAACGATGCCCCTATTACGCGGGGACTCTACTACAATCCCCGTTAGATTGCATATTCTCGTTATATTATATATTTGTTTGCCCTCTGGAGACAGGTCCAGTATGACAAGACATAAATCGAAGTATCGTTTCTTGTCTGTAGGGTGGTGCATCCTGTGCACTTCTCTAACCGGCAGGTTTTGCGATTTAAGATCGCTTAGAATGGATTCGGTGTCAAGCTCTTTAGGGAGCCCGCGAACTACGACACGGAGGTTACGGTCCTCCGCGAGTGAGTAGGTATGGAAGCTCAAGTTTTGAGCTTTTAGATGCGCAGTTAAAGCGCGTCGATGCGAACTACTGGGCGTTCAGCGGTGGACGAGTTACGTTGGGCTAAGAATTTAGCCCAAGCGTCGGGGCACACTTGGCCGAAGAAGTCGGCGAGTTCGGCTATGGTTATAGCCGCCATCTTGTCGGTGGTTTTTAAAAAACACTTGTGTATCAAGCCCCCCCACCTTTCGGCGGGGGAGGTGTGTGCCTAAACGAACACCTATACGCCTAGCGCGTTGGTACGCTAGGGTGTGTACCTAGCTGTCGCCTAGTGCAACAAGCGAACACAGAAAAATTAAAAATAGAATAGCTGCCTCTGAGGCAGCGGGTGTGTAATAAAAACTACTTACAGTTTTTACGGGAAATCCAGAGAACGTGGGGCACTACACTAGCACTACACGAAACAGAACAATGGGCCGGCGGCCCGATGCACCTGGCGGCCGTTACGGAGCACAACGACACTGAAGCACTCGCGCGCGCAGGTAATAATGTCTTTGTCTTCTTTCTTCTTGGAATCAACGCACTGGGAGCGCATGGGCTCGACCGAACAATGGCACTTAACGGTTGGTTGGTCGCATGCGACCGAACGCGGCGAGGTACCTGATCGGAATCCACTCGCGCACTGGCACTCGCCGCACTCACTCGCACTCATGGACTGACTGCCGACCCTACCGGCCGGCCCGTCTTTTATATGATTCGGCCGCTGCTGGCCAGCGGACCCTTGCCTCACCCCCGCGCCTTTCTTTATTTCTTTAAAACTTTTATTTTTTAACAATCATATTTAACTATATAATATTCTTACATCTACTTATTACATTATTATGTACACAATACTTATTTTGCATTCTAAAAGGTTTTTAACTTTATAATTCACAATTTTTAAGCTGAGAACCCTGCCCCGCACCTCAGCACTATAAATATAAAACGTCGTGTCGCCCTACGCGTAGCTTCATTTGCTCCGCAGCCGCGTCACGATAACATGCCCTATTGATGTTACAATTATCTTTTTTACTAGAAAGGTAATTTATATGAATGGTAATGTGTAAGAAAAGTAATACATAATAAAGGTGATATGCAACAAAGGTAAATTAACTATAAGAATACAATTTATATTTTAAGCTCTATGCTAACTCTCGTTATTTATTCGATGCCTTTATTGGGAGAGTTATTGCATAGTTACAACATCATTCTTTTTTATTGTTGAGTATAAGTTATACATATTTAACAAATTAAATACAATAATTAAGACTACGGCTGCTTTTTCGTGTTGTTGTATGCACCCTCGCTAGTTGTCGAACCTCGCCGGACGCGACCCCCGTGGCTCCGCCCACCGCCCCTGAGTTGCTCAACCCGTGCTGGTTGTACTAAGCAGGTATCCCGTCGTTTTGCGTCGTGCATACACAACATCTTTAAATTTCTTAGAGAGAGATGCAGATATCATAATCTCATTCCTACGTGTGTCAAAATATCAACAACACGGGAAGTAAGAATAATTTAAAATAGTTAATTAAACGCGAAAAAATCCGTAAATATAGATTTATTCAGAGGATAACTATATGGCTCAAGGTGTTATCAGAATTCCGAATTACTAACACATCTAGAAAAGCTTGGAAATCGAAAAAAGTGGAGGTACGTGCGTGCTGTATTTGAATTCTTTGACACCTAACGCCACCGTTCACTTACACCATTAAACCATGAAGACGTAGTTGGTGATTACGTAGCGGTTCTTTTTTCATTCATTTTATTATAAGTGGCCAGGGTGTGCTTCTATATATATTATTGCTAGATTTAAAATCGAACACAATCAAATGTTTGTGTTCGATTTTAAATCTAGCAATAAAATTTTACAATTTCAGCCTTTATTAATCTATACATGGAAAGCTGTGGAAAGGGCTACATTTAAAGTTTATTTGGGTGATAGGCTTCGAAATGATGATATTCACTGTAATACTAGAGTAACAGCTAATAGACATAACCCAACGAGTCACAGAGATACGGAGAAGTGGCAATGGAACTAGAATATAATAAAATAATTTTCATTCAATATAGTTTATAAGTAACTCTTATTGAAATCCATTTTTTTACTTTTAGCTATGGTTCGGAAAAAAAACCTGTATCCTAGCAAAAACTAGCAAGGAATCCAGCAGAACTATTTTTGGAAATTAAACTATACATTAAGAAAGGTTATAAATACTACTCACAAAACTCATTTTAAGAAACAAGTTGCAAGCGATCACCTCATTCCCAGGGATTAATATCCACTATGTCAAATTAAATCAAAATGAATATTTATATTATAATAATCGTTTTATACTACTTTATTTTAATAAAATATTTAAACTTGGTAATAAAGAGATGACTTTGTATATTTTCTGGGACTTTGTTGTAATAGCGTATACATTACCCCATGAATGAATTACTGACTATAAGGAGCTGAGAAACTGGTATCACTACGGGTAGTGTTGTGTTTATTTGGACGACCATTTATAATAGATGGTAAAACTCTTCTTCTACCAGGAGTCCGTGGTGTCCACCACCACTCTCTTACCTATTCCTTCCACTAAAACGCAGTGCTTGCGCTAATGTATTTTTGTCTGAAGGATATAGAGAGCCAGTTTAGTCACAGAGATTTTCCATATTAGTCCTGAAGAGTGACAACGCTTCTGCATTTGATAAAAATATTACTGCAAATATTAGTATAAAATAAAATAGTTTTTTTAAACTATTACAACGATTGAAAGAAATATAACGAAATAAAAGAAAATAATTATTTTATAATAGCTAAAATACAAATTACTAAATTGAATCTGTTGTCACTGCTGAATCAAGTGTTAGCCGTGGTGTTAAAAATAAAACACAAGTGCAAGTTCGCCCAATTTTTTTATTAGTACAACTATAAAATAACTGCAGCATGACTCTACCGCGTATAAAACGATTAGAAAAACAAAATTCGTGCCACCGAATATAATCCTACATTAATTTTTAAACAATATGGAGACGTAAACCCTGCAAAAATGTATTCATAAAAGTGTCATGCGCTTCGGATAAAACGTTAATCACATTAACGCTTCGCTAGGCACAGCCGCACGCCCCGCCGTGCCGTATTTCAAGTGTTTTGATTCAATTTCGTCAAACCGCTACAAATTAGTTAAACTTGTTGAGAGTACGGCATGGTTTGAAGAGTGACTTATTAATTATTTATTCGCCTGAATAATGATTTCATTTTAATTAAAATTCAAAGTAGGTTTTACTTTCGGTTACTTTGTTATATTACAGACAATTTATATTCATAGTTTTTTTTTAAAGAATACGGGAGACAAACGAGCACAGTGCACGTGATCGTAAGTGGATGATGTGGCCCATAGACACCTACAATTATCCTCGATTAAGAATAAAAATGCGGTTGAATCTCAATCTAATAAAGAATCTAAATATATAAATATCAAATTAAAAATAGGAATACAGATAAATTGTCACCCCTGAGCACTGAGACGGAATGTCTCGTTTCCAGTAAAACGGGTCTCCGGTTCCCTACATTCATCATACGAAACACAGCGGCATTTAAGTACTATTTAACGCTGTTAATTAATGAGAGCGTGATCCTTGCCTTGTCGGACTGACCCCTTCGTACTACAACAAGAACAAGAAATAGTTACAGCATGACTCTACCATGTGAACACATATGTAGAACGTAAGTTGGTTATAGGTAATATATTTTTTTTTCAATTATATCACAAATAGATCAAAATTCAATAATGATCGCAGTTTTTCTGAGTGATAAAATTGTAATGAAACTATCTCTAGTAGAACAGGAGTATCCAACATAGCCCCACGGAGAAGTTAGCCGAAGTGGCAATAGGCTGGAAATATAGCTTGAAGATCCGACAGCCGATAGGAAAGAAATCATACGTATGAACGTAGTGTAGGAATTGGTGAAACAATGCAGGATGTCGTTAGTCCTTATGCAGGTGACTCAGAACCGTGTTTGTGGCATTCCTTGAGAGAGGACTATGTTCAGCAGTGGCTTTAAGTAAATTCTGAGCTAAGATTACTGTCCCAATGATTTCAAATTATTTTATCTCCCATATTCAAACCATAGAGAATTCAGAAATATTTTTTTAAATGTGATCTCATAAGAAAATATTAACCGGTATATAATAAAACTACATAAAAAGTCAATAATCTGACAAAGATTGTAGCAGTTTGACAGTTTTCCCAAGGTCTTTGTATGTATCATCTGTTTAATATAATAACAAAACAATGATATTAACCCCTCAAGCGCCATAAAAATCCCGTGCAGTCGCATGCGCCCGGCAAATCCCGAGGACTCGCAAGCGACCGCACCCACCCACAGCACTTAAAACCATTAAAACTTATGATTAGAGACCACTTTCCTAAGAAGAAGTTTAGCATTAAAAAATCTATATAAAATTCTCTATCTTGTGGTTTAAACAAAAGTACGGGATTACTTCATTACAAAAAGATTTTATTGTATTTTGATAACAAAAAAATATATACCAAGCAAATGTGGGCAGCGTGAAAATCACAATTATTTCAATATATATTACGCGAAACAATTTATGTAAAAAGATAAATTATAATCACATATAAACTTTCATTACAACTTTATAATAAAACTCTATACTAAAATACTAATAAAACACTAAAAAAATCCAAAAATCAACACAATAACATTTACGCGAAAATGGCCTACGAAATAAACGTAGATTATAAATAAATATTCATAGGACAACAATTTTTTTTTATTGCACTAGAGGATAGAGTATCTCATATTGATTAGATAATGCTAAACTTCTTCATAGAATAGTAGTCTCTATATATAAATTTTATGCGTTAAAATGCTTTGGGTGGGTGCGACCTCATGAGACCACTAGGAATTTGACGGAATATGGCCGCGGTCTCATGAGACCGCTTGGGGGTTGAGAGGTATGTCATTCTATGATTTGCAATATTATTCATAAGATGTCACTGTTAATATTATATAATGGCTTGAAAAGACTTTAAATAAATAAGTAGATTTATCTCAATATATTCACCAATGCGAACACAACTGTTTATGACGTTACGCTATTTTCATGCATGAAAATATCCCATAAAGCATAATGAGCTCCGACAATAAATTTGTTAAAAGGAAATGACTGAATATGAAGTTAATCTATTGAGAGGTAAAGAATAGAAACTCTTTAAATAAATGAACAGGAATTTTGTCACGCTTTGTGAAATATAAGTGAGCTTGTTTGATGACTGAGAAACTAATAAAGAATGTAAAGGACCACGTTTATTTAAACGGATGGCTTAAAACAAAAATGTACAAATATACATGATCTGAAAAGAAAAACGTTTATATAATATTAATAGCAAATAAAATGCCAAGAGCCAAGTGGACTTTATTTATGTTTTATTATAAGGGAGAAACTGAACTACTATGATTAAAGCTAATTACTGTGACATCTGTCTGACTAATAACTTAATTGATGATCATTGCTATTTTAAACTCACAGGGGTTATGACGAAATTAAAGAAGTTGCAAATTAATAACTATATTGTACACTATTTAATTTAATTGCAGCAGTTGATACTAAAACATTATTTAATTACCATATGAACCTAATAGGGAGCTTGAGGGGTCTTCTTCCTTGCTTGTTCTTTCTTGAGAGCTGTAGCCGCGCGTAAGACGAAATCTCGCCAGAAGCGCGTGTTTTATTTCCACGGTCGGTGTTCCAGTATCTTGAAGTCTTGCAGTGGTATGCTTGGGTTTGGGTTTAATTTTGTTAATTATAGGATCCCAAACAGATGGCAGCACCTATCCACCTTTTCTATTGACATTAGGTTTTTTTTTAATTTTAATAGCCTTGCGTATTATCCTTGGTAAGAGTTGGTGTTCTTTTGCGAAGATTTGTGGTTTATCAAATCTAATGTAATGGTGGGGATGATCTTAAACATGTTCACAGACTGTGATATTACCAGTCCGTACTCGGACTGGTAATATCAAATAAAATTCGCCGATTAGAAGATCTTAAAACCAAGTGCGCAAGATACATAACATCTTTAAATTTCTTAGACAGAGATGCAGATACCATAATCTCATTCCTACAATATTAACAACACGGGAAATAAAAATAAGTTAAAATAGTTAATTAAACGCGACAAAATCCGTAAATATAGTTTTATTCAGAGGATAACTTCTTTAAAATTCAGTTGCAAGATTTGATCCTAACAAGCAAACAGTGCAAATGTAATAAAAGCTTTTAAAAGAACCCGCTGTAGCATAATAACATCTATATTGATGTCTAATAAACATTAAAATCCTGCATCCGAGGCGATCGGGGGAAATATAAATGTGGCAAATATCCTTTTCCCTGCATCTATTATAAAGAAATTGATGTCGGCCTATGTTCAGCGTGTATTTTGATGGGCCCTTTGCAAGGCTAATATGATTTCTAATTTCAAATAACCTTGAAAAGTTTAGTATTAAAAGACGCCCAAAATATTTTTTATGTAAATGCAATTACCTATACGTGACAGTCTGCTAATAAACGCATGTAGCTTTAGACTAACAAATTGTGGTATATTTAAAAATACCCATCCATAACATCATGAATCCCATCACCAGGATGTACAGTAGTAGGCCATTGGACTCCTTTTCCGTCTACGAGTCCGTCTTGGTGGGTACCACTCCCTTATCTATTTCTACTGCCAGAGCACTGTTATGCTTGACCGCTGTTCTCCGATGAGAAGGGTATAGAAAGCCAGTATAATAACAGGCTATGAGGGATTCCTTCAAAGTCTTCAGAAGTAACAACGCGTATAGAAGTAGCTTTGTTTGTTTGAAGTTTTCTGCAGATATTCATGGACTGCAGTGACCACGTACTACTACGGAAACCCGATTGTAAATTTGTTTGTTACTTCAGTTTTAATGTGTTTCAGTAATGTCCTCCAGACTGAATTTCAGGACAGGATTATATTGCCCGAGTGTATGCGCACCTACATCTATAATTGATTTAAAATCAAAATGCACATGCGTTGTTACCTATGAGAAGTAAGATGGAATGCCTCATTTCCAGTAAAATGGGTCTTCGATTTTTTACACTCAACTTTATTATGAAATACACCAGAATCAAGCTGCTATATCATGCTGTTATTCTACGAAAGCATGGTCTTACCCCAGTTGAGCCAACCTATTCATTCTGCACCTATACAACACGTTACATAATTAGCGCACTTTGAGAAAGTAGTTTGTTCAGAATCGTTTACTGAATCGATTCCTATTATTTTTAATATAGGTAATTTTTTATTCCAAAAGTAATTAAAATTACGTAAATACGTAAATAACAGTCACACTAAATCCGTACAGTCAAAACAAACTGAAATGGACCGTAACTTAAGGCAATAAGACTTTTAAGGGTGCAGTTTTATTTGTATTATTAGGTACTAATTCCGTCATTCAATAAAAATAAAGAAAAATGAACTTTATTTCAAGCTTGTTAAAGTCTTTGTGTTCGTGGATTTGTACTGTGACCACAACATTATTCCGGAATTAGTATAACTAATTTGATAAATAATCAGTGCATAAAAATGTATAACTAAAAATTCAGTGTACGTATTATGATTATAACATAATATACTAATTGGAGTGTTTGAGGGTGTGCGTTAATTATGTTACATATTGTATATGGCTGCAGCGTGGCTCTACTGGCTACTCGTTTGGCTGGCTTATTAGCGCTTGTGGTTCCAGACGTCTCGCATCTTTGATAGTGCTCCTGGATATTTTCTTGGCTTATAATATGTTTCCTTAATAGGCAAAAATTAACATTCGAGCACACAGTCGATGGATATGGCCCATAGACATCTATATTTATTTTCGATTTAAAATCAAAATGCAACTACGTTATCAAACCTAAGGACTAAAATGGCATGTCTCAACGCCATCAAAAGGTTTTCCATATCCCTGAAACACAGCTGCATTAAGTTGCTATTTCACACTGGTTTACTGTGAGAGCGTGATATCAAGTCAACTCATTCGTGGCACAACCATAACATATCTGCAGTGTGGCTCCACAACGTATATAAATATGGTATAAGGTAATACCGTCATCAATCAAATTTCCTTATTGAATTTTCCTTTTTGACACCCATGAGAGTAGGGGTATTGGAATCTTTTACGTTGCTACCGTAGCGTAACTATACTAGCAATTGAAATTAATATACGTATAATTAGAGCGGTATCGTGACCTTGACAAGACCCCAGTAAAGCCCAACCTCACTATTTCGCGTTTAGGGTGTGCAATTATTATAATACTTTAAGGGACGTGGTAGCTTAGGTTGAAAAATAAGCACGCGAAGAATTTGTCATTGCTTGAAGACACCAATGAAATTAGGCGAAACCAGGCATAACATTGCGAAAATCCATTATATTAAAGTCGTTAAAAACTCATTAGCTACTCCACGTATTAAAATTATTTGTCTTACCTGGGTTGAAGAGCACCTCCCGCTATTTCTCAAGGGCGTGCACTATTCCACCACAATTATCCCAGCACCACTACACACAACACCACTACGCTAAGAAAAACGCACCACCGTCGATAATAAGATACGTGTTTCGCCTCAATACGAGGTGAAGTAGACTCTTCTGCAGCTGACTGCTAAGTTTCAGCTTAGCTTAGCTTTATAACGTACTCGGCAATGAAAGAAAACATTATGAGCAAACCGCTTGTGTGAAAAATAAACCTATTTAAAGTATGTTATGACCATCGTCATGCATTGGGACAGTGCGGCGGACTGTGAAATAAATTAAAAGCTGGCAGTAAAATAAAATAAACATTTATTGTTAGATGTGAGCATTAAAGAGAGAATTATATTTATAACAGTTAGAAATATTCAAAAATGAAAAATGATTCCATTACTTTTATAGACTTTGTAATCTTATTAACTATTAATGCTGCTTCTCTCAATAGCGAGGCTTTTTAAAGTCCTTTCATATTATAAAGGTGACTTTTTAATCCTCATAATTTATTATAATGCTGTGAAAACATTTATTACATTCTACTTTAGAAATAAATTACTGAATTTAAAATATGAAACAAACGAAGAAGATTTTTTTTATTAATTACTGTTAAAATAATTTGCGTAAATACTATGTCTAAGGTCAAATAAAGGATGTTTTAGCACCATATCCATTTTAGCGTTTATAAGTGTGGTCCTAGGTCATTCAAGAGAATGGCCGACTACTACTTCTACACAACATGGCGAACGTTTATAACAACTTAAGGCTCCGGAAAACGGTGAAAGATTATTACTGACTAAATATGTTAACTATTGTTTTCTAAAATGTATTGCCTTTTATAATGGGGTTAAAATTATCCTAAGAGAAAGGGCTGTCAATAGCTGTCGGGCTTGTCGCCATCGCAGTGAGTCACTTAGGCATGTCAATTCCGGATGTTCGGGTCTTTTTAACTCTTAGTATCTGCACAGGCACAACCTTAAAGCCAAGATAGAAAGAACGTACCGTATACGTGCTCGCCCGAAGCCGTGCTCAAAAATGTATCGCGTCGGGCTCTACTGGGACCACACAGGACTATTTTGGTGAATAAACCTGATATTGTGTATAGACCTCGCACGTTCAAGAATATATTTGTTTCACATTACCATTCCATATGACGAGAACCTCCTTAGACTTTAAATAGATAAATTAACAAAATAACTGGACTAGTTTTACGAGGTGATCCATATGTAAATATGCCTATAACAGTCAGCCTGTCAAGTCATCTCAGGCGACTGGTACTTGGTGATGGACCACCCCGAGTTCGAATGAAGAAGCAATACCGCCTGCATCGTCTACCGACAGTGGCGTAGCCAGGGCGTGGGCGAGGGCGGGCCGCACCGGGTGTCACCTTTTTTGGGGTGACACCCACCCGGTCTCTCAACTTTAACAACAATGTACAAACAAAAAAAAATCGCTAAAACAAACATTTCTTTTTCAGGGATCTCTGTCGTGAGGGATTTCCCGTCCCATACTCGCGATCTTTGACGTCTCAGTTGCAACATTTCTCATTTGTTTCGTGAAGGAAGTGTGTTGTGTGTGGTTGGCGTATATTATTATTAAACGTGTATTATTCTATAGTGATAGATAATAAAAAGAAAAAAAATAGAAACTTAAATGCTGTTTTGTGAAGATTAAGAAGATTGAATGATTCATATCGAATATTTTACAGGTAAGATAATTTTATAATTAAATTAATTTCCTAATACTTCTATGGGCGAAACCTATAGGGTTATGCAAAAATGGCTAATGTCATATCAGTCATTTTTGCGTGAGTACGTATGGACTGGCACCATAAAGTCAACCTGAACTAATACGTCATAATACTTTTAACGGAATTTTTATCTGATTATAAAATAATATATTTCCTTATAAACTAATAGTATTTTAATATAAGTCAAGAGATTTTATCTACTTTCATATTTTAATATCATTTTATGTTGTAAATCGCACGTTTTGCACAATAATAAATGATTTCGTTACTCGAATGAAACCGAATTTACTAATAACTTTATTCGAATGCGAAATTAGTAATTTACTAATCTTGTTATTCGAATAATTTTACTAATTAGTCTAATTAATTAATTTCAACATTGACAGTACAGAATTAATTAACACAAAGGCAGAAGATACTGAAAATAATAGTAGCACTACTATTATTGCTGCTACCAATGAACCATTTCCTCAATTGAATGATGTGTCAGAATGGAGTATTCCCGTTCCTTACAATGTTCGCATTGAAATAATAAAAAAAGGGAGTGAATATTTCCAAAACAAAGAAGGACCATTTGCCACTGTTTCTAGACGCGTAACCAAAATAAAATGTGACGCTCGTCATCTCTCAAAAGATTGGTTTTATAAAATTATGCCTAGTGGTGAAAAAATCCTACGATCATGGATGGTTTATTCCCTCGCCTCCAAAAACCTGTATGTTTCTGCTGTCGTTTATTTGCTATGGCCAATAATACCAAAGCGGGAACATTTACGACTATATTTCAAAAGTGGTGGAAATTAAATCCGAAAGTAGCTGACCACAAATGTTCAAATGAACATCTAGAAAATCTTGAGCAATGGAAAACTTTAGAAATGAGACTAAAATTGAATAAAACTATAGATGAGCAGCTTTGCAATTGATGGATATAGAAAAACAGAAGTTGAAGCATCTTTTGACTAGATTACAGAATATAATATTATTTCTGGCTAAACAAAACTTGGCGTTTCGTGGACATGATGAAGGACAAGACTCTAAAAATGAAGGCAATCTTTTAGAATTAGTAAAACTATTGTCAAAGAATGATGTAGTGTTGAAACAACACATGATGAAATTGGAGGAAGATAAAACTTCAAAATTATCATATTTGTCGCCAGATATACAGAACGAATTCATTAATGTTCTATCAAACCATGTGAAAACTAAGAAAAATTTTGAAATATTTTGGTATTATGTTTGATAGCACACCTGACATTTCACATATTGACCAACTGTTTGAAGTGATACGTTAAGTGAAAATGGGAAAGTGGAAGTCAAAAAAGCATTCCTTGGATTTTTTCCTTTGCAAGGAAAAAAAGCTGCCGATCTGCGATAAAATTCCTGACAAGCTTAAGACAGACGGTTTAGATATAATGATGTGTCGTTCCCAAGGCTATGGCAATGCTGCTGTTATGAGCGGTGTGCACGGAGGAGTATAGTCCATTATTAAAACAAAGAACAATTTTATTGGTTAAATTGTGTGGTCAACATTCATTTGCCGACGATTTTTTCTTTTTTTCCGCCTCCACTTGCCGTAGGGAAGTGCTTATGAAACACAGCAAATTATCTGTTAAAAGACTCTAAACAACGCGTTGGAGTGCTCCTTACCGTGCAGTAAAAAAATACTAGCAGAGAATTTTGAAGGACTTGTAGACGCAATTGAGGAGTTGTGTAATGGACGAGAAAATGTAGACACCAGAGGTGCTGTACAAAACCTCATGCCTGCTGTGTGCAATTACACTTTTTATACTATCTTTTCTTCTGGTACGATGTTCATCGGGAAAAAAATTCTGCACAGATTGCATTGTAAAGTAAAGGCTTGACTGTTGACGAAACTGCCACAAAAATAGAGGCACTTCTATATCGAAGAAAAACGGAATCACATTGTCCGATTCAGAGTTGAACTCCAAACACGATTGAAGTCTCTTCAAGATGTAGCTTCATTGTTCGTGATCGTACAAACTAATGCTTTGCTTTTGGCGAATACTGAAGAACTTAAATTAGCTACCATCTAAATTTACTGATTTTTATGATGAGGTGTCAGAAACCGAATTACTTTTGGAGATACCAAGACTGCGAAGACACTTAAAAGCCGCTAATGTTACGGTTACTGATTGGGTTTCTCTAGATTTTTTAAAGTTTATTGTAGAATGGGATTTTACAGAATCTCTTCCAAATCTTATGATTGCACTGAAATTGTTCATGACGGTTTGCGTGTCTATAGCTTCATGTGAGAGGAGTTTCAGTAAATTAAAATTAATAAAGAACTATTTGCGGGCAACAATGACCCAATCGCGGCTTAGTTATCTTGGTACATTAGCCATCGAACACGAGGCAATACAAAACATAAATTTCGATGAAGTTATTGCTGAGTTTGCAGCTGTCAAAGCTTTTCTGTCTTAGTTATTATTGTGTTTTGTTATTTTTTCAATATTATAAATAATAAATGATCCATGTCCTTTATCATATAAAATGTATTGCTAGGTGCCACCCAAGGTAGCTACGCCACTGTCTACCGATTTCTTTAAATCCATATATGTAAATAAATGAATGATTTAATAAATATATAAGACATATTCAGACACATATAAAGGGCATAGTTGCTCATTATAATCTCTACGGTGACTTCAATAAAGAATACAATAATATGGCCTTACCTTGAGTTACTATATTTGGTCAAACGACTGTTTAATTTCGTGTGCAATGTTACTACGCCGTCCGTCGTAGAAATATTCCGCCTACTAGTTCCGTCCTTGACTAGAATATGGCACCCTAAGTGCAATTAGGAAACATTTATGTACACTGCCATGATTAAAGAATATGACGTATACAAATTAATAATTGTTTTAAATAAAAAGAGAAAAAATAATTAACAGGACCGAAATACATAAAGAAGGTGATTTATATTAAAAAAAAAACATTCTGAGCGCATGTAGCGTAGCTGGTAGCTACTACCTATATGCTATCGTAGATTGTAGGTATCTAACAAGCGCTCTGTATAGACAGGATGCAGTTGTAAGATTTGTTGAATGAAACTAATTATCTTTCATAGATTTATCGAGTTTTACTATCTCATTTTTATATTCTCAAACTTTTGAGCACTTTGCAACATAGTGATCTAACTGCATTTTTAGACCATCTCTTTAAATCCTAAAATTTTGTTCAAAATTCAGTTAGAAGCAATAGTTCCCGCTTCTAATACCTTACAACATTCAATTTATATTACATTGTTTATTTCTAGATGCTATATTATAGCAGCAAGAAAAATGTTGCTTTTTATAGAAGAGGGGCAAAATAGCGAGCGGCGCTGCGGTCACGTTAACGATGGCTCCCTAATATTATCAGTTATAAAAACCGGCCAAGAGCGTGTCGGGCCACGTTCAGTGTAGGGTTCCGTAGTTTCCCGTCCGTCACAATAAGTGTTCCCACTTATGAGTTTAAAGGTGGGTATCCATTATGTTCGCGCTCCAGCAGCGCTCCGCGCTCCTGCAACTGCTCCCGGTAGTGGGTACTGTTGTTTCCATCCAAGTTCAAAATGATTTTCCTAGAAAGTCCTTATAAAGTTCTACTTTTCAGATTTTTTTCATATTTTCTAAACTTATGGTTCAAAAGTTAGAGTGGGGGGGGGGACACACACATTGTTTTTTAATTTTGGAGCGATTATTTCCGAAATTATTGACATTATAAAAAATGATTTTAGTAAACCCCTTTTCATTTTTAAATACCTTTCCAACAATATATCACACGTTAGGGGTGAAATTAAAAAAAATCACTTCCCACTTTACATATAGGGGGGCTACCCTAATAAAACATTTTGTTTCCAATTTTTATTTTACCACTTTGTCGGCGTGATTGATACACATATTGTTACCAAATATCAGCTTTCTAGTGCTAACGGTCACATAGATTAAGCGACGGACAGACGGACAGACAGACATGGCGAAACTATAAGGGTTCCTAGTTGACTACGGAACCCTAAAAATCATCATCATCATTACATACAGACAGAAAACTAATACCAACAGAATTTATTACTGTGTATTAGCGATGTGAGAATATCCACCACCCTTTAATCATCTCATGGGTGTCGTAAGATGCGACAAAAGGAAACAAGTGAGAAGATGCGCAGCAGCGTTTTCCTAATAACGACTATAATAAAAAAGAATGAGGTGAGAGAGTGGAAAATATGGCAAATATCCCCCCTCCATGAGGCTATTACAGTCTCAATAAGTAAAACAGTGAACTTTAAAAGGCTGTAACGGTAACGGTAACATAATTGTGCCAGCTATCCTTTCCGTGTTAAATTACCAAAAGTGCTAGTAGCATTACTAAAACCTTATTAGTTAACCGCTCCAGGTAAGCATAAATACTTACACAACACTCCACAAGTCCTCTGCTGAACATAGGCGTCCCCTAAGGATATCGACAGGAGAACCAGAGTGACCGACATAGCACAACGGATTAGTAAGCTGAAGTGGCAATGGGCCGGCCATCTAACTCAAAGAACCAACAACCAATGGAAAATAAAAAAGCGGCCAAGAGCGTGTTGGGCCACGCTCAGTGTAGGGTTCCGTAGTTTCCCGTCCGTCACAGTAAGTGTTCCCACTTATGAGTTTGTACAAAAACTGTTGTTTCCATCCAAGTTCAAAATAATTTTCCTAGAAAGTCCTTATAAAGTTCTACTTTCCAGATTTTTTTCATATTTTCTAAACTTATGGTTCAAAATTTAGAGGGGGGGGGGGACACATTGTTTTTTCCTTTAGGAGCGATTATTTCCGAAATTATTGACATTATCAAAAAATGATTGTAGTAAACCCCTATTCATTTTTAAATACCTTTTCAACAATATATCACACGCTAGGGTTGAAATTAAAAAAAAATCACTTCCCACTTTACATATAGGGAGGCTACCTTAATGAAACATTTTTTTCCAATTTTTATTTTACCACTTTGTCGGCGTGATCGATACACATATTGGTACCAAATTTCAGCTTTCTAGTGCTAACGGTCACAGAGATTAAGCGAGGACGGACAGACGGACAGACAGACATGGCGAAACTATAAGGGTTCCTAGTTGACTACGGAACCCTAAAAAGGTTCTCAATAGCAGCCTCGTACCGGAAAGCGTAGTGTAGGACGACCCCCACTGGATTAAGTGACAACCTGGTAAGACATGGAAGTCGATGGATGCAGGTGGCTCAGGACCGTGCTTTCCGGCATTCTTTGGGGGATGCCTATGTTCAGCTTAAAATATTAAATATGAATTATTATCATTTTTTATTGATAGGCGCTTTGTATAAATATTAAAAGCAATTAATTTAAATAATTATAAACTATGTATTCTCCAACCGTGTAGTGGCAATGTAAAAATGTCCAATACCTAGTATCGTACTACAATACCCACGTCACTATTTAATTTATTTGATAAAAAAGAATAATTTAAACAAAAAATACATTAGCGTCGAATTAAGAAACTTTCATTTTTTGAACTCGTTTAGTAATTGGTAAAAATCATTAAAATTTGACAGGATTTTTTTAGTAGTGTAGTGTAGAGAAACTAAATTAAAGTTGGATGAACTAACAGCCAATTGTCATTTAATTATCAGTCATTAGTAGTCGGTAAATAAATCGAAAGAATTTTATGTTTCGTCCGTTTACGTTCGAAAAGTTATTCTAAAAACTTTTGCTTCAAAACTTCGGTTTGCAATTATATCGCTCGAATAAAGATAAAGCTAAAATTCCAGTTTGAAACTGTATTTAATAAGTTTTGATCACACCTCGATGAGTACTTCCTTAAGCTCAAATAATTAATTTTTTTTTAATAATAATACTATGATTAAAGATACAATTGTTGAACTTTTTATCTCATTTGGGCATGTCACCATTTGAAATGCTTTCCTAATATTAAATTTTACTTATTTGAATGGATTTTATCACGTGTTTCTTTAAGGCTGCAGTAGTAGTGTCACTTAAAATCAGATGGACTGTAATGGAAAATGGAATGGAAATTAGCTAGATAGGTGACGCTGTTGGTAGGAGCCAGCCCAAGGTGATCAAGGAGTGGCTTGACTCTATTAACCCTCCGCAGCCGAAATTTGGTTGATGGCGGAATCATAGACGGGGGTCAGTAACGTTGGGGGTCCACATACTCTTCGCGTATATGACTTGGTAGGGTTAGTAGCGTAGGCGAAGTTGGAGGTCGCGGAGGAATACCAATGCGCCCGGCATTGTGTTTATTGATATTGGCATTGGTAAGCCTTGTCGTAGAGGGAAAAGAGAGAGGATTCTGTACTCTCTCGAAGGGGAGATGCCATGAGATGGCTGTAGCAGATGGGGCTGTGGATGTGTGCGAAAACGGCCGAAGTCCGAGTAATTTTGTGAAAATAGGTACAATATTACTATAATGGCAACAAAATATTTTATCACAAATTCATTACACTACATTACACTTACTATTGACAGGCACTGTTATACGTTAACATTATTCATTTAAAATGCATTAAAACGAGCTATGAAATAACGAACGAGCGCGAATATCGATAAAATTGTAAATTTTAGTAAAGCGAACGGATTTACCTGGAATCTGTTTTATATTAACATAAAATGAATATCCGGGGCCGTTAAAATAAAACAGTTATTCAAATTTACGAAATATTACCGTTACAGCCCATTAAAGTCTACTGATGAACATAAGCCTCCCCAGAGATTGCCTCATAGAGGGGATATTTGCCACAGTTGCCACGCCTGGCAAGCGGGTTGCCATTCACTGTTTTGATTTTAGTTTTAGTCGTTATTAGGAAGACGATCCCGCCCAACTCCTTATTTGATTCCCTCGCTTCTTTCTGTCTTCTTTCTTCATTCTGTCGCTTCTTACGACACTCATGGGATGACACGTGGTAGTGGATATGCTGACAGCTTACACCGCCACTACATTACACGATATATTACAATGAGAAAATTTGTGAAACTTGTCTGGCAGCAACATTTTTATTATAATAACTCAAAATAATAATAAAAACTGAGGTTGGGATAACCGTGACAACTATTACAAATATTGAAAGAAAGAAAGAAAGAGATATTTATTTGGCCATTTCTTAATGCACTGACAATAAAAACTAAATCATTTTGACAATGCAAATAGGTACAAAATAAATGTTAAAAAGCGCGTACATAATGGCTAACTGAAAAAAACGTATTTCTTCGAAATAGGACTGCCACTCAGGAAACTAGGCCATCTTAGCCCTGATTTGACAGGCCTGTTGGTCCAAAGGTTAGCGACCCTGACTGCTATGCCGGAGGTCGTGGGTTCGATTCCCACCCAGGACAAATGTTTATGTGATGAGCACGATCATTTGTTCTGTGTCTGGGTGTTTTATCTATGATATTTATGTATTTAGAAATATATAAGTATGTTTATCAGTTGTCTAGTACCCATAACACAAGCTCTGCTTAGCTTGGGACTAGATGGCGTTGTGTGATAGTTGTGGAATATTATATATATATATATATATATATATATATATATATATATATATATATATATATATATATATATATATATATATATATATATATTTTCATTGGAAACCCGTACATTACACACACACACACACACACACACACATATATATATATATATATATATATATATATATATATATATATATATATATATATATATATATATATATAATTGTAATTCTTTCTTATCTTATAAACGTTAGATACGTTACGTAAGGGAGGCCTATTTTTTGCAGTGGATTTTGATAGGAGTGAACTTTAATGATAGTGGTGTTGATGATGATGATGATTTTATGTTTTTGGGAAGTAAGTGTGATGAACGAACCCAGTTCATATTTCTAGATTATGTAGCACATAGATAACTACATCTATCCTTCATAAACACGTTTATTTATTCTTATCTTCATTTCTTAAATTATAAAAAACCGGCCAAGAGCGTGTCGGGCCACGCTCAGTGTAGGGTTCCGTAGTTTCCCGTCCGTCACAATAAGTGTTCCCACTTATGAGTTTAAAGGTTATGTTCGCCCTCCAGCAGCGCTCCGCGCTCCTGCAACTGCTCCCGGTAGTGAGTACTGTTGTTTCAATCCAAGTTCAAAATGATTTTCCTAAAAAGTCCATATAAAGTTTTTTTTTATATAGAATAGGGTGACAAACGAGCACACAGTCCACCTGATGGTAAGTGGTTGCTGCGGCCCATAGACATCTACATCTATCTTCCATTACAAATCAAAATGCAGATGCGTTGTCACCCGTGAGGACTGAGATGGAATGCCTCATTTCCAGTAAAAAGGGTCTCCGGTTCTCTACACTCACCATACGAAATACAGCAGCATTAAGCTACTATTTCACGCTGGTATTCTGTGAGAGCGTGGTCCTTCCCCGGTCGAGCCGACCCATTCGTGCTACAACTATACTACTAATATAATTGCAGCATGGCTCTACCACGTGTAAGTTCTACTTTTCAGATTTTTTTCATATTTTCTAAACTTATGGTTCAAGAGTTAGAGGGGGGGGGGGACACATTGTTTTTAGTAAACCCCTATTCATTTTTAAATACCTTTCCAACAATATATCACACGTTAGGGTTGAAATATAGGGGAGCTACCGTAATAAAATATTTTTTTCCAATTTTTATTTTACCACTTTGTCGGCGTGATTGATACACATATTGGTACCAAATTTCAGCTTTTTAGTGCTAACGGTCACAGAGATTAAGCGAGGACGGACAGACGGACGGACATACAGACATGGCGAAACTATAAGGGTTCCTAGTTGACTGCGGAATCCTAAAAATGATCGTGACGAGGCCGGATTGCCACTTTCAACGATACTGGTTAGAGCTGGCAAAAGGATTCAAATGATTACCGACATAGTCGTTAACTAAAATTGTTACTAATATACCATACCGATACCATCCACACCATCTGGATGCTTGGCGGTCCACCACTGTACGTTTCACAAGGAGTTTTCTTCCACGTACAACCTCTCTGTGGAATAGTTTACCACCGGCGATTTTTCCGGACCGATACGACCTGGGGACCTTCAAGAAAAGAGCTTACTCCTTTCTAAAGGGCCGGCAACGCACCCGCAATTCTCCTGGTGTTGCGGTTGATCATGGGCGGCGGTAGTCACTTAACATCAGGTGAGCCGCATGCTCGTTTGCCCCCTCTTCTATAAAAAAAAAAATAGTTACACATAATAAGGAATATCTAATGTCCGAAATAAAGTTATTCTCAAAATTCTTAAAATTCTAAAAATATGATGAGTGGACTCGATTTATTGAAGTATTCTCTACCAATCAACCCATGGAGTGATGAGGATTTAACGTAGGTGGAGCATAGAATTAAAGATATGATAATTTCCTATATAATACACGTTCAATTTTCTAATAAATAAACTATACAAATATAACATATATGCACATATATAAATATATACATACATACATATACATATTCATCATCATCATCATCATTACAGCCCTTCACAAGTCCACTGCTGAACATAGGCCTCCCCCAAGGTATGCCCCCAAGGTATAAAGCACGGTCCTGAGCCACCTGCATCCATCGACTTCCTGCATGTCTTACCAGGTCGTCACTCCATCTAGTGGGGGGTCGCCCTACACTTCGCCTACCGGTAAGAGGCTGCCACTTGAACGTTTGTCAGTTCTTCGAGCTGTATGGCCGGCCCATTGCCACTTCAGCTTACTAATCCGTTGGGCTATATCGGTCACTGGTTCTACTGTGGTTGTCCTCATTTCTAAGTTTATCACGCAGAGAAACTCCGAGCATAGCCCTCCCCATAGCTCACTGAGCAACTTTGAGCGTCCTCATACGGCCAACAGTGAAGGATCATGATTGTCTCGGTTCCGTAGGTCATCACTGGCAACACGCACTGGTTGTACAACTTAGTTTTCAGGTTTTGAGGTATACCTGACGCGAAGATGTGTCGTAATTTCCCGAACGCTGCCCAGCCGAGTTGAATCCGTCGATTGACCTCTCGGTCGAAGTTTGACTTACCTAGTCGGACTATTTGTCCCAGCTAAACGTACTCGTCAACAACTTCGAGTTTAGTGCTCGCAACAACTACCGGCATAGGTGTGACAAGGACATTAAACATGATCTCTGTTTTGTCCATGTTCATCTTAAGATCTATCCGTTGGGAGGCAATATTGAGGTCATTGAGCATCGTGCTTAAGTCCCCCAGAGATTCTGCCATAAGTACTATATCGTCGGTAAATCGAAGGTGAGTGTTGTACTCGCCATTGATGTTAATATCATATCCTTTCCAGTCCAGTAGCTTGAAAACGTCTTCCAATGCAGCGGTAAAGAGTTTCGGGGAAATAACGTTACCCTGTCTTGCACCTCTCTGCAGTTGGATAGGTTTCGTACTCTAGTTCTGTACTCGGATAGCCATCGTAGCGCTTCGATTTCGCTATTTTTACGTGGTAGAGCCATGCTGCAGTTATATTAGTAGTATAGTTGTAGCACGAATGGGTCGGCTCGACCGGGGAAGGACCACGCTCTCACAGAATACCAGCGTGAAATAGTAGCTTAATGCTGCTGTATTTCGTATGGTGAGTGTAGAGAACCGGAGATCCTTTTTACTGGAAATGAGGCATTCCATCTCAGTCCTCACGGGTGACAACGCATCTGCATTTTGATTTGTAATGGAAGATAGATGTAGATGTCTATGGGCCGCAGCAACCACTTACCATCAGGTGGACTGTGTGCTCGTTTGTCAGCCTATTCTATAAAAAAAAAAAAAATTCGATACACCGACAGTCAACTTGGCACCGCTAAAGAGACTGTAGCACCACCCAAATTTCGACGGAATCAAAAGCTTTCTCATAGTCCACATACGCCAGGCAAAGTGGCAGATTGTACTCTTCGGACTTCTGTACAATTTGCCGAAGGGTATGTAATGTATGTATGGTACTAAAGCCTTTTCGGAAATTGGCTTGTTCGGGAGGCTGGAATTCGTCGAGTCTGCGTGCGAGACGATTCATAATGACTCTCGAAAACAGCACGTAGACGCGGCTCAGAAGGGATATCGGTCTGTAGTTCTTCAAGAGGGTGTTGTCACCTTTCTTGCAGTACAAGACCACCGCACTTCTGCTCCACCCCGCCGGAGTAGTGCCATCATGGAGCACGGAATTAAAGAGCCTCTGAAGGACTTCAAGTACCGGTTCTCGCCCGGGGGCTTGCCATCTTTAAGGTGCTGGAGAGCCATTCTAATCTCGCTCAGACTGACGTCCGGGATATCATCAGAATAGTGTTGAATAAGACTTGCTCTTAGATCGTTAATCACACTTCACTCCAGAGATGATTTGTACAGCTGCCCATAGAACCTCTCAATCTCACTCAGAACCTCAGGTCTCCTGGAAACAATGCTGCCACACTCAGTCTTCAGCTTTGACAGTGCGCTCTTACTGGCAGACAGATCTCTGGAAAAGACTTTGAAGCTCTGGTTCCGCTCGATTTCTTCTTCAATACGAGCAGTATTAAAGTTGCCTAAGTCTCGCTGCATGCATTTGGAGATATGTCTGTTGAGTTGCCCGTATGCTGTCAAGTCTGTTGACGATTGCAGCCTATCTCCCGTCTAACAGCCATGAGATTAAGAGTGTGATCGGAGAGTTTTTGTGTTTTTCTGCGGTGGGTCTTACAGAACTTAGCTCCAACCACATGGACAGTTTCCACGAGCTTGTCCTTCATATCGTCAACTGCATTGCAATCTTCTAGGCACTGAAGGCGGTTACGTAACTCGAGCTGAAAGATTTCGGGAATATAGATTAGAGCACGAGGGGGACGGAGCGTTGACTTCATTATACGAGAGCTCTACAACTAACGTTTAGGTTCAGTGTGCCTCTAACCATTCGGTGATTGCTGCCAGTTTTCACCCTTGCGATCACTGAGACGTCATTGAACAGTTAGCGTCTGGTTGTCATAATGAAGTAAATCTCATTTTTGTCGAACCGTCGGGGTTCGACCAGGTCCACTTTCTGTGGGGCCGCTTCTGGAAGAAAAAGTTCATCACAAAGAGTTCCTCTTTCTCCATCAAGTCGGCCAGCTGCTGGCCCCTACGTTTCCTGTGCCCCAGTCCAAATTTCTCTAACTTCATTTCACCGCTTTCTCTTGTGCCTAGTTTTGCGTTGAAATCTCCCATTAACACCGTGTAGTGGATTTTGGAGGAACGCATGGTTCTAGAAATATCCTCATACATTTCCTCCACCTCCTCATCGGGATGTACCGAGGTTGGTGCGTAAACCTGTATGACCTTCAGCGAATACCGTTTGGTGATTCTGAGTATCAGGTACGCGGCCCTCGTCGACACACTCCCAATCTTTACAACGTTGTTGACGACAGACTTGTGAACGATAAATCTGACACCTCCTTGGGACGGATGGTCGCCCTCCCGGTGATAGAACAAGTTGCCGGACTCAAGGATTGGCAACCGCAGATTTTTATTATATTATTGTTGTTATTAAGAAGATGCTGCTGCCCATCTCCTGCCTGTCTCCTGCCCGTTTCCCTCTGTCGCCTCTTACGACACCCACGGGAAGATATGGCGTAGTGGATATTCTCAACCGCCACTACACGACATTATATTAATACATATATAGAACATGCAAAGAACTACGAATAAATACGTCTGTATTTCATGTTTTTGTTTGTAGCATCCATATACGACATGGATGATTCTTGTAAGAAGCGTAGTCTTTAATAGATGATTACGTACCAACTTTTAAAAAGCATACTTGACGTTGTCACTCATTTGGACTATGATGCAATGTTTCGACACAAGAAAAGGGGTCTCCAGTTCTCGTCACTTACTAAACGAAACGGCATCACAGTTATGTCATTTTACGCTGATACCATTCAATAAACTATCTAGTGGGTGCGGTGTATCTGAATACATCACACCATTTAGTTTTTTCTTTTATGGAACGTCACAGTATCCACTAATCATCAGGTTGAAGTGTGCGAAATAAATAAATAAGAAAACAGATACAGGGTAATATGTCAACCAATGTCAAATTGTAAAATGGCAACAACCCCATTTATTACTGACAGTGTCGTAAGAGGCGACGATGGAAAATACCAGAGAGATCATATGGCTTTCGTAAGGTGGTATAACGGCGGTGTCAATTACTTTAGATATAAAATACTTAGGCAAACAGAGGCATCAAATATGCAAACCGTTTGCCACTGCGATCGTCAAGCCAGCTATAAAATGATTCGTTTTCCCTTACGAACCGTTTTGCAGTAAGTAGATAAAGTTAACGAAAAAAATAATAAATCAATGGCCATGTCAATAATCCAATTAGTAATAGTTTGGAGTTTATTAATAATTACATCGTAAAAAGCTGTTAGTAAAACTATGTTTATCCAGAGTAAAATCCCATGTTATATTTATTCTTGTTATCTTAACACAGGTTAAGGTTCATTTGTGTCACAGATTGCAGACAAAAAAATCGATGACATTTATTTATTTTATTTGATAAACGCATTTATAAATGTTGTCCAAGTTTAAACAGCTTCAGTTGTGAAACCGAATTAAGGCAATGTACCGTTTAATCGCCATTCTACTTTTCGTCAACCTCGCGTCTTGTCATTGGCATCATGAACACAACCACGGATGCGGTGAACATGGCCACTGGAGACACTCACGGCATCACCGGCATAACGATGACAATGATTTCGAAAGGCTTGCTCAATGCGTGATCTCCGCTGACAATCTTCTTCAGACCAGTTGTGCCCAGAGTACGTATAATCGAACGCGCGTATTCCAAGGAGTTAATTTTTACGTACTCAAATATTATATCCAGGAATTTACCGAAAAGAGCATTAGTGTGCATATTAAACATAGGGTTATATTTGTCACAGCACAAGAAAAGGGCATTGAAACATTTAAAGATTTGCGGATTTTGCCAGGTTCAGTCAAGACGACCGATGCTAAATGGTACTTCGAGGATGGCTTACTTCGGGTGTTATTTCCTTACAAAGATCCGTTAAAAACTGAGGTGATATTAACTTGTGGCGATCCTAACCAAACTCTTATTAATGTTCCTAAACTTGAGAATGATCAAAACAATTTAAGATTCTTGAATGAATTTACATAAGAACTCATAACGATATTTGTAATTTTGAAAAATTTGTTGGTAGAAAAGTTGTGTTTTGTGTTTAACTACAAACATGTAGCGTTGTAATAAAATTTATCGAAATAAATTTTATTTTCTGTGTGTTTTTCAAATCTGCTTTTCCTCAAATTTCTACCTAAATAATAAGTGTATGTAGGTATTTTTTGGTATTAGTTTTTATAACAGTTATCAGAAAAAACGCGTAAACAGCTTACCTGCTTGTAAATGGACCGAGGATCAAAGGATTTTCAAACATATAAACTGGCATGTGATTCAGATATGTGGTGATTTGAGGTCACCGTTGGTAGTCTGCAAGAGACCATTTTAAAATTTATAAATTTGACACAGAATCCTAAACTAATTTTGGCATTTACATTAAACAACAATATTGCATATTTATATTTGTACATTGTTATTATATTTTGGTTTGTATCGTTAGATTTTTAGTTATTACATTAGACAAAGTGCACAACAAAACACTGAGCACACTTTTTTGGGCTAGTAAGAACGTAACGGTCTCTTTATATAAAACTGAACTTATGGTTCACCTAATAGTAAGTGGTGACTGCAACTCATGGTTGATAACAGGTTTCTGTTACGAAATATAAACAAAAAAAGGCTACAGCTAGGATTGCCACGATGCATTGTCACCTCTCAGGACTAAAATAGAATACTGCCCAGTCTGTAATTATTATACGGGCTCTAAAAAAGTAAAATTAGTTTCATTCTTAGAATAACTACATACATACATATGCATAGGGGAGAACCCACAACTCAATATACTTTTTTCGCTTTTTTTATTTATTTACAAATAATGCGAAAAAGGACATACCAATTGAAAAATATTGTGCGTATTTCATGCAAGGAAATGGAAATGTCAAGTGGTCGGTCATCTTTGGTATTTTTGTACTATGCCAAATATGAGTGTAAGTATACTCGTATCTTCAGATTTACCAAAAAAAATACATCCCTATTGTTGTAGTATTAAGTGTGACGTTAGTTTACAAGACATGACGTCTTTAATCTATAGTGTAGTATACAGGGTCATTTTTAATTTACTAAAGACCTTTTGGGAATATAATGGTGGCATAATTACAAACGATTTTAGCGAGATCACTCTTTACAGAATGTAATACATTTACATAAAAGCTACTTTTAAGTTTTTATTGTCATGTCTGACTCCTTTTAAGTCTGTAGTACCTAAACAATTTCAGAATACATAGTCACATAAAATGCCTTTTTTATTTTACTCTTGATATCAGTATCACACACCATGTTGAAAAATCAATATACATAATTAGATAGGCAAATAACATTAAAAAAAAATCACAAATATTAAAATGAGCAATAGGTAATACATATAAAGTAACCTCTTCGACGCGCCGCCGCTCCGGTCGACGCTCGCGCTCAGCTGATTGTGTCGCGAGTGCCTACTGCCCACAGAGTCTTTTTACTGCCTACTAAACTATTCATCACTGTGCCTATGGTACCAGGGCGCCACTCCAAATGACAAATTTACATTAATTTTTCATATACTCCTTTTTTGCATAAAGCAATTTGATTGACTATTTGATTATTTTATTAATTTGTTTACGAATTTATAGACATTTTTAACAAACAATTAGGTAGTTTGTTACGATCACTGCCCAAGGCCAAGCCAAAGGTATACATTGACGCATTGAGTTATACAAGACTAGAGGAGCAAACCACATTACCGCGCGTCGAAAAAAGTGTAACCACTATCCAAACGCGACGACGTAGCTTTGAAACTAATAACAATTTTAAGTAAACATATATCTATCTCACTTACACAAGTTGCGAAAACAATATCGTCGTCGTAAGATTAGAAAAAGATAGACACACAAACATGCAATGGCGGGTTGGTGTGGCTTACTATATGAAATTTTACCTAAAATACGCAATAAAAATGAGTTTTTTTTAAGCTGCAGTTAATTGTTTTTATATTAAAAAAGTATATTTTATTTTAAAATCTTTATTACGTCCCCTTAGAAAAAAGGGATACAAAGCTTATCAGATAAATAGAAGTAAACATAATGATGAAATAAAACGTATTTTTATGGTTCTAATAAATCAAACAATAAAAATAGGTATCTAATAAAATATAATTAATATAAAATGTATACGAAATTATAAATAATATAAAATTATTAATATAAAATAGGTAATAAAATATATTTAAAAGATAATTCAAGAATAAACTAAAATAAGAATAATTAATTATTATATTGTATGAAAGTTAAAACGTAGTTTTTATTATAATTTCCAAAATATTTAAAATCGGAGGTAACAAATTAACTTACTCCATTAATTATATAGTCTCCCATTAATGTAGGATAATCACAAATGCGGAAAAGTGGCAACATTGAACCTAAATGGCAATATTCGATATTTTATTTAATTTTTTAGTGTTTTAAACGTTAATATGAATATATAAATTAAAACTTACGTATGGAAAGTGATTCCGCTTAATTTATTATGTTTTTGTGACCTTGAAACGCATTCTTTCACTACGCATTTACCCATTTTTTGTTGTGAATCGTTCGGCTTAACTCGGACGGCGTCACCTTGAACACTGAACCGACGTTCGCTGAGTATAAGGCTGTGGCCTTATGTGAAGTGACAACGCTTTGGCGCGGAAATTACTTATCTAGTGTAACATATAAATCAATGCATTGACGTCGATACAGGCGTCATCAAAGGCGCCGCCTGCCCTTTTCGGTTCGCAGCACGTGCAAATTAAATGTCGAGTATTATTAGCTATTTTTTATTTATTAAATGCAAGTTGTATTTAAAAAATGGATGCGGGTTAAAATAATTACAAATATTACAATAAAATAGTTATAATGATTAAATACAGATATTAACACACATTTTACAACAGTAATTGAATAAAAATATTTAGGTAAAAGGGGTTCAATAAAAATATTAAAATACAAATTTATACGTTAGAAATAGAGGTACTCGTATGCGGATGGCGGTGAGTATCGCGCACATAGCGTTCAAAATAATCACCTCCACATTCTATGCATAGGTGACACCTAAAAGTTAACTGTTCACCGACACGAGATAAAAGTTGAGTATTCGTTTTGATTTGATCGAATGCCCAAATTATTTTTTCTTTCAACATGTCGCGGGTTTCGAGTGTGCGACCAGTATACACTAATGTCTTTACATGCACCCACAAATGAAAATCCATTGGTGTGATATCTGGCGATCTGGGAGGCCATGCACAGCACATCCACCATGCAGTCCGATCCAGCGTCCAGGGTATTCTCTATTTAAATAATCCTTAACTTGACGAGCATAATGCGCCGGTGCCCCGTCAAGTTGATAATAAATATTGCGTAGAGATGCAAGTGGTATATCCTCTAACAATTCCGGCAGCGTGTCGGTGAGAAAATTGTGATAGCCTTCAACATTTAATCTTTCTATGAAAACAGGGCCCAGTAACGTTGTATTAGTAAGGCCTGCCCACGCATTGACACTAAACCGGTGTTGAAAGCTATGTGGTCGTGGTTCATGTGGATTTTCGTAGCACCACAAGTGTTCATTGTGCGTATTAAATAGCCCTATTCTGCCAAATGTTGCTTCATCAGTCCATAAAATGTTAGCTCGTTCAGCAGCTAATAACCAATTACAAAATGTAACTCGCGCAGGTTTGTCAGCTTCGCTGAGTTCATGAACACAGTGCAGGTGAAAGGGGTACTTCCCTTCATTGTGTATGACACTCCGTGCGTAATATTGTGACACATTGAACTGTTGGGCTGCTTCATAAGTGCTCGCTGCTGGATTTTCTTCAAAAAACTGCAGTATGTCTTCCTGCTCACGTACTGTGCGCCGCGGTGGACGACCACGATCGATTGATACAGGCTGGAATTGCCCATAATCTCGCAATCGCTGTATAGCGCCTAGCATCGTAGCGTAGGATGGTGCACGTGAGTTGGGAAATCGACTTGAATATTCACGGAAGGCTTCACTAACGTTATCATTGCAAATTGCTAAAATTCGCACCATTTCGGTATACTCAACATTTGAGTATCGGTATGCCATCGTAACAAGGTAACGTTCACAATAAACTCACAACGAAAAGACAAGCGTCGCGGGCGCATCAAAGGCACAGAACACTATTACTCCTATCGCAGAAGAACGACAACTTCATACAAAATTTAAGAAATGAGATATATAACTACTAGCTCCATCTATCGTCAGCCTCCTGCACTTCTCGTGTGGCGGGAAAATTTGAATGTGGTCTTTTTCGTTTTTTTTTTATTTGAGGTATTTTTGGTTTGCCTATCCCAGCGCTAAATAAAAGAACAAAAATTACAAAATTTCAATTTATTTATTCAAAATAAAAATACAAATTAAAATAAAAAATATACATAACTTAAGAAACAAAATTTCTCCAGCAGCTTAGTTCTTACAATAAAGACATTTGATGGATTTAAACATGAAAAGAAAATCAATATTGATTACAACATTTCAATTACTTAAGTCAACGATGATAAATAATTTAAATAAGATTTACAATCATGGACGAATTGATAATATGCACAATCACAAATCACAGAATGTCTACAATAACCAAAATATCAATATTTTAATCAAAAACAAGTTAATAAATGAGCTCCTACACACAAGTGCAAAGTGCAACATTCACAAATAATAATTTTGTTTTGATAATATTTGGTTGTCTATCTATTTCCCTGAATTGACACTAAAAATATTGTCTCTATATTATATGCAATGTATTAAGTATTGAATGCAGCTTATAAATAGAATAATTTTAATTCAAAATTATAAAACATATTAAATATTAGATTACAAAAATATTCCTTATTTAATTTTAAACATTTTCATATAGAGTACTTTCTTTTTCAGGTTCAACATTGTGTGTTATGCTTTGATGTTTGTGGTTGTTCTTCAGTGGATATAATGTTGTCCTTTTTGAAGATCCTGCTTGTGTGGTTTTGCAGCAATAATTTGCAAGGGACCAGCTCGCGATTCCATAAAATAAAATGGGAATACACTTTGTTAGTCCGGAAATAAATAAAAACTGAAATAAATTATAGTATCATAAAATTATTATATAAAATTAAATTAACATTATATTCATTGATATTACTTTCATAGTAAACCAGTCCCTACTCATGGCATTATATTACCCTTCTACCAATACAAAATAAATGAATGGATCTTGTTCATCCAACTTGATCTATAATACACCCTCTGTTACAATTAATATAACAAAATAAGATAGTAAATGCAATAACTATGTGAAAAGAAATCTGGTGTCTATCCATTGTTTGAGAACCATTTGATGCATGTATTTCTACTGTGTAGTACAAGTTGTGCCTTTAAATTTGATAGGTTTAGGGCCAAATGTAATTATTCATATATTGTTATGCCGGAACTTCTTAAGGTTTGTTGTTGTTTTAAAATAAAATTTGATTGTTAAAAATAATATGCAGTGTGTTGCACTTTTAATAATGTAAGGAAAGTCTTGTGCTAACTTTATAGACTTCAATCCTTTGAATGCTTTGTCCAATCCAATTATCATAAATTAGTTGAAAGAATTAACAGGATTCAAACTACTGTATGTGGTCTGTCCATCCCTGTTAGATCCAGATGATGGTCATATGAATAATCATCATCATCTTCATTACAGTCTATTAAAGTTCACTCCTGAATATAGTAATCCTCATATAAAATATCTGAGTAATCCTTAAAGAAAACTATATACATACGGTATTACCATATACATTATACAATTTACTTACATCACATGGGACTGCAGTTCTTAAGAGCTTTTTCTTGATTGCATCATTAAATTAACCATCATGAAAATGTTTTTCACACAGCATTCTGGGCTTATTATGTAGCTTTGTCTGGAAAGCTAAAGTAGTATACTGCTCTTGGGAAGGAATATAATATTTCGCCCATAATTTACAGCTGAAAACAAAAGATATAATTATTAAATACAAATATTATCAAAATAGGTCCAATGGTTTACAAACCAATAATTTGTTTTTAAATGGTAAAAGAGAAACAATAAGTTGGACAAGAGATTTACTTTAAGGTTAGAACTTATTAAATAGTGCATATGTATATTGTATACGTACCGCAAAATATACTTTACTGCGAATTTCGGAAACCTAAATAATTTAATGTTGTCAATGGTTGGTATGCTGTTGCACTTAGAACACTTTTTCTATTTTCTTTATCCGCCATTGCAGCGTAGTTTTTAAGTCACTATTTCGTATTTCACTACGAATCATTGACTATCACATTGCACATCATATAAACGAAGGACATTAATCTCAAGTCTCAACTCAACATCGTAAACTTGCAAAATCTTAGAAAAAGACACAAGCAAAACAAACATAATAACCAATCATGAACACAATAATTTATACGGCGGCGCCATATTATGAGAAATGATAATTATATACTCATTTTTTTTTTGGAGTTTATGGCCTGGTATCTAGACCTTTAGGCCAGATATACTCATTAAGGTATTTTGGTGCTACCAGTAAAAAATATAATTTTCTACTAATTGAAAATCAAAACAAAAAGAAAAAATTTATTTTTCTTTTACTGTCAAGGATATGTTAATATAATAATGTAGAAAAATACGACAGGCACAGTTATCTTCCTATGGATTATTATTTCTGTATTCAAAATTTTTGAGTGTAATTTATCTTTAGCAAAATCTTACTAATTATGAAACAAGACATTTATCTGACAAATGGCAATAATAAAATTCAGCCCCCGTAGGTATTTCATTCTGTCCATACAGAGTTGACCAGGCCTGATCAAAGGCGACTGACGAGTGACGACACATGTTACTAATTAGGTCAAGTTTATGAGTATCGTCGCCTCCTACACCCCTCCACCCCTCCCTCGCCACGCGCTTTTTATTGCTAACTGCCTAACTAGGACTATTACCCTTTAGAAGCTCCAATTAAAATATTTTTATTTTTGTAAGAAAATAAAAATTTAAGAAATATATTTTTTGTCTTACAGATGTTGTTGTTATGGGTTCAATAATATATTCCCCAAAGGTCTTCAGTAAATTAAAAATGACCCTGTATATATGTTATATTCGTATTGTTATATTAGTGAATATATATTTTTATAATTCTAGCAAGAATCGACAATGATATACTCATTTTTGCTTAGTTATTTATTTTTATTAAATTGTTATATGCCTACAAATATAAAGAAATTAGGACTAGACTTATTAGTATTCAAACAAACAAGTAAATTGTTTTCTATATCAAGTAATGATAACGATTATTTATCATTCTTTGATTTTATTATAAATATTACTCATATAAAACATGTAACGAAAACTCTGTGTTTCCAGATAAGTGCGTTATCAGTATGAGTATTCAAAACTAAATAAATAAATTTATGTATTAAAAATGGTAAAACCAAGCTGTAGCTATATTATGTTTGTAGCATTAATGAGCCGCATCGACCTGACGGTTAGGAACGCTCTCACAGAATACCAGCGTAAAATAGCAGATTAATGTTGTTGTTTCATATGGAGATTGTAAAAATCTGGAGACCCTTTTTACTGGAAACGATGCATTCCATATTAGTCCTCAGAGGTGACAACGCATCTGTGTTTTATTCATAATCGAGGATAAATATAGATGTTTATGATTCCCGGCATCCACTTACCATTAGGTGGATTGTGTGCTCGTTTTTACCCTTTTATTCTATTAAAAAATCATAAAACTCGACCATAAAAAAGTATTTGTATATTGAATGCGTTTTTATTTCCTCTTAGCAACTTCTAAATGACACGCGCATCGGTAAAGCAAAGATTATAAAACCATGTCTAATTTGAAAATGAAAATTTTTTAGTAATTTTTTTTATGGTCGAGTTTTCCGTGTTTAAGTTATTTCTATACGTTTGGATACTGATTCTCATAAAGCCCTCGGAAACGACAGGAATTTGTTACATGTAGTAAGTATACTGAGCTTCCATAACGTACGTCTAAGCACGTCATAAAATGATTAATTAAATGTTGGCAGTCCTGCTACATTTTCGTAATAAAGCAACATCGGTTCATTCTGATAACATATTATGAGCATATCCCGAACACACCCGTCAGCTTCGCCACGTGCGATTTGACGGCAAAATCTACTTTGAACATCATGTCATAATTTATGAGACATGATACATTATATACATTTGTGTTCTGGTGATTGTAATCCTATTAGAGGCTAATATTTTTGACTGATATGCATGTAGGTTCATATTATGTTACTAAGTCCACTTGCAAGCCTGCGAATTCTGAATTGGCTATCGCAATTTTTCAATAATTGCACAAATAACATTGATATAATATGAAACTTACTTTAGTTAATAACAGGTAATAATTATTTAACATTAGGGAAAAGGTGAAAGGAAGATAAAAAGTGGCAGACATTAATTTTCTAAACTCACGACCGAAAATTGTGCTACGGAGTGATGTCGGCGAGGACTAAGGTGTTCCATGTCATAGTTAACCACGGCTACCTCCAAAAATTATTAATTTTTATTCCAATCACCGCAGTGCGAACTTATAGTATCTTGAAGTTTTGCTTTTGTATGCTTGGGTTGGGATTTTATTTTATTAATTACAGGATCCCAAACAGATGGCAGCACCCAGCCATCTTCTCTTCCGAAATCAAGATGTTTGTTTTGATTCCAATAGTCTCGCGAATCATACTTGGAATAAATCGGTGTTCTTTAGCGAGGATTTGTGTTCTATTAAATATTATGTAGTGACGGGGGCAATCCTATACGTGTTCCCAGTGTTTCGGAATCCTAAATAATATACGCAATAAAATCCGTAAAACTGGTTTTATTTAAATTTGTAGCGCTCGCGTGAACATAACAAATCAAAGTTTATATTTCAATAACTTATACCCCACAATCATCCTACTCCTGATACTCTGCATTCGTTTTTAGAAGGTTTCAGTTCTACCACGTGTTACCTGCATATTTTATTTTAGGTCAAGTAGGTACAAAATAAGCACGAGCGAAAGTTATATAAAATACTCTTTATGTTGGCTACATCACTGCAGTCGGGTTCCTTGTTTTTTCTGTTGAAGAATAACTTAGAATAAAAAAGAATAAATAGGAAAAGAGGGAAAGAATTTACGATGTCCGCTCCTGATCGTTTTTGGATTAACATATTCCACTGGCTATACAACGTGGCAATGTAGCCAGTCTAGTGGGCACGTTGGAGCTTGGAACTATTCGGGGTTGGCTCTTTGACTATTTTGTAAATAAATATAAATATTACAGTTTCAGATTATTTTTACTAAGTTTATGTTTTATATCGTATATATTGTTAATTACTAACAAACTCAATACATTTTAAACGTACTCCTCCTCGAATGTCACTTTTTAGGTTAGGATTTGCCGTTACCAAATAGGTAATAAAGAGATAAATTTGCTAGAACCTTTTTTTTATAGAAGAAGGGGCAAACGAGCATGCGGCTCACCTGATGTTAAGTGACTACCGCCGCCCATGATCAACCGCAACACTAGGAGAATTGCGGGTGCGTTGCCTGAAATAACTTTATTAACTACTACTATTTATTACTAAATTATAATTAACTTATCTATATCTTATTTTTAATTAATCTGTACTATATAAAGACTAGTGAAGAAATACTTAGTGATTAAATGAAACATAAAATAAACTTTAAAACTCAGAAACAGAGTGAATAAAGTAAAGTGTGTAAAATGGAACGTCCTAAAAAAAGGGTAGTAGAGATGCGTTTAAAATATGGTAATACGTTTACCGTTGACGTAAAATAAGCTTAAAAAATTAAAAAATATTTTTTCCTGTGCTTTTTTTAACAATGTGATAAGCGTAATAAATTTACAATTCAATTAGCTGAATTTTAAGATTTATTTCATTTCTATACATAGTCAGGTGACAAATGGGCATCTTTCTTTAATCTAATAATAATACCAGCAAAATTTTCGCAATATTTTTTTTTAATAGGACTTCAATAATTTTTGATAAGATTTCTTTTATGGTTTTATTTTCATTCCATTTACGATTCACTTTTAACACTTCCGCTCTTCGATTAATGATTATACTAGATTAAGGATAAGATCAGGAACAAAAATAAGTCGCTCAAGTGGCCACGTTTGCACACACGTAATCATCTATATTTCTTACTATGAAATATAGAAAAAAGATTAAAAATATTAACAACTTCAGTTTATTATAAACCTAATCACCTTATTATAAAGTTTAAATACCATTGCAAAATATGTTTATATAAGTTATTTATCTGAAATTTTACACTGGTAACAGATAACACCTGTGCAAATTTTCAGAGCCGTTAAGAATAGAATGATTTTATGATCCTATGGCCTAATATTTTCATTAGGATCATATAACAGCACATGATCGATCTGATCTGTTTTTTGGGCAAGAATATTCACAAGTCTTCGAAATGTATTATTTTTATTCTCAGATATGCAGCTTTCTTCAAAATCTTTTCCTTTGCCGTAGCGCATGTGCTAAATCAGCACTTAGAATTAGCAATTTCATTGGTGCCATCGGGGTTAAATCCCGGGTTGCTCGCGTACTGCAATATTTACCTCATAATCCTATGAGTTACCACTGCTCTGACATATTATTAAACTCTAATATCGTAAAAAACATCATGTTAACATCATTTGTCCTTTTTTACTAATCCTTATCCTTGTTAAGTAATGTACATAGTGTGTATATTATAACGTCCCTACAAGAGCTACGCCTATAACGAAAGTTCAGGAAAAATATGACTGAAATTGGACCTTGTCACCTGAAAAGGAATATTGTCAATAAACGCTACGGGAGATATTGTCGAGTCTGCAATAAATTGGACCTTGCTAACGATATATAATATACTAAAATGACGCTCTTCTTGAAGATCGTTATCTCAACTGAATTTAATTTTAATAATTTAAAATTTTAAAAACAGATTAGGATGCGGAATTTATTGATGGCATTATATACCGTTTTTTAACTGTGCCCGCAACAGGAAGCACGGGCAACTAACTTTGTCAATGCTTTTTGTTGCTGCCGGTCCCAAGCCCGGAAAATAGGAGGGAACGGTTCCGCCGGAGAGAGTGGGTGTATCCGGTGGACTTGCACACCCACCTGCGCTAGGACCTGCGCAGTTGAGCTCCGTATGCGGGGATGAAGGAGTCCTGGAAGGTTGAGCCGATCGTCACTGGGGTACATAGTGTCGAGAGGCAACACGCCCTCTTTGGTCCGGATATCAAGCTAAACGGTGGCCTTATCTGGTAGCCACAGATGAGGAAATGGCCAAGCGTCCCATCAGAGGGTCGCAGGCGAGGGATGTGGGGGCTGCCTAGTCTCCCTGAAAAGGGCTAGGTGGTGGTAAAGGCCATGCTGACGGGGCAAGTGAAAGTCAACTCGGGCAGTGGGGATGGGCCTTTTCAGCCCTATCTGCCAGCTGGGTCGAGCTCCCGATGTCGTGCTGTGAGCCAACTCTGCGTCCCTATATTCCCCCGGTAATCCTAACGCCTGAAATTCTTTTAATAAAGTAGAGCGTTCCCAAAGGTGCGGGCTCCATGGAGGGTGGGAAGCCGGGTGGACGAATTATTACACATGTCAAAAACTATGGACAACACAAGGCCCATTAGCAGAGAAGGAGAAGTGTCAGAGGTGTTTACCTTAGACAATGATAAACCAGAAGGAACCGCCGTTAAACCAGCCGTTCCACTGACTGTACCACCCAGCGTAGGTGGCCCCACCAAGGTAATAGTGATAAACCAGAAGGAACCACCGTTAAACCGGCCGTTCCGCTGACTGTACCACCCAGCGTAGGTGGCCCCATCAAGGGGGCAATTTCCACGCTGGATGTCTCTATATCCAGTTCCAAATCCAAGGAGCTGGACGAGAAATATGAGCAAGGAGCCGTGAGTAGCAAAACTCCTGCGGAGCCCCAAAGGACCGAAGACCTTTTTTCCGCTGCCTAGCAAGTGGTGAGCCGTAAGGAGAAGCGCAAGGCACCCAAAATGGTGACTTGCCGACCCGACGCACCATCAGGTGGGTCTAGCCCAGCAGGCAGTAGTGCAAAGGTCAAAAAGAAGAATAAGAAGCAGCGAGATAAAGGCCGCAGAGAAAGAGCCGGCTGGCTGCTTCCAAGAACAAGACTCAGGGAGCTGGGCAAGCTACTGCTACTGCGGTGCTTGGGGCTGGAACCAGTATTCGTGTTGAAACTGGGAATGATGAAAACCCAGCTCTAGCAGTAGGCCCGGCCGCCGGAACCAGCTCTAAGAAATCCGCCAGGAACCAGAGAGCAGCCAAGCGTCCTGGAAAGAAGGAAAGAGCAGCCAAAAGATTGCTGGAAGAGTCCACCTCGTCGAGAGGAGAGCACGAAAAAGTGCGACTTGAACAGCAAACAAAGGCTGCAAGAACAAGCTACGCTTCTGCTGCTAAAGCAGATTTGTCTTGTCACAGATGGATCTGCTGCGTAATACAGGTCGATATCCCCGCTATACCACCATGGAAAAATCCCCGCAAGACGGATAAAACAAAATACCTCAATAGGCTGACGTCTTCGCTCGCGGGTGTTGAGGGAACTAATACCATATCAGATCAATCGCTCCTAGAAGAACACGTAGCAGCTGTCACTAAAGCCATGATCGATAGCTACCATGAATCATGTCCAGTAATCACTCCACCAAAACATGCTGAGCAAAAGCAGCAGTGGTGGGGTAAAAAACTAGACAGGAAACGTAAGAAGGTAAGAAAAGCCCTAAATAGGGCAATGAATACCCCGAAGGATGAAGACTGGCTTCTATATAAGAAAGCTAAGTCTGAATACAAAAAATGTATCAGGTATCAATGCTCAACAGGGTGGCGCAAATTCTGTGGTAGTATAGAAACCTGTGAACAAGCAAATCGGATAAGGAAAATCCTAGCTAAACAGAACACGCCGGGATCTATCTCTTTAAAGAAACCCGACGGAAGCTACTCAACATCGCCGTATGAAACCCAACGCATCCTAATTGATACTCGCTTCCCAGGTTGCTGTGTAGTTGAAAGGGTGAACCGGCATGAAGATGCACTGACACCACCAAAAGAAGACTGGGAATTAGCACAAAGAGTGGTGACGATGGACAAAATCCATTGGGCCATTCATAGTGTCCAACCCTCTAAGGCAGCAGGACCTGACGGCTTATTCCCGGCACTTCTTCAGTGGGGGGTGGGGTAAAGTCCTAATAGTCAGACTTGTTGCCATAATGAAAGCATGTCTGGCTCTTAAATATGTTCCTAGGGGATGGAGGGAAGTGAAAGTCACGTTCATACCCAAACCAGACTAAACGACTATACAGTAAGACTAGACTAAACGACTACATAGTAAGAACGACTATACAGACCCTAAATCCTACAGACCTATTAGCCTCACATCCTTTCTCCTAAAGACGACGGAGAGGATGTGTGAATGGGACTTGAGAGGATCGGCGCTAATTAACTTACCGCTACACGAAAAACAACACGCCTATAGCTTAGGTAAATCAACAGAATCGGCACTTCACCAGGTAGTAACAGAGATTGAAGAGGCCATCCAAAACAAAGCAATATGTCTAGGCTCCTTCATAGACATAGAAGGTGCTTTTGACAGAACAAATTTCTCCAGCATAAAAGGTGCCCTAAGTAGACATAATGTTGAACCGGCGCTGATTGACTGGATAGTAAACATGCTCAGTACACGAACAATAAAGATTGCTGGTGAATCTCAGACAATTCAGATCATGAAAGGATTCCCGCAGGGTGGGGTTCTTTCACCTCTCCTGTGGAATATGGTCATTAATGAACTCATCAGCAAATTAAACGCTAATCATTTCTACACAGCCGGTTATGCAGATGATCTGACAATACTGGTCTCTGGTAAGACAGCAAGCATTGTGTGCGACCTGACCCAAGCGGCTCTCCGTATTGTGGAAAGATGGTGTAGAGAATATGACCTAACCGTTAATCCAAATAAAACGGTTATAGTAATGTTCACACTAAAACGAATGCTGAATAACTATCATCTTCCAAGTCTTTTCAGCACAAAACTCCAACTTTCTTCCGAGGTAAAATACCTAGGTCTTACCTTGGACATTGAACTTTGTAACGTTGCTTCTGAATGCACCCTTACAAATACTTATAATTGATTGATCTTAAATCTTAAATAAATATTAGTAATATAATATTCTAATCTAAAAATAAAAAGTAACGAATTATTACATATTGCTAATTTAAAATAGTTATTCTACGGAACCATAGGCTAGTTAATTTGATCCGCGCAGCGTGAACCATTTTGCTCAACGATCTCTAAAACAAAAGACTCGGTAGGTTTCGGACACGACGGCGAGTCCCCGTTCGGGCCATTCCTCTTGCATTTCTACCTGAGACCGCTTCAAGTTCGCATCGCGCGTGACCCTTCTACTAACGACCGTTGAACCTGCTTACCTACAATTTAAATTATTCAAGGTGCAGTTGATCCCGCTGGGGTGAGTTCTTATTTATTGAAACATTATAACTGTTCTGCTTAATTAATACCTCTTTTGCTGAGGCTGCTTAGTGCTTAGCTTTAAGAATTTTAACTTCCTACAAGGGGTGCTGGAATTGACTAGGGCGCATATAGTGCTATAGGAAGTTTCCCTAATGCTGGCCTCCGTCTGGAATTCCAGGATCTACTACCACCTAGCATCTACCTACTACCTAAGCATCTACCTGCTACCTAAGGGCTACTGCTGCCGAGCCGCGAGCTAACGGAGTGTTGGCCTACCCTCCTACCAACGGCCATCATCACTATCGGCTTGGGCTTCACCGGCCCTTCTGCTAACTGGCTGTCTACGGCCTTGGGGTAACAGCGCTTGGACTTCGCCCCTACGTCAGGCCAGTGATCCCCTTAATAGAATTACTTGTACGTGTGCGGAAGTAAGATAAATAAATAATTACAATAAAGTAAATCTTGGCTTTTTAAGAACCCACCTATTCTGTACCCCCTAACGGTACAGTGGCGCCCAACGTAGACAATGGTTTTAAATTTACAGTATACACTGACCATTCCGCCTTAAAATGGTTTCTTAATTTAAGCAATCCTACTGGCCGTCTAGCCCGATGGGGAGTACGATTATCAGCATTTAATTTTGACATAAAACATCGTCGCGGTGCTGACAATGTTATTTCTGACGCTCTTTCACGCTCATGTCCAGTATCTGCCATGGATTATGATCCTAATGCTACACAAACTACGGATCAGTGGTATCAAAAAATCTACACAGGTTGCCAGACTTCCCCTACATCCTTCCCTAATTATGTTATTAAAAATGACAAACTGTATAGGCTTATGAAGAGTAACTGCCTCTTGCAAAAAGAGTTTGAATGGAAAGAAGTATTACCTGCTGAACAACGTAATTCAACCATTAAAGAAAACCATTCAGAACCTACTGCTGGACACTTAGGAGTCTTCAAGACCTACAAACGCCTGTCTCTCCGATATTACTGGCCGGGTATGCACGCCGATGTCGTGAAGTTTGTTTCAGCATGTGATACTTGCATAGCACATAAGCATCAAAATCACGTTCCGTTAGGTATTATGGGACACCCTAAGGTATGTTCTAGACCCTTTTAAACAATTAGCGTGGACCTTATAGGACCTCTTCCACCGACGAGAAAGCAAAATTGCTACATATTCGTGGTTACATGTTGCTTTAGCAAATATTGCCTCTTATTTCCCATAAAACGAGCCACAGCTGAAATAGTAAGTAGGATTCTGGAAGAAAGTGTATTTTTAGTACATGGAATTCCCTCCACCGTAATACTAGACAACGGTAAACAATTCGTTAGCGCTACTCTAAAGAACATCCTTTCTAAATATAAAGTACCTAACCTACATTATACGCCCAAATACTCACCACACGTAAACACAGTAGAACGTTATAATAAAACAATAATTACTGCGATATCCACATATATTGAAAATGATCATAGAGTGTGGGATAAACTAATTCCTCAAATTCAGTTCGCAATAAATAGCGCAGTTAATGAAGTAACTGGCTACACTCCCTCTTTTCTCGTATATGGCAGAGAATTAGTTTCTTGTGGTTCTCACTACGCCGATGCTGAGTCCGATGACATTATTTATCACCCTCGAGACTCCTATGCTGAGAATTTAGGTTGCCTGTCTAGTATCTTTGACAAAGTGCAAGCCCTTCTACTACAAGCACATTCCAAAAATTGTCATACTTATAGTTTACGTCGTCGGCCTGCCGAATATAATGTAGGGGACATAGTATGGAAAAGGACATTTTATCAAAGCGATAAAAATAAATACTTTAATAAAAAATTAGCTCCGAAATTCACTAAATGCAAAATTATTACTAAGAAATCGCCACTTGTGTACGAATTATCTGATATGACCGGTAAATCTATAGGATATTGGCATATAAAAGATCTAAAACTCGTAAATTATACCAAATAAATATTTTCCTCGAAGACTAGAAACAGATAGACGGATTTTACTACTAAAGACGCAAAATCCTTCTTCAGTTGGCGGGGTACTGTAACGTTGCTTCTGAATGCACCCTTACAAATACTTATAATTGATTGATCTTAAATCTTAAATAAATAATAGTAATATAATATTCTAATCTAAAAATAAAAAGTAACGAATTATTACATATTGCTAATTTAAAATAGTTATTCTACGGAACCATAGGCTAGTTAATTTGATCCGCGCAGCGTGAACCATTTTGCTCAACGATCTCTAAAACAAAAGACTCGGTAGGTTTCGGACACGACGGCGAGTCCCCGTTCGGGCCATTCCTCTTGCATTTCTACCTGAGACCGCTTCAAGTTCGCTTCGCGCGTGACCCTTATACTAACGACCGTTGAACCTGCTTACCTACAATTTAAATTATTCAAGGTGCAGTTGATCCCGCTGGGGTGAGTTCTTATTTATTGAAACGTTATAACTGTTCTGCTTAATTAATACCTCTTTTGCTGAGGCTGCTTAGTGCTTAGCTTTAAGAATTTTAACTTCCTACAAGGGGTGCTGGAATTGACTAGGGCGCATATAGTGCTATAGGAAGTTTCCCTAATGCTGGCCTCCGTCTAGAATTCCAGGATCTACTACCACCTAGCATCTACCTACTACCTAAGCATCTACCTGCTACCTAAGGGCTACTGCTGCCGAGCCGCGAGCTAACGGAGTGTTGGCCTACCCTCCTACCAACGGCCATCATCACTATCGGCTTGGGCTTCACCGGCCCTTCTGCTAACTGGCTGTCTACGGCCTTGGGGGAACAGCGCTTGGACTTCGCCCCTACGTCAGGCCAGTGATCCCCTTAATAGAATTACTTGTACGTGTGCGGAAGTAAGATAAATAAATAATTACAATAAAGTAAATCTTGGCTTTTTAAGAACCCACCTATTCTGTACCCCCTAACGGTACAACTTAACTGAAACAAACACAAAGAAAACAAAATCAACAAAGCTAGTTTAACTTTCTGGCAGTGCAAAAACATGATTGGCAAACGATGGGGTTTAACGCCAAAAATTATACTGTGGCTGTACAAAACTGTATTTCGACCCATGATCACACACGGCTCTCTTGTATGGTGAACCAAAACCAATGAAGCCACCACTATACGAAAGCTTCAGCGTTACCAGAGATTAGCTTGTATGCTGCCACGGGCTGCATAAGGACAACACCAACAGCAGCCTTGGAGGTTATGTTGGAGCTAACACCGCTTCATCTACATATATAACAAGAAGCAATTTTAGGTGCCATTAGACTCAAGACCCTAAATCTTTGAAGTAAGAGTAGAGTCCCCCATACAGATATAATCGATAGAATTTACTCAAAACTTCCTATCTTACAACCCAAGTATGATAGGATCCCAAAATAATTTGTATTCGTTAAGAAGTACAGGATACAATTGAAGGAAACTGACCATCTGGAAGGATTGGGTCCAAGAGAGCTCAAAGTTTTCACGGATGGCTCTAAGACAAATGAAGGTGTGGGGTCTGGGGCTTTCTCTCAAGACCTTAATATACACATATGCACACCGCTGGGTACCCAAAACACAGTCTTCCAGGCTGAATGCATGGGTATCATCCAAGCGGCCATAGCAATAGATGCTAGGAAGGTGAAAGACTTCTCCATCAGAATACTGACCGACAGTATGGCGGTACTACAAGCTCTGAGTTGCAATGTGCGAACTCAGGACTGATATACGAGTGCCATCAACGATTGAATGAGGTATGTAAGCACAACAATGTGACTCTGCAATGGATCAAGGGACAGAGTGGATCTAGAGGCAACGATGCAGCAGATGAACTGGCCGGAAGGGGATCGGTCCTAGCAACTATAGGGCCGGAACCAATAACACCAATCCCATTTGGCTACGTTCGTTCACTGGTACGTACATACTTCAATAATTTACACGCTCAGCTTTGGAAAAATTTAGTAGACTGTAGACAAGCTAGGGAGGCCCTACCTGAAATAAACAGTCGTCTAACCAAGGTTCTAATGAGACTGAACAAGCCACAGATCAGGATAGTAACAAGTGCTATCACAGGACATGGCTGTTTTAACAAGCATTTGTTCACCATAGGTGTTACTGACAGCCCCCTGTGCAGGGCATGCATGGGAGAGGAAGAAACGGCGGCTCACATGTTGCTGACATGTCCAGAAGTCGCTTCATACAGGGCTAAACATCTCGGCACGCCGGGATCACTCCCCGAAGTTGCTTGCAACATCAAGGGACTGCTGAGCTTCTTCGGGGAGATATCATGGCTCGAATAAGCATATTATTCCTGCCTACACGCAAAATACGCGCTTAGACGTGGAGTTGCGGAAAACAGCCCATCCTAAACTAAACTAAAACTAATACCGTTTTTTTTATAGAAGAGTTACGTACGATGTTAAGTGACTACCGCCGCCCATGATCAACCGCAACACCATGGGAATTGCAGGTGCGTTGCCGGCCCTTTAGAAAGAGTTAAGCTATTTTCCTGAAGGTACCTATATCGTATCGGTCTAGGAAAATTGCCGGTGGTAAACTATTCCACAGAAAGGTCGTACGCGGAAGAAACTCCTTGTGAAACGTACAGTGGTAGACTGACAAGCATCCAGATGGTGTGAATGTATCGGGACGTTTGCCGCGTTTGAATTATTATAAAAAATTAAAGTGTATTATAAAAAAATATGAATTAAAGGATAAACTTACATACACATGAGCATATACATATATCTTTACTAGAAATTCCGAAAAACGCAATTTAAATACCAAATACAAGCTTAACGTTGATGTGTTTGTATCGTGAATGTATAGAACCAGAATAGAATAGAAGGATTTTTATTCAATATAGATTATTACATTGCTATTGAAAGACATTTTTTATTTATTACTGATTTTACTACTAGCAACACTAATGGACAGCAAGTTTAGTATCAATAGTGAATGTATATAAACCATAACAATTTACAAAGCTCTAAGGCAAATTGTTAAATTATTCTACTGAAGTTATCACGTTTGTCTTGAAGACCATCGGTATTAAACTTTATGTAAGGGGGCAAACGGGCACATAGTCGAGGTAACGGTAAGTGGATATTGTGGTCCAAAGACATCTACATTTATCCTGAATTGAGAATGACAATGCAAATAAATTTAAGGCTGCTATTTTTCTTTGTTGTAATGTGAGAATGTGGTCGCTCCCCGGTCAAGCCAAACCCATCCGTGTTACAACCACAATAAAGTTACAGCGTGGCTTTATCACGTAGAAAATGTCGAATAAATTAATGGGTATTCTATTTTCTGTGTATCAATACGTTCTAATTACGCTAGTTTCACATGTGCGCTTCATGAATTAGAAACTACGAGGTTCGCACAAAACGTAGTACGTGTTGGCTACAATTCTGAGGTATATAAAGCTCTACTGCCCGTATAATCTACTGGTCGCTCTGAGAAAAGAAATTAAAAGGTGAGTTCGTTCACGAAAAAGATTAAAATTTGCAGCGCAAAAGTAATTAATTAGAAAAAAAAAAATAAAATCTAAAATTATTTACTTGCATCATACGATTACATTTTATTCGCAGCATGAAACAATGTCTTACGGTGAGAGATAATATAATATACTACCTTAGGCATCAGGGAATGAAATAAATCTGCATGTTCTTTTTTATCGGGGATAATGTAGTGTATGACAATATCTAAAAGCAGTATTCATTAACCATCTGATGGACTGTGTACTTATTTTTTGCCGTACTTCTTCTTTACCTTTTATAAAAATGAAAAATAAACAGAAAATATTTTTTTGAGATTTTAATTTAACTAAAAGTGATATATTTAATAAAAATCTCGCAGTAAGAGATCTGTCATGGTGTAGCGATAATTGATATTCTATTGAAATGTTATTGTTGCTTAATAATTATAGTGATGACAATTGAAATGCATCTGCATTTTGTTATTAATCAAGGATGTCCTCCAGACTGAATTTTGGACACGGGGACCAGTCTCAACGCAAACTAGACATCAGCGCGGGATAGTATTAGTTTGTCCGAGTGTATCCAAAGCACAGGTGCACTCTTTATTCTCTCACTCTCCAGTTTCACATCTAGGCCAAAGAGGGAGTCATAATCTAGAATATGCGTAATATGGACAAGTCCATTTACAATCACATTATGGGAATGACAGTATGCTTATTTATTAATCAGAAGCAGGAACATAAACTTTGCATTTTGTAGATTTATACATTGTATTTATTGAAAGTCAATTTTATGTTTAATTTACCACTGGTCCGGAAAATATTTCTGTCCTGAAAAGAAGCAGTAAGAAACCCAACTTGATTTTTGAAGAAAGAAAGAAAAATTCATAATCGTTTAATACGTTACACAATAATTAAAAACACAAAACAAACTAGAAATAACTTATAAAATCCTTGGTATTATAATTACCCTTTATATACAAACTTGGTTAAATATTTTTTTGATAATGACGGAAGTCATATTTTCTATTTTCGTAAATGTGTTGAGAGTCCTTAGTTGTATATTAATTTTCTTAAATATAATAGATTCAAATTCGGTACGAAATTCTCAGTTTTCAGGTTGAAGATACGCAGTCAACATGTTGCTTCGAGTTGCTAATTGCGACACCTGTGCTCTGTTCCGTTCGGAATCATACATACATTTACGTAGCCCTGAAGTCAAATTGGAAACATTCTGCAGAAATTGAAATCGAGGGTACAAATATGATGTTTGTATCTTTTTGTACAGTTTTGTCCAATAATATACCACAAAATTATATATATCCAAGAAATAAACCCGCTTGGATTTTTGCTGGTTTTTCCAGGACAGTGGTATTTTCAGAACTAGTGATAGATAGAAAAATAATTTTCAATAAGTATTATATTATAATAATCGTGATTTTTTGTAGAATTTACTTTATTTCCAGTATTTCGTGGATGGATTACCAATCACAGTACCAACGTCTAAGACCTACGTACCATTTCCTTAGAATTTAACATAGATTAAACAGTTTAACAAAATCAAATTTCATTTTCTATTTTATTTATTCTCCAGAAGATGTGCAGCAGCTTCATTCTAATGACAATTAGAAAGAACTGTGGTTACCACCCGCCTGCCATGAGCATAGACTATTGGAAGTATCTGCCTTGTGAGACAATCTATGGAAAGACCTATGTACAGCAATGGATTTTAATAGACTGTTATTTTTAAAATAATAAACAAAAATTTTTAGCCTTCTTCTTTCATAGTTATCCTTACGAGTTACTCGAGACAGAAAATAATGGATTAAATCACTACAGCACCGCAAACATTCGTTACTCTGTCATACGTTTGTATTGTCAACTAAAAGAAACCCCCCTCAGAAATGAGAGAAGGACTGTGGTCAGCAGTGGAACGTATATTGGTTGTAACTTTAAATGTTAAACAAGCCCTTAGTCGTTTCTGGTAGTTATGAGGGTACTCATTTTTAACTGCGTTGGCGTTCACTGTAGATGTATTGAGTGACGTGACGCTCAAATACACATCCCCTTAAAAGAGAAGGCTTAATTGGCTGTTGAAACAGAAACAAAAACTTTTTTATTCAATGTAGATTATAACAATACTTAATGAAAGTCACTTTTTTCATTTACCGTTTACATGTTTGTATAAAGACTGCAGTGCTCAGTAAAAAAGGACAGTATTTCATACAGTCATTGAGTTTAAGTCAATTGATGCTTATTGAAAGGCATTTATACTTTTACCTGGTTTGGAAAAATACCTCTATGTGGGAAGATGCAGCTCGTCACTGCTTTTATGCAGCGGGAATATTTATTTAAAACAACAATTTATTATTAAGTGAGTTGTACAATTACAGGCCCAATGCATTCAATTTAAAAAAAAAAGTTCTAAAACATGAAATACTGTTGATATCCCTTGGTTGAATCACGCTAGTGTCAGCTCCTTACACTTGACTGCAAAAAATGGACCATACCTCAAATCTTCGATGATCGAGCTCCTTCTGGTCGTTAATCTCAACGGGTCTTGCAAAAAGACGTTGCATCTCTGCATTTTTTATAACATATGCCACAAAAAGCACTTTGAGTATTTGTTTAGATGAAATCTAGCCGCTTTTATTCACTATCTGACACTGCGATAGAATTCTTCATTCAATCCTCATCATATTGATAGTTAACAATCGACATTTATGTGATTCACAATTATTTAACTGCCACGTACGATCAAATTTTAGAATTCACTATCATCAGTGGATTTTTCAGACCAGACTTTTTCAGACGACAGAATATTAATTAGGTAACTTTTAAGAATAAACTTCACTCCTACCTCAAAAACAGGCAACTTCCCTACAATTTCTCTGGTATTGCAGATGATCATGAGCGGTGGGTAACCTTCTACAATCTTCTACAATCATGCGAAATATATGCTCGTGTGCCTTCTATTTTAAAAAGAGAACGTATATTAGAATCCTCATCATAAGTCAGCATTGAAACACAAAACTGAAACAGAAACGAAAGTTTCGCCAAAAGGGCTAAGTTATTCGATAAAACTAAATTCTCAACATCGGTTCATAAGTCTTCAAAGGCCACAAAAGATCTTAAAAGAAAGCGCTAGCAAAAAATTTCGAGACTCCTTAATATGTTATCAAGAATGTTATCTCTATTCGAAAAAAGCTTGTAAGCATATTAATATATCCTGATAGTTAGGAGCCAAGTGAGTGATCTCAGTAGAGAAGAAGCTCGGCAGCGACTTCTGACCATCTTGAAACTATCGGGTGAGCACAGCGTGACACACTATGAACCCCTTCAGCCAGTATTGATGCAGCCCGTCGAGCCCCGGACTTTTCCAGTTCGGGGACCTACAGACCGCGTCAGCTACGTATTCTGGCCTTATGGTGACGGGGCCCATAGGCGTAACACTTGAATTCTGGCTTGCCACAACTTCCATCCAAGGGTCCTCGGTGTGGTTTACAGCCAACAACAACATAGGCCACGAGAGAATGCGACAGTGACATATACCTTTGGTCGCTCCCATGATTTATGGAGCCTCTTCTGATCACTCTGAAAGAGGCGATTCTGGTTGAACCGCCTTGACCTCTCGGTAAATCGTTGAATCTGATTTCCCCAAACAGAAATTGTTTGCTTCAGGTCATTTATGCACTCCGTTAGTTTCTACGTGATATTCGGCTGGGAAAAATTGATATTTGTCCCTACTACCGCTACTTTGTCTAGGGCGTCTAGCCATGGGTAGTTTGGCGCCAATAATACCGCAAACTGCCAGTGTCGCGCGAAAAAGAATTGAATCCGTCTCGCAATGTTCCCGCCTAGCTTCTAAATATGTCACCAGCATTGGGTTAAGAGCCCTCACGACATCCTGATTCCGCTTACTTAGGGGTATGCGAGGGAGTCACGAGAGGCTTGCTGCGCGTTTTCGAAATCGCCTCTTCCAATATGCTCCTCATTTGCTCTAGTTCCTGGGAGACTATTTCAGCATCGTGTGAATCAACCACAACTGGAAGATCTATGGCAACTTCCACGTCTAGATGGTAGTCTGTGGCCTGAGGAGCCACATCCCCAGCCATAGCCGATTCATTCGATGAAGAAATAGCCTCATGCCGTAGTCGTTCGAGTTCGGCACCATCAAATATTTTTGAGCGCATAATGTATCGAACTCGGTCTGCCAGGTTTTGTTCCTTGACGGGAATAAACGGCTCCAGCTCAGCAAAAGAGAAATGCATCCGAGCCCGAAACACTATCCCTGCAATTTATTCTCCTTTCGCCCTATAGTACAGCTGCAATGCGTTTGCGTTAATATTTTTTGTCCAACGCATGTGGCACACTCCACCAGCGGTGGATGCCGCTTGCTGATTCCGAGAGGGCCCTACCGGCATAAAGCCATCTTGTGGGGATGATGGATGCGGGAAGCTGCTAAGTGATTGTGCAGCTCCTCACGCTCACTTGGCGCCCCAAATGCTGCCGCGTCCAGCGCCAGCTCCAGATGCACCTCGGCAACCTCCAGGCAGCGTTCTCTATTATTATCCGTCATCCATTTCTGTTCTCAGTATTGCCGAGACACGCCGCGCTCACCCCTTGGCAAGGCGCCGACTGATTGCACCAACATAGCAATTTTGTCACTTAACTGTTACGTCATCGGGCGATGGGATCGTCACTTCCCCCCGTCATTTTAGTAATATTATATGCGAAATTTCCAACTGCTCCCGTTCGCGTCACACCTGCACGCCTATTCTTCTAGTCCTCGTTCCGCTAGTAAATATCTGTAACCCTAAGCTAACTACATTCCTGTTTTTACAAGTAGTGTCTATATGTAAATATCTATTGCTGACCGTTAGTCTCGATAAAACTCGAAAACCGCTTAAATGCTTTTGCAGATTTTTGTGTGCGTGTGAATGGGAAACCATCCAGGGTTAAAAAAAGTTTTCGACCCGGTGGTGGAGCTGTTTCCGAGATCCAAAAATCACCCGTGTGCGGATCGCTAGTAATCAATAAATATTATACCTACTCATAATTGAAAATCTGAACGGGTGAAGTAATAACAAAATAATCAGCCGTATAAATTGTATCCAAGGAGACGCTATAAAATTTTTACCGGTGCAGGCGTTGTTGTTATTGCCTATTTACGAGCACATAAACCGACCTGAATTGGAAAAGGTTATTGAGGAGTAATGAAAAGAAGGATTTAGAACGTCACAATGCTATATCGATTCCACATTACCAATGCTGTCTAATCTAATCTGAACATATACACACTTCTTTCAAAAATCCACCATAAAAGTCAGATGCAGTTTGTTATTCAACTCAGTTATTAAAATTAATAGAATCAGGCGTTACATATGAAATATATAATAATAGTAGACATAACAGTGCGCCTCTCGAAAATCGACCGCGACTTCCCCTCATAGCCCTAAGCAAACGGAATTGGGCTGTCGAGAGTACTCTGAACCCAATGCTGGTGACCTATTTGGAAGCCAGCGGGGACCTATGTGAGACGGACTCAATTATTTTCGGCGCAGCACTGGCAGTCTGCCATGCGTGCGTGCATGCGTGCATGCGTGCGTGCGTGCGTGCGTGCGTGCATGCGTGTGCGTATGCGTGCGTGCGTGTTTGTGTTCGTGTGCGTGTGCGTGTGCGTGTGCGTGCGTGCGTGCGTGTGTGTGGTGTGTGTGTGTGTGTGTGTGTGTGTGTGTGTGTGTGTGTGGTGTGTGTGAAAATGTGAGTGTCTGGTACCATACCGTCACACATACACCTTCCTCGTTGAACTTTCTGTTGACCTCTCATCCGGACGGATATCAGATTTATGTCGAGGCCTATATAGGCTCGTCGAACCATTGTCTTGTCCAGAGTGTAATGCCAGTCACATTAACGTCGCGATTTCATTCTGCAGGCTGTCGACGTGTTTGGCACTATAGGTCGACCGATTGCAATGAGATGCGGTCTTTTTTTGCATCCTACCCTTGGGGTTTTCTTCTCGTCGGACGATCCTAGCGTTGTTGCTGATTCTGTCGCTGATATGGTACTTCAGGGTATGGAATTTTTATTCCTTCCACTGTGGTGCCCATCGGAGACAGATCCCGGCCATGGTTTTGTCGCTCCCGTAAAATAGCATCATAGTATAAACAGGAGTGCTACCGAGCCTGGGCTGACGCATCAACGTCTCGGTATGTAAATAAATACCAGCGCTGTTAAAAAGAAGTATAATTCCGCCTCCAGTTCCTTTAAAAGAGTCATTGCCAAGGCAAGTTATAAACACATTGGCAGAATTGGCCAGAAGCTAGTTTGCCTTCCTTCGACATGGCTGTCCAAGTCAACCATCCGCAGTGTGAATACTCCACGCCGGATGTGCAGTTTACACATCACTCGGTTCGCAAAGTACTCTTCTCCCTGGACGTCAGTAGGTAAGTCGAGTCGCTCTGATGGAGTTCCTCCCATTGTGCTGAAGACGTGTGCTCAAGAGTTGGCACTGGTTTTAACGAACTGGTTTTAACATCCTTTCCGATACTCCTACTCCCAAGGCGTAGTCCCGAATTCTTGAAAGACAGCTTTAGTCCACCCGATCCCTAAAAAAGGCAACCGCTCAGACCCGTCAAATTACAGGCCTAACGCCAGCACCTTCTTGTTTTCCAAAACAATTGCGTTTGTTCATGGGCGGCGGTAGTCACTTACCATAAGGTGAGCTGCATGCTCGTTCGCTTTCTTATCTATAAAAAAATCCATTATAAGAGCGACTTGGCACCAAAATTAATAAGAGAGTGGTACCTAAATATACGACAAATTCTAAAGAGTCCTATCACATATTATATTAGTGATAATTTGATTTTATTTTTACATTTTACAGCCACAGCGAAGAGGCCGTAGCCCAAACAGGAATGAACGTGATCAAATTAATTTCATTATTCGGTTTTTTGGATTGGTTAAAGCGTTTTATATGGAAAAGTAACTTGTTTTGAGCACATCTACATCACATTTTAGCAACATAAATGTGATTATTTTTGTGACTTGGATATACAGTTGTACTTGTTTCAAAATATCTATTTGTAAATATAGAAATTTTTATAAATATACCTGTAAAATATAGTGTTGAAAAAAGATACCCATACATACCTATAAAAACAAGTAACGTATATTATATTGTAGTTCACTTTCAAAGAGTATTTTAAGCTGCTTCGAGCAATTACGAATATGGTTGGCCTTTATTAAAATATATAGTAGTTCCGCTGACTTTTTAGTAACTGTAGTTTGCAGTAACGTACCATATTATATAGTAGAGTTGCTGACCCTATTTAGGGTACAGTATCTTTTAGACGTCGGAGTTGTAAAAGCCGACAGAGGGATTCAATCCAGGAGATGGGTAGCTGCGTCTTACAATAATAACTATAAAACAAAACTGTGGTTGGTAACCCGCCTGATAAGCGTGAGAAATATGGCAAATGTCCTCGCTTGTGAGACAGTCTAAGAGGATAAATATGTTTAGCATTTAAATTCTATAGGCTGGGATGATCTCTTAAATGATATAGGTTTCAGTTCGCATTGCTTACAATAAATCTTAATAAACGTATCCAATTTTAATTTTTTTCTTACAGTAGGTAATATATATTGATGCTCGTTTAGGCACTGGTTATTTAGGCTTTAAGTATGGAGAATTAAGCACAGAGATTAAATTTCGTTTAAGATCTCTACACATTTATAACCGAATTCAAAATTCGATGTTCACGTATAAATAATTCTTATGTAGGCGTTGTAGAATATATCCGACTTAAATATTAAGAATTAAGCTCAGAGATTAAATCTCATCAAATATCTCTACAGGTTTGTAGCCGAAGTCGTAATACGCTAAAATGGATTATTATTCAGTATTAGTACAGGCTGTCTGTGTGTGTCTGTGTTATTTGTATTATTTTGGGATCGCGCATTGAATTTCGGTATATCATACATCATTAATTTTTAAAATTCCACTCAGGTTTTGTCTTGATTTGAATTTCGTAGTAGAAAATGGAAAAAGAATACGAAATGATCCTATTTTATGATGATAAGATCTTTATATGCGAGAGAAATAGCTACAGCTATATTATGGTTTTAGTAGAAATGTGTCTATTCGGCCGAGAAGGACCACGTTCTCACAGTATTCCAGAGTAAAATAGCAGATTATTGTTGCTGTGTTTCATATGCTGACAATAGAGATCCTCAGACTCTTATTACTCAAAGCAAAATATTCCATCTTCATACTCAAGGGTGACAAGGCGTCCGTATTTTGATCCTTAATTGAAGTTAGCTGAAGGTGTCTATGGGCTGCAGAATCCTCTTAACATGAGATAGTCTTTAAAAAAACATGTTTAAAATTCAAACTATTCTGTATTACGTAAAAAATATTATGTAGGAAATTTAAAGTTCATACAGAATATCTAATAGCCCATATCGTCCCGTGAAAACCCATGGAAACAGGGAAACCGTAACAGGAAATGAATCATAACAGCTGAATAAAAATAATAAAATAAGTTTGTCAACCCATCTACCAAGAAGCGTGGCAACTACTGCAGAATCTCTCTTATAAGGTAGTATATGGGGGGCCATATTCAGCAGCAGACTGTCATAGCCTGTAATGGAACGGATGAATAAATTGTTTAAAAATTATTATTTTAATATAAAGGAAATAGTTTCTGGAGATTTTTTGATCACAACCCATTTGAAAACTTTATTCTGTTCTGCATATTCTTTTCATTTTTAAAGGGATGACAACGCATCTGTTTTTGCACGTCTCGTAACGCGAAGCGTTTTTGGGTAGTGATTTACTACTAGTGTTCTTAAAATGCCTCTATAATAACCATATTGCACTTATAACATAATATTAGTAGCCGTATATTAAGAAAATACTAAAATTAATCCATTTTATATTTTCTTAAAAATCATTTTATATTGCCACTTTGAAGAAAAAAAAAACGGTTGACAAAAACACGTGGAAGTCTGAGTGTAGTTTTGTATATGATCACGATAACTCCCGAAAAAATTGACGTATCGAGACCAGGTTTTTTAACTTCAGAATTACGTCAACTGTTTTCCTATTTCAGATCAATAGCCTAGTTTGCGTAGTTTGTTAATAAAATGATTATAAACTATTTTAAGTTATAATACTTTAATAATAATAATACTTTATTTTCAAAATTTGCATAACTATCACATTTATAAATAACTATTCTATGACCTAGTTCACAAAGAATGATGGAACATCTGTGTCTGAACTAGATAAATATATATTTCTACTAAAACTTTAAAGGAACTTTCATATATTTTTATTTTGGTAATCATATTTGTCTTTTACCCTATAGGTGACACTATTTGTTAAAATAATAGAGCGCTAAATTTAAAACAAGTAAATAATATATTTTAAAAGTCAGATATACAATTATCTCTTTCATCAAAATAAATTTATTTGGTTTTTAATCAAGAATAGATGTAGGTGAAAGTTGTAAATTAGGGAGAAATCCTTATTACGTAATACATTAAACCATAAGATCCTTATTAGAAAGTTTGAAGTATTATGATAAAGCATGAAAACAAAATGCTCTAAAAGCTATTTATCTTCGGTTGATGTGTTCAGTATTAGTATAGTTGTACCGAGAAAGGTATCCAGCATGGGGAGTGGCCATAGCTCCGTGTAGTACTCGTAATTATGAGCTATTCTATGTATGCCGCAGTGCCAGAGATAATGGCAGACATACTATAAGAGGTAATTGTTTCCAGCCAACGAGTTCCACCATCGCATATCGTGTCAACACTCGCGATACTATCCATACTATCTGGATGTTTCGCGGTTCACTACTATGTGATTTACTAGTTTTCTTCCTCGCATAACTTCCTGTTGAATAGATCAAAAAGTCTCCAGAAACTATTTCCTTTATATTAAAATAATAATTTTTAAACAATTTATTCATCCGTTCCATTACAGGCTATGACAGTCTGCTGCTGAATATGGCCCCCCATATACTACCTTATAAGAGAGATTCTGCAGTAGTTGCCACGCTTCTTGGTAGATGGGTTGACAAACTTATTTTATTATTTTTATTCAGCTGTTATGATACATTTCCTGTTACGGTTTCCCTGTTTCCATGGGTTTTCACGGGACGATATGGGCTATTAGATATTCTGTATGAACTTTAAATTTCCTACATAATATTTTTTACGTAATACAGAATAGTTTGAATTTTAAACATGTTTTTTTAAAGACTACCTCATGTTAAGAGGATTCTGCAGCCCATAGACACCTTCAGCTAACTTCAATTAAGGATCAAAATACGGACGCCTTGTCACCCTTGAGTATGAAGATGGAATATTTTGCTTTGAGTAATAAGAGTCTGAGGATCTCTATTGTCAGCATATGAAACACAGCAACAATAATCTGCTATTTTACTCTGGAATACTGTGAGAACGTGGTCCTTCTCGGCCGAATAGACACATTTCTACTAAAACCATAATATAGCTGTAGCTATTTCTCTCGCATATAAAGATCTTATCATCATAAAATAGGATCATTTCGTATTCTTTTTCCATTTTCTAGTACGAAATTCAAATCAAGACAAAACCTGAGTGGAATTTTAAAAATTAATGATGTATGATATACCGAAATTCAATACGCGATCCCAAAGTAATACAAATAACACAGCAACACACAGACAGCCTGTACTAATACTGAATAATAATCCATTTTAGCGTATTACGACTTCGGCTACAAACCTGTAGAGATATTTGATGAGATTTAATCTCTGAGCTTAATTCTTAATATTTAAGTCGGATATATTCTACCAGCGATTTTTCTGGACCGATACGACTCAGGGACCCTATCAAGAAAAGACCCTAATCCTTTTTAAAAGTTAGCAACGTAACTGCTATTCCCCCTGATGTAACAGTTGTTAATGGGCGGCGGTAGTAACTTACCATCAGGTGAGCCGCATGCTCGTTTGCCGCAGGCTTGAATCCCACACGGAACAAATATTTGTATGGACTACAAATAATTGTTCAGGGTCTGGATGTTAGTCATTGTGAAATAAAGATATGTACACTGCCTCCATGATACAGGAGAAAATCGTAATATGTAATATGTAATCTAATACGCAATCTAAAAAATCCTAATATGTAATCTTATATTTAGTTTTGACAAAATAATGTTGAGTTTTGTGGTCTTTATTACTATTGGTTTTGTGGAATTTATTACTACCCCACTGAATACATATTGATTGCCATCATAAAATACATGCCAGTATTTGTTTTACGTTCGAGTAGATTTCAAAATTTCATAAATGTAGTTCTATTCACGATGAACGTGTGAGAAGAACTAAATTCATGAACGGGGGTAGAAATATACAGAAGATGGACAGCAGCGTCTTCCTGATCGTATCTCAAAACAATGAAAATATGCAGTTGGCAACTCGCTTGCCAAGCTTGGCATATACTTACGGTGTGTAATGAAATTATTTTACAATATAACAATAATATATCTAGAAATAGCAACGTCGTCTTTAGTTTTAATTAGCGCCAAACAATCTATATTCATTGATTTAGTTGAGCTTTATCATGATATAGTTTTATACATTACCGCCATTCCGTGCAATTTTCGACTAATTCGTGATATTATTAATTATAATATTTGGCCAATACACACATAAAAATCTCTTTAAACTATAGTGAAATAATAGTTTCAAAATAGTAATTTTAATCAATTTATCTATAGTCAAAAGAAAACTAGTACCTACTAAAAGCGGGTGGCAAAATGTCACTACATTACATTATTTTACGTTAGATAGCACTGTCTTGAAAAAGTAAAACGTAGAATATACGCGTAGTTGAATTTATAACGTAACGTTTCAGACTTTATTTGTAAATATTTTATTTATTTTGATAAATTACATCAATCAAATAGTACAGAAATTATGATCTAAAGAAAGGAAAACAGTTAACCCTCCTTTTTGAAGTTCCGTAATCGGATAAAAAGTAGCCTATACTCGTAAGTTGTCCGCAGTCACTATACCTGCGTGAATCGTGAATAAATTTTCTTCTAATTTGGCTTCAGTGACCTTTATTTAGACCCCTGAACCTTTTTTTCCAGAAAATATTAGAATTACAGATACAACTTTTCTACAGATTTATTATATGTGTAGATTACCCACAGTTGCTTGTTATAATACCTGTGGGATGAAATGAATTGATTGTAAGCATTTCAGTAAATATTTCATTGATTATGCTTCTATATTTTAGCATTCACATGAATTCGGGTATACAAGTGGCGCCACCGCACCAGTTATTGTACTGACTAGGTACCTTTATACGATTATGGTGAAATGAAATCAGAGGGGCATTCGTTAGTTAAACGTCTCTAGTACATAGTTAGTAATCTATGGTTAGACGTTAAGCTAATCAGTTGTGATCTGCTTATATACGAAGTACTTTACCAGGAGTTATTTTATTCCGTCACATCCTTATATTATACTACTTCCACATTAGTAAGCAAAAAGAATATAGTTTTCAATTTATTTAATTATGTTTTAATTGTAATTTAATTAAATTGACGGAAGATACTATATTGATATTAGTGACAAGTACGTTTATTATGATTAATCATCTAATGGCTAATTCCTGATACTAATAATAAGTGAGCTGAAGTGGGAAGAAATTTTCTTGAGTGGCAGACTTGTACTGGTAGGCGAGATGTCACCCTCCACTAGATGGAGTGACGACCTGGTAAGACTTTCAGGAAGTCAATGGATGCAGGTGGATCAGGACCATCCTTTGTGGCATTTCTTGGGGGCGAGGGGATATGTTTCGTACTGCGCTTTTATAGGTTTTAATCAAGTGATGGATGCATAACAACAATTTCATATTTTTTCTTTCGCACGTGATTTATTTGTAGATTTGTTTAACATCGGCGATTTTTAGCCGGTTGCGAGTAAGAGATCTTCAAGAAACCAGCTTACTCTAAAAGGCAATGCACCTATATTCGCCCTGATGACATATAATTGATTAATATTTCTAAGTAATGAATCCACATTATAAGACATTCATGGAAAACACCACAGTAAATGCGAAATTTCACAAAAATGAAGATTCACCGATGAAGTGTGTAAACCATCAGAGATACGAGACACAAGACAGACAGCCTCTTCCAAAACACAAACTTCTTTGCTTGTAGGTACTAAAAGAATTAAAAAGGATAAAATCACGACACCGATAAGGACTCGTAAAATGGCTGATTAAAAATAATATACTGCGCCGCACTTTATAGTAATAATGTCCAACAGACCAAACTTCGGTTATGGCGGCCAGTCTCAACGGAGACTAGCCATCTGTGCAGAACAGGATTATAGTGTCCAAGTACATGCGCAAGCACAGATGTACTCTGTATACCCTCACTCCCATTGTCCGGTGATGTGCTTTCCGAGGTACTGGGGTATAACACCGCCAACTTTTTGACTCCAGGCTGCTAATGAAAACTTTTTGACAAAAAAAACAATAACTAACCCGGAACCTCATGAACAGCAATCGCGTTTTCGACCACTAGACCAGCGAGGTTTCGACCACTAGACCAGCTAGGTTTCGACCACTAGATCAGCGAGGTTTAGAGATTTACCCAACTTTATTATTTATATTATTGTTTTTTATTAAAAATGTTATAATTCGTGGGGCGTTATATAAATAATTGACACAAAAATAGGTGATAAAGTTTTAATGTGATAGCGTAGTTAGTAGCAAGGATGTTTGGAAAATATTAAAGTCAGATTTCCCTAAAACTAATAAAACGAGAATAGTTATGAGAGATTCATGACCCTCTTTAGATATAATACGAAGAACTTGTATTTGCTTCAATGCACTAATAAAAGATAAGTTTGTGTTAAACTAAATCTTTTACTAGTGAGTTGAAGCATATATAAGTTCTTCGTATTATATCTGAAGAGGGTAATGAATCTCCTTTAACTATAATAATAATAATGTTTTAATAATAATAATGTTTTATTTTGCTGTAACAGTTTCCTACACTATCCTCGTATTATATTAGTTTTGGTGAAATCGGGCTTTAATTAATTAAAACAAACACGTTTAATATTCACTGGTGTGGAACGTTTCTGCTTCGGTAAGTATCCGATGTAGGAATCTCACACGACTGTGAATATTCATCGTTATTAATGGCATCAGTTGCTTATATCGCATGTAAGAAGCAATTGATTTAAGCCTTTAACGGTTAAATTTGGGGAGCTATACTCGTGAATTGCAAAAACAGTTTGTAAGTAAAATTATAATATTTCGGAAAATATTAACGTCATACAAATTAATCAGATTAAAAATAACACAGACATACATCTATAAACACTCAAGCCTGTCACCCAAATGGGTAGGCAGAAACTACAGATTTCCATTTGGCACGATCCTGACGACGAAAATGATTACTTTTTTAAAATGCAAGCAATGCCATAGCATAACACTGCCAATATTCCCTTTAAATACTCCTGATAAGTATAAAATGCTTGTGTTAAGAGTGGCTTAAGACACTTGTCGAGTGGTAGATTCGAACCCATAACCTTTTGAGTTCCCGGTCCGCACCCTTCCAATAGGTTTATGTAGCTTCATAATGTTACACAATTAAATATAGAGATATTATCCAAATCAGAGGTAAACAAAAAAGTATTTGCATACATATCGTACATAACACTCACGCCTGTCACCCAGAGGGGTAGGCAGAGACTACAGACTTCCATTTTGCACGATCCTGACACACCTCTCTCACCTCCTCCACATCCATATACCTACACATACATGCATGTCGGTAAAGGCTACTCCTAATTTTAGCCCATTCTCAATATACCGCTAATTATGTCGATAAACTTTACGAAAAAAACGTCACTTTCCGACTCTGCCATTCACTTCTGCAACATAATTTTGCCTTGTATTTCTACATGACCAAACCACCGAAGCATTCCTTTCTTAAAACTGGTTGCAACATCATCTTGCAAATCAAACTCTTCTCTTATCACACAATTTCTCACCCTGTCACTCAGATTCAGCCCTAACATACTCCTCTAACACCGCATTTCTACTATGTATATGCCACTCTCGTACTTTTTCTGAATATTTCTAAAAAAAATTCAGTGAGTATTATGTTAATATATATTATATAAAATATATAGTTCTCACTTATATTCATTCATCAGTGCAAAATAAACACGATTAAAGCAACCCTCCCTCCACAATCAGCACCCGTTCACCGGAAAGATGCCGTTACCCATCTCTCCTTCAAATTTTACTTTGTCGCCTTTTACGACGATATTGGGCAGTGGATATTCTCACACCACTATTGCATCGTAAAATATACAATATAATACAAAACAATACACTCAATTGTACACCAACAATGGAGTAATGTCACAAACATACAAATATTGAGGTAAGACAAAGGGCGGCTCTATTACTTCGTAGCAATTTCTTTCAGACAACAAAAAAAAAATCTAAAAGTAGAAGAAAGAGTAACAGGTAGGGTGCACTATAATAACAAAGGACAAAACAAATACACTAAGTAGACATCAGACTTTAGGCAATAGACCAGTGACCATAAATGAATCCTTTCAATCAAGGAGGAAATTGCGATTGTAGAAACAAAGAATGTTCCACCACCCGTTTTTTGAATATATTTAACGATTGAGCATGATCGAAAGTGTTGAGGAATTTTAAAGTTATACTGTAGAACAGAGTACATTTATCATAAAACTTATCGGAGTATAAAGGTAATTGGAGGGAAAGGTTTCCTTTGATACTATCCTTTGATATTGAGGAAAAACCATGACTGGAGCTGAGAAAGAATTTAAAACATTTTTTTGGATAGTGAAGATGAATTAGGAGCTACTTGATTTTAGTGCGGTATTTTGAGACGTGAGTATATTTATGAAGATCAAATTAGAACAGTATACAGATATTTTGGTTCGAGTTTGTTAGCTTGCACTTCTGTGATATCAAGGTAACAAATGTCCGTTTAGTGGTAAAGATTAGGCAAGCGTATTTTAATGGAAATGGTTCAAATTTAGTTAAGCTTACAGAGTAAATTATTTAATGCAAGTATTTTACGGTTCATTAGATTAATTTGAGGAGTCAAATAAAAGTTGGAATCAAAAAAGGTACGCAAATTCTAAACCTCGTTATTATAAGTGATAGGAATTTTACTATATTTTAAGGTTGTAATTGACATTTTTTAACTTATAAATAGTTCTTGAACTCCAAATAATTATGGGTTCACTAATATATAATTATGGGTTCACAGTTAACCCATATGATTGGCTGCAGTCGAAAATATATGCCAGATCCTCGTTGATACAATCATCTTTTTAGGAAGATCGTCTGTTGTGGTGTATTGGATAATAATTTGAAGATCATCTGCATACCAGTTGTTAAGCGATATTATTTACTTATTATTTTTTAAAAATTTTTGTACTAAAGGTACAAACGGTGGACTTAACGTCATATGGCATTTTCTACCAGCCAACAGGAAATTTAGTAGGAAAAGTGTGTACTGCAGTGGCTAGAGATTTTCATCCATCCATCATTATAGCCTATGAAAATCTACTGCTGAACATAGGCCTCGAACATAGATTACCTCATAGTAAAGATTATAGGGTGGTTGTACTTCTTGGCAAGCAGGTTGAAAATTGAAGTTTTTATTTTTATTTTGGGTTGTTATCAGGAAGATGCTGCTGCCTATCTCCCGTTGCAGCTTCCCTCTGTCGCCTCTATCAATACCTACGGAATGGTATGGGGTAGTGGATATTCTTACACTACCACTAAACGGCTTGATGATAAAAATTGTATATTTAAAAAAAACATTAATATTCTCTCTTAAGATACGGTGAACTTCCTGTCAACACAGGCATTAACGCATTGACGATATACACCAAAGTCACTAACAAAGCCCTGTGGATCAGTAAACTTAGCAATGCGCCGGCCATATAGCTCAAAGAATTGACAACCGATGATGAAAAAAGCTTCTCGAGTAGCAGCCTCGTACTGGTAGGTGCAAGATCGGCCCTCTACTAGATGGAGTGATGTCCTGATGAATCACGCAGTCAGTCGACAGGTAAAGGTAGCTCAGGACCGTACTTTGTGGCAATCTTTAGAGGAGGCTTAAGTCCAGATGTCAACTTGTGGTGGGTTGTAGAAGAAGTAGGTATGCGCAACGCGCTTGTTCTGCCATCGTCATTCGTCTCTTAACATTAGCTGAAACATAAAAATAAACAAACCTACAAACTATAGGTTCTATAATATTCGTGTAGATACATTAAAATAACTAATGGAGCTCTCAATCACAAGCACTCTACTGGTCTAACATTATTAGATAGTCCAGATAGATTTTATAGTAAATTCACAAAGAGTAGTAACTCGATATTTCTAAATCGAACAGGTGCATTAAAAATATGAGTACATAAGTACATATTGTTATATTATGTTCTATAATTTGAGCTGTATTTCACTAGTATTTTTTGACAGTGAAAATGTAAAGAATTTCTATTGTTCTCAACAAATATAAAAATGAAAATTATCAGGATCATGATGACTTATTTTATACCGCTAACTTTACAGCCACTTAAAGTCGAACACTGAACATAAGGCTCCCTCACAATTGTCTAATAAAGGGGATATTTGCCATAGTTACCACGCTTGGCAAGCAGTTTGGCAATCGCAATTAATTTTTATTTCTAGTCGTCATTAGAAGATTCCTCTGTCCATCTGCTGATTTGTTTCCCTCTGTCGCCTCTTACGATATGTAATAGTGCAGTGGTTATTCTTACACCGCTACTGAACAGTATTTATTTTTTATTTCTTTCAAATATTTGTAAATAAAAAAACTGCGTTTGCCAACCTTTTTTTATAGGATAGTGTGACAAACGAGCACACAGTCTACCTCATGGTAAGTGGTTGCTGTGGCCAATAGACATCTACGTCTATCCTCGATTACGAATCAAAATGCAGATGCATTGTCCCCAGTGAGGACTAAGATGGAATGCTCATGCTCGTTTCCAGTAAAAAGGGTCTCCAGTTCTCTACATTCACCATACGAAACACAGTAGAATTAAGCTACTATTTTACGCTGGTATTCTGTGAGAGCGTGTTCCTTCCCCGGTCGAGCCGACCCATTCCTGCTACAGCTATACTACTAATATAACTGCAGTATGGCTCTACCACGTACAAATGGAAACTATGAAAAATGTCCCACTTATGTGACAAAGGGCCCTCCTTTATTCAGCAGAGGTATTTGATAAGCTGTTATGGTATGGTAATGGTGCAATAGACTATAGAACTATGGGCAACTGTAGAATGTGTCAGTAAGATCTCATCTCTTCTGATATATTATGGAGGTGTAACTACTTTGTGTAAAATACCCAAACTGGCGACGATCAGCAGCGTGAAAGGCTCTGCGATCGCTAATCTACCTGTTTATCAAGAAAATTGAGGCAAATCGTCTCCACAACTAAAGAGACCAATGTCTAGCAGTGGACTTTTAAGGGATGGTGAAGTAACCTCAATATTGTGTTTGTTTAAGGAAATAAAGTATATTGAACACTAGGCCTTGTATATTTTACGTGGCTTGCTGCAGCTGTATTAGACCGGGGAGTACCAACGTTAAATATCGGCATTTTAGGTTGGTTGGTTTAATGTGATTCGTACAGTGAGTGACGACGCCCGGAGCTCAATTTTACTGGGAGCGAGGCATTTCATTTTAGTTCTTAATCTACCCCCCCCCCCCTCCATTATAAGGGTTTCATTAGAGGCGACAGATAGAAACTGAAACATGAGATGCAACAATTCATGGCAATATCATCTTTTTGTTAGTAACAAACACTTTTAGTAAAAACGTTTCTTCACGATCCTCTACAAGGATTTTTCTTCTGTATCGTGGAGACAGTTTAAAAACATAACTTTTACAAGGACAAACATCCAGACCTGGAACCAATATTGTGGGGTATACAAAATTGTTTCGTGTGGGATTTGAACCATTCAACATCTAAATCAATACTAAGCTACTGCGCCATTGAACCGACAAATTTTCTTGATCACATCACAAAATAGTAAGAAACTTCGGTTGCTAACTCACTCGCCAAGCGTGGCAAATATGGTAAATATCTTCCCTATTAGGTGATCTAGCTCATCCGGAAATTAGTTTAAAACCAATTAATACATTTGATTCGAAAAGACACACACGAAAACGAGTAAAAAAAAAACGTGGTAGGCAGTATAAAGCAGAATTAAGATGTCCCATCGCTAGTACGAACTCGTTATTTCCAAACGTTGGAGAACAAAGATTTAAACTTATTCAACTACCATTGAAGGTATTCGGTATTAAATAGCTTGATATCTCCGATCCGACCGAGGATTCCCACCGCAGACTAAGCCATGCTTTGTGCTCTAAGAATAACGACTACGATGTCGGTTTGCTTTGTATTTGTTGATACCGCATTACCGACGATATATTTTAAATATATGTATGAAATCACTGTTTGAATCAATTTCGTTAAATTTTCCATGTATTTTGAAATATTGGAGATTTTTTTTGTATGAATATTTTCTTACAGCACACTTAAATTTTTCAAAATATTTGCTAAACTATTTGCATAGTCCTGACTTATTCTGTACAGATTGTTAATGCCGTTGCTGAAGAGGTCTGCCGCACGAGAATCAATGAAAAAGATAAAGACGTTTTTTGCTGCTTTTTTGAGTGCTCTTGAGATCACAATTTCATGTGGTAGAGCCATGTTACAGCTATATTGTGGATGTAACATGTATGTTTTGGCTCGACCGTGGAAGGACCACGCTCTCACAGAATTCCAGCGTAAAGTAGCAGCTCTATATTACTGTATTTTGTATGATGAGTATGGAGAATCGGAGACCTTTTTCAATAGAAACGAGGCATTCCATCTTAGTCCTCAGGGATGAACGCATCTACATTTTGATTTTCAACTAAAGATAGATGTAGATGTTGAGGGACCACATCATTCACTTCTCTATATAAAAGGTATCAACTAGAATGTCGTTTAAATAGGTACATTAAGTTCTTCCTCGCTTCTTTATTCACCATAAAATAAATAAATATTTATGGGATTACCTCTGAAGAAAAATCATTTTTTTAAAAATAAGGATAGAGAATCGATTAAGCCATTTCGAAAAAATTAAAAAATAATGAAAATTTCTGAACTCTGTTAATAACACGCCAATGATTTAAATTTTGAATTCTAAGTCACACTATAGCCATATTAGTTTTAAGTTGCTGTTTTAACCAAACGGCAAAGATTTCTACATACAACGTGTACACTCGTAGCTAGCTCGAAGAATATTCACTGTACGAGCAGCGTGTACAGTCGCAGACAGCACGATGAAAATATAATGTAAGATCGCCATGTTGGTTCTATAAAAATTAATTAAAATTGTAGAAAATTATTTTATTGTAAATTGAAATATGTAAAAAAAGTTCCGCTGGGTTTTTTGCTGGTTCTTCCCGGGACAGAGGTTTTTTTTTCGAACCAGTGTTAAATAAAAAAATGACTTTCAATAAGTATTACACAATTATCTATATTGAATAAAAATCATTCATTTCATTTCAGGAGCGTGTACAGTCACAGCTAACCCGATATATATCTCCTATACGAGCTGTGATATAGTCGCTACTAGAGTGATAACTTGTAAATACGAGCAGCGTTACGATTCAGAGAACAGACCTGCGTAAGAACAATCATCTATATGCCTCTCTTCTCGTAGACCTATGTTCAACAATGTGAACATGTTCAACAGTGTGAAGCAAATGAACTGTTACAGTATATATATATATATATATATATACTATACTTACTTACTTACTTATCGTCACGCACAATCCCTAACGGGGTAGCCAGAGAGAACAGATCGCCAAGTGTCACGGTCCTTACATACCTCTTTCGCTTCTTTCAGGTTCATTAACTTCTTCATACATGTACGTCTAGGTATCCGAGTACTCTTGACCCTCCCCTCTTCGAGCAATTTGCTCACATGGTCTTCGAAAGTTAGTCTCGGTCTACCTCGACACCTTTTAATATTTACTTTCGCTCTATATATTTTCTTCACCATTCGGTCTTCACTCATTCGTTCAACGTGCCCAAACCATTGGAGTACGCCCCTATCAATTTTTGTGATAAGGTCATCTTTCAATCCTGCCATATTGCGAATCTCTTCGTTTCGCTTTCGGTCGGCTATGGTAACGCCACACATTTTACGAAGAGATCGCATCTCCACTGCATTCAACTTGCTTTTATGCTTCTTCTGGCATACCCAGGTTTCGCTGCCATATAACAAAGTCGGTACCAACACTGCGTTATGTATTGCAAGGCGACTCTTCACCACGCCTTGCCTTTTGACTAATGCATTCAGGGCACCATTGACTTTGTTTCCGGCAGCGACACGCCTATCCACATCTAAATCACTATATATATATATATATATATATATATATATATATATATATATATATATATATATATATATATACTGTCGTCGCCGTGTAGTGGCGGTTGAGAATATCCATTACCCCATATCTTCCCGTGGGTGTCGTAAGAGGCAACAAAGGGAGCCAGGCAGGAGATGGGCAGCAGCATCTTCCTGATAACAATTGTGATATAAAAAAAACTGCGGTTGCCAACCCGCCCGCCAAGCGTGGCAACTATGGTAAAAATCCCCCCATGAATAATAACGCAAACAAACGGCTCCCAGTCCCCGGCGGCCCCGCTATTCCTGGCTACGGTGGCGGCCATGGTAACGGCGGGCAGGGGGTGCTAAGAATCTCTGGCGGAGCTTCGGTTGCCACCTACGACAACTCGACCTGGCAACATATAACGCACACACCCTAAGGACTGGCGAGAAGATACTGAAGCTGGAAGAAGAGGTAGACAAGTTGCGCTAGCATATTATTGGTTTATTCGAGGTCAGAAGAGAGCCGGATACTCAACTTGTTCTATCACCGGAAGGGCGACCATCTGTCCCAAGGAGGTGTCGGATTTATCATCCACAAGTCTCTCGTCAACAACGTTGTAAAGATTATGAATGCGTCGACGAGGGTCGCATACCCGATACTCAGAATCACCAAACGGTATTCGCTGAAGGTCATACAGTTTTACGCACCAACCTCGGCACATCCCGATGAGGAGATGGAGGAAATGTATGAGGATATTTCCAGAGCCATGCATTCCTCCAAAACCCACTACACGGTGTTGATGGGAGACCTCAACGCAAAACTAGGCACGAGAGAAAGCGGTTAGCTGAAGGTAGGAAAATTTGGAGTAGGTCAAGGTTGAACCGAAGGGGCCAGCAGCTGGCCGACTTTATGGAGAAAGAGGGAATCTTCTTTTTTCTTGCAGGAGCGGCCCCACAGGAAGTGGACCTGGTTGAGCCCTGATGGTTCGACAAAAAAATGAGATTGACTTCATTATGACGACCAGACGCCAACTGTTCAGTGACATCTCAGTGATCGCACAAGGGTGAAAACTGGCAGCAATTACCGAATAGTTAGAGGCACACTGAACCTAAACGTTAAGTTGGAGAGGTTTCGTATAATGAAGTCAACGCTCCGTCCCCCTCGTGCTCTAATCCAGAATTCCGAAACCTTTCAGCTCGAGTTACGTAACCGCCTTCATTGCCTACAAGATTGCAATGCAGTAGACGATATGAATGACAAGCTCGTGGTAACTGTCCATGCGGTCGGAGCTAAGTTCTGTAAGACCCGCCGCAGAAAAACACAAAAACTCTCCGATCACACTTTTCGATACAGATTTGACAGCATACAGGCAACTGAACAGACAGATCTCCAAATGCATGCGTCGAGACTTACGCAACTTTAATACTGCTCGTATTAAAGAAGCGATCGAACGGAACCAGGGCTCTAAAGTCTTCGCCAGAGATCTGTCTGCGAGAAAGAACCAACTGTCACAGCTGAAGACTGAGTGTGGCAACATCGCTTCCGGGACACCTGAGATTCTGAGTGAGATTGAGAGGTTCTAAGGGCAGCTGTACACATCATCATTGGAGCCACACGCAAGTGTGAGTAACGATTCAAGAGCAAGTCTTATCCGACACTATTCCGATGATATTCCGGACGTCAGTCTGAGCGAGATTAGAATGGCTCTCCAGCACCTTAAAAATGGCAAGGCCCCGGGCAAGGACGTAATTACAGCGGAGCTTATGAAAGCGGGTGGAACACCGGTACTTGAAGTCCTTCAGAAGCTTTTCAATTCCGTCCTCCATGGTGGCATTACTCCGGAGGCGTTGAGCAGAAGCGTGGTGGTCTTGTTCTTTAAGAAAGGCGACAACGCTCTCTTGAAGAACTACGGACCGATTTCCCTTCTGAGCCTACTTGCTGTTTTCGAGAGTCATTACGAATCGTCTCGCACGCAGACTCGACGACTTCCAGCCTCCCGAACAAGCCGGTTTCCGAAAAGGCTTCAGTACCATATACCACATACATACCCTGCGGCAGATTGTACAGAAGACCGAAGAGTACAATCTGCCACTTTGCCTGGCGTATGTGGACTATGAGAAAGCCTTTGATTCCGTCGAAATTTGGGCGGTGCTACAGTCCCTTCAGTGGTGCCAAGTTGACTGTCGATATATCGAAGTGCTGAAGTGTTTGTATAGTAGGGCTACGATGGCTATCCGAGTACAGAACCAGAGCTCGAAACCTATCCAAATGCAAAGAGTTGTAAGACAGGGTGACGTTATATCCCCGAAACTCTCCACCGCTGCGTTGGAAGACGTTTTTGAGCTACTGGACTGGATAGGATACGGTATTAGCATCAACGGCGAGTTCATCACTCACCTTCGATTTGCCGACGATATAGTCCTTATGGCAGAATCGCTGGAGGACTTTAGCACTATGCTCAATGACCTCAATGGTGTCTCCAAACGGATAGGTTTAAAGATGAACATGGACAAAACGAAGATCATGTTTAATGTCCATGTCACACCTATGCCGGTAGTTGTTGGGAGCACTATGCTCGAAGTTGTTGACGAGTACCTTTACCTGGGACAAATAGTCCGACTAGGTAAGTCTGCCTTCGACCGAGAGGTCAATCGATGGATTCAACTCGGCTGGGCAGCGTTCAGGAAATTACGACACATCTTCTCGTCTGGTATACCTCAATCTCTGAAAACTAAAGTGTACAACCAGTGCGTGTTGCTAGTGATGACTTACGGATCTGAGACTTGGTACTTCACTGCTGGCCGTATGCGCACGCTCAAGGTCGCTCGGTGAGCTATGGAGAGGGCTATGCTCGGAGTTTCTCTGCGTAATAGACTCAGAAATGAGGATATCCGCAGTAAAACCAGAGTGACCGACGTAGCCCAACGGATTAGTGGGCTGAAGTGGCAATGGGCCGGCCATATAGGGAAGAAAGGTTCTCGAGTGGCAGTCTCGTACCGGTAGGCGTAGTGTAGGGCGACCCCTCACTAGATGGATTGACGACCTGGTAAGACATGCAGGAAGTCGATGGATGCAGGTGGCTCAGGACCGTGCATTGTGGCATACGTTGGGGGAGGCCCTATGTTCAGCAGTGGACTTGTGAAGGGCTGTAATGATGACATATATATATATATATATATATATATATATATATATATATATATATATATATATATATACACACACACATTATACCACAATAAACTTTCGCACTGTAAATATTTTTTTGTAGCGCGAAGCCTCTAGGTTATTTAAAATATCTCAGAAATGCAATCAGAGTACGTGGCTATTTGATTAGTATGCAGCTTAGGGAAATAAGGTTTCGCGGCCTGCATTTCTACGATTTCAGATTTTAAATTCAGGCGGAAATAGCTTAATCATCTAGAAAGATGCTAGGGAAGGTTAATTTAAGTCTCAATTTTGTTACGTCTCTCAGAATTTCATTTTTCAGAATTACATTTTCATTCATTTTTTCGTGGTAAAGCCACGTTGCAGAATATTGGCTGCAGCCAGAATAGTTTGATTCAATCGAGATAGGACCAAGCCTACAAAGAATACTTTATATTATAACTCGAGGTGCATATACATGTGTGTTCAGAAGTGGACTTTAGAGGCCGTTGTAAAAAGATAGAAGAATACACATGCATGCATAAGTGCTTGTCAAGAATATGAGCATGGTTGCGCCGTCGTTTGAAATGTTGATCGTGTTGGACCACATCACCATAGAATAGCAGCGTAAAACAGCAGCGTGACTGCTGTGTTTGGTGTGAAGTTCCTTTAGATCATGGTAGCTAAGTTAAAGCCGTTAAAGGAGTTTTACCTTTACCTACTGGATTATATTTTTTTATTATGCGCTGTCTCACCGTTTATCAGATTACCGTAACACTTTGTCCAACATATTGCTTGCACTTCCACGAAGGTTATAGGCATAGTTGGAACCGGTAGGTGGTGCTCTTATAGAATCTAGATATCACCCGTGCAATCGCTAGTTTATTTAATAAAATAAGTTAATGAACTTATTTAAAGCAACTTATATCTTTTTTATACTAAATTAATGCTTCACCTTGAATATAATCCCACCCGGTGCTAAGCAATGAGGAAATTCTAGATGGTTGAATAAAATTACCTTTATAATATAACTAACAATTTGCTCCGGCTTCGCACGGATGATTTCTAGGATTTCTTGGATCTCGCCAGCAGCGCCACCTTCCGGGTCCAACAGAGAATTTAAATCATCCAAGGACCCACTCAAACACATACAATTTTTTTTTATTTATTTATTCATTCAAATGTAAGTACATTATTTTTACAATTATCTCGCCAAACTGCAATCAGTTTGTAGGCGAGTAAACGCTCTTAAAACTATATTATATCATTATGCACCATCACCTACAAAAACACAATTAATTACTACATAAAAAAAATATAACCTTACCTTACTACAGTTTCACAATATTTAGAAATTATTAAACTAAAAAAAAATAAACAATAACAGCAATACACAAATCAAATAAATCAAACATAAAAAACGATTAACAAAAGTATGCAACAATGTATGTGTTATAGCTCTGCTAATAATGTCCTTTTCAAAGACGATTTTAATAAATTTTTGCTTAATTTATTTTTATTTGGAGGCGTTTCTCTTAACCATTTTATTTTATTATATATTCTGGGTACAATGTATTTATTCAAGCGCTGTCCATAATAGTTATTTGCACTAGACTCTTCAAGTTTTTTTTCCCTTACCTTACGCGTGTTGTATGTGTTAGTAATAGGTACTTTATAGTCGTCAGTATAGTAATGTTCAATTGCTATTAAATATTTTAACCGTGTTTCAACAGGGAGTATTTTACACATAGGAAATAATTTTTCGTATTGTTTTTTACAGCTTTTCTTATCTTTTGAATTAATTAAAATTTTTATAATACGTATTTGTAGGCTTTTCACTTGTTTTATATAAGTACTAAATGTACGGCCGTACACAATAAGACCATAGTTAATTAAAGATTCAATTAATGCATAGTAAACCACTAATAGAACATGTGTAATTTCCAATTAAAACTACTATCTACCAACAGTCCTAAATATTTGTAACTATTAACAAATTCTATTTTGGCACATTGACATGATAATTTTCCCCTGTGCAAGCACTCATAGTCATGCCCTACAATACCTATTTCTTCATATCGTACATTCTTAGCTAGCCTGTTGTATGGAGAATGTAAATGCATACACTTTGTTTTTTTCAAGTTCAATATTATGCCGTTATCATGTGCCCACTGGGTAATCCTATCAAAGTCTTCCTGTATTTTATCGCAAGCTTCATGTAAGTTTTTGGAAGCATACAATAGGCACATGTCATCGGCGTACATGTAGGTATCGCAGAAGAACGAAGAAAGGTATCAAAACCGTCTGAGCCGTTTTCGAGTTTTAGTGAGACTAGCGGAGAGCAATTGATGTTTATATAATAATAATAATAATTTCCTCCAGACCGAATTTCGGTCACGGCGGCCAGCCTCAACGGAGGCTAGCCATCGAAGCAGGACAGGATTATAGCGCCTAAGTGTATGCGCAAGCACAGGTGCACTCTCTATTCCCACTCTCATAATCCGATGGGACGGTTAACCGACACGACCGGAGAGAGATCAGGCGCAGGACCAACGGCTTTATGTGCTTTCCGAGGCACGGGGTGAGACACCGCCGACTTCCTGACTCCGGGCAACTACTGAGAATTTCTTGACGGAAAAACTCAATAATTAATTTTTTGGCCCGACCCGGGATTCGAGCCCAGGACCTCATGATCAGCAATCGCACTACTACAACCAGTAGTCTAACGAGGCAATGATTTTTATTAAGGTTTTTATTAGAGAATTCCCGACAATTTCAAGGTCCCGGGACACGTGACAGCCTACCGTCAAAGTCCCGGTAATTCCCGGGACTTCGAGACTTTTATGATTTTTTAAATGAGGTAATTTATAGTGAACCGTATTAAAAAAGGCAATTTTTTTAAATCTACATTTATTAAAGAGAAAATTAAATTTGATTAACTTTATCGTAACTTCAGTCTTTATATAGGTAATTGCTTTGCTTATTTCTATTAATCACAAAAATCTAATAGGTTTAAAACGATCTTAGTCTAACGAGTTTAACAACGCCTTTAGGATGCTGTTGAGGCTGCCGTGGCGCTGTAGTGCCTCTAAAATGTTCGCAGACGCACACACTAATGACTTTTTCGCCATAATGCGTAGAAAAGCAGCGTCTCTCCTGCAGCGCTTACGTACCAGCAACAATGGCATCCTAAGGGTAATTGCTGCCAGGCCCGACTGCCCCATAATGCACCACTGTATGACGGTAGCTATTGGGCGAAAAAAAAAATTTGTTCATAATTCACATTAACTAACAATACTAACTTAGAAGTTAAGGAAAATTGTTACTAACATACTAACAATCTATGGATGTTCCTTACGTCTGAAATAAACACTTATTATTATTATTATTATTATTATTATTATTATTATTATTATTATTATTATTATTATTATTATTATTATTATTATTATTATTATTATTATTATTATTATTATTATTATTATTATTATTATTATTATTATTATTATTATTATTATTATTATTATTATTATTATTATTATTATTATTATTATTATTATTATTATTATTATTATTATTATTATTATTATTATTATTATTATTATTATTATTATTATTATTATTATTATTATTATTATTATTATTATTATTATTATTATTATGGGGTATCTATATAGCTTTCCCATCTGGTTGGGTTCTATAAATAATAATAATAATTATTATTATTATTATTATTCTATAAATTATTATTATTATTATTATTATTATTATTATTATTATTATTATTATTATTATTATTATTATTATTATTATTATTATTATTATTATTATTATTATTATTATTATTATTATTATTATTATTATTATTATTATTATTATTATTATTATTATTATTATTATTATTATTATTATTATTATTATTATTATTATTATTATTATTATTATTATTATTATTATCTACGTTTTCTCAGTTTGTTTCTAACAAAACTGGATTAATGGTTATTACCACGGGACAAAGCCAAGTGGATACCATGAACTTGTTTGGTTATGGGTAGTTTTCTGTGGAGGTAAATTTTCTAACTATTCTACAAGTATTAAGTAAAACTGCTTTTTGTAACTGAATATATGTTAGTTTTGGTAAATCTAAAGTTTTTAATGATTGATGAAGCGCTTTTGGTATTACACCAGTCGTAGAGAGGACTATAGGGACTATAATGGCGTTATGCAAATTCCACATTCTAATAATTTCATGTTTTAATTCAGTGTACTTGGAAATTTTTTCATTAATTGTTGTCTGTAAGTTATGTGAATTAGGTATAGCAATGTCAATAATAAGAGCACATTTATTCGCTTTATCTATTAATGTTATATCCGGTCTATTAAAGTGTATTGTTTTGTCAGTAAGTATAGCTCTGTCAAAATACATTTTGTGAGTGGTATTTTCAAGCACTATTTCTGGTTTATATTTATAGTATACTTGAGTTGGCTGGTCAGTTAATTTATACTTAAAGGCAAGTTTTTGGTGAATGATATTGGCTACTTGATCATGCCGATACTTATAGTCCGTCTGAACAATCGCTTTACAGGCACCAGTGATGTGTTGAATTGTTTCTGAAGCATTACAACAACGTCTACATGTGTCGGTATGTAAATTTTTTATTTTAATAATATGCTTTTGAAAATTGCGTGTCTCTATGATTTGGTCCTGAATTGCGCACATAAAACCCTCAGTCTCAGGGAAAAGCTCACCACGTTGAAGCCATGCGTTCGACGCTAATTTGTCTACTGTAGGTTGGTTCAAATCATGGCGATGTCTTCCATGTAGAGACTTTTGGGTCCATATGTCAATTTTTGTGTTGTTATCTGTAAGTAACTCATTTTTTTGCAATGTTTTATCATGCATATTAAGCGGTGTCAATTTATGATCATTCTGTACTATGGCATTGTGTAGTGATGATATTGCTGTTTTATCATAAAAGTAATTTCTGAGTGTGGTTATTTGTCTGTTATGTAAGTTAACTATGTCTATTACCCCTCTTCCTCCTTCATTTCGTGGCAATGTTAGTCTTTGTATGCATGATCTTGGATGGTGTTTACGGTGCCTCGTAAGAGATGTATTTATTTCGCGTTGTAGCTTTTATAGTTCAGTTTTGGACCAGTGTATTATGCCAAAGGAATAAGTTAGTATGGGAATTGCAAATGTGTTAATAGCTTTAAATATATTCTTAGAATTTAATTGAGATGTTAATACTAAGCGAAGTCTATATCGAAACTGATCTGTTAATGTATTTTTAATTTCTTTATGATGTATTTGTTTAGACTGATTATATCCTAAATACTTATACACTCCATTTTCCTCTAAAGATTTGATTTGCTCTCCTGTTTGCGACTGATAGTTATGTTCATAATACTGTCCAGCTCTTACTGAATTAATGTTGCACTTATCAATACCAAATTCCATTCCAATATCTCGTGAAAATTTTTCCGTTAATATAACTAATTGATCTAATTCATCTTGAGTAGTAGCATATAGTTTTAGATCGTCCATATACAAAAGATGACTAAGTTTTTTTTCTTCCTTGTTAGTACGAGTATGTAGATGATTTTGTGTTCTATGGTATTGTAAAGAGTACCCTATGTTTTTTGAGTTTAACATTTGTGATAAGGGATTTATTGCAAGGCAGAACCAGAGAGGACTAAGTGCATCCCCTTGAAAAATACCTCTCCTTATCGCAATAATATCTGTTTCTATCATTCCATCTAGTGAGTTAATTTTAAGTTTCGTTGTCCAATTCTTCATCGCAGCCTGTAAAAATTGTATTATGTTTGGGTGTATTTTGTATATTTCTAAAATTTTTAATAACCAAGTGTGCGGGATTGAGTCATAAGCTTTCTTATAATCAATGTACATGCTAAATAAATCTTTTCTTTTTGATTGTACCTGCTTTAATACTACTGCATCTATTGTGAGCTGTTCTTTGCAACCCTGACTAAATTTCCTACAACCTTTTTGTTCTTCTGACAATATGTTATTGGCTTCTATGTGTTCATAAATGGTTTCAGTTAAGCAAGATGTAATTATTTTGTACAATGTTTGTAAACATGTGATAGGTCTATATTTTGCAGGATTGTCAAGATTACTAGGCTCTTTTGGTATCATATACGTTATTCCTGAACTAATGTATTGCGGCAAAGTATGCGGGCTTTGTATGAATTTATTAACAAAATTAAACAGAATCGGGTGGATAGTTGTAAACTTTTTATACCAATAGTTATGTATATTATCTGATCCAGGTGTTTTCCAATTATGCAGTTTTTTTATTACTTTATGGAAAGTGTCTATCTTGATGTGTTGAAATTGCATGGCTTTAATCTGTGATGTGTCTATTTGATTTTTGATCCAATCCGCTTCTGTATTATAATGTTTAGGTTTCTCCCATATTGTAGACCAGTAACTATGTAATTCTCTCGGTGATGGTAAGATATTATTTTCGGAGCTTTTCAAACTGCTGATTTTATTTTTAAAAGGATTTTTTATATTACGGTAGAAAAGTTTTTCATTTGAGCAAAACAAAATGTTTTGAGTTTTTCGTAGAGAGCATGCTCTATATCTTTTTAACCGACTACTAGTAAGTTTTAGTTTTTGTTTAAGTGTGTCTAAAAAATGTTCGTGTTTGGTGTTATGTTCTTCGTGGACAGAATGAATTTTATGTTGTTCGAGTATAGAATTTACGTGTTTGATTAATTTTTGACCTCGGTTTCCATTAATATATTGTGTTAGCCTTGCAATTTTTGCTCTTAATTCACTTACTTTGTTTTCTAATCTTTGTTCCCACTTTGGCTTATTATATTTCTTTTGTTTCTCAGGTCCTAACGGATTATCAACTTGTATAGCTATTTCAATTTTGGCTCCGTTGAGCTTAGCTGAAGTCCATGCTGCACAGTACACTAAATTCTGAAATGTTTTAAATTCAATTTCGCTGTTGATATATTGTGGCAATAAAATATTGTTTACATAGGCTACTATTTTACTCAATTTCTTTGATGACCTCTGCTTTGGTATAAATTGTCTTTCAGTTGGGTTTGTATTAGCAAAATATTCTAAAGCTTTAGCAAACATTTCATCTATGGCAATTATCTTTTCCCTATGTAAATTTTCATTTTCATTTGTTGTGTGGTTTTCAGCATTTAAATCTAAACTTTCTGTATCTGGTTCTTCGTTGTCTGAGATACCTATCTGAAGTATTGAGTTGTCATTGGCTTGTATATCGTTATGCTGTTCTTGCAAGTCATTCTTAATTAATTCTAAGCGGTCAACACTTAAATATTTCTTATGTAGAATTAATCTTCTTTGGTCAGCTATGCGTTGCTCTGTTAAATGACTTAAATGGGGAAATTGGTTTATAAACTCTTGGTGTAAGAGTTTCCTATATGCTATTTTATTTTTCTCACATTGAGTTATTTTGTAGTAAATTCTTATTATAGCTTCATTATATTCGTCTGTCCATTTCATGCGTTGTTGTGTTTGTAAAGGGTGGGTATTAGTGTGTTGATTATTTTGTGTAACAGAGATTGATTGGGCAAATGTAGTCTGTAAATTTGATTGCACTTCATTATAAATTTGATTTACTATTTCTTGGGGCAAAAGTTTGTTATTCATTATTGCTCTTCGCTGATCTCCTATTCTTTGACGAGTAACTTGCATATCTGGGAATCGTTCTATAAATTTTATGTGTAATGGTTGTAAATAACCTTTAGTGTCAGTATCCATCATTGTTAAATAGAGGTAAGTACGCAATATAAATTCATTCATTTCAGAAGTCCATTTTTTACGCGTGTTACGGTTACTGATGGTGGGCACAGTTTCTATAACAGGAGTTATTTTCTGTGCATCATCCTTCAGCAATTGGCTACTTGATGATAATGAAGAAGATAAAGACTGGTGTGAAATGTTTGGTATTGATTTTTGTCTATCGTTTCCGGGGGTATATAAACTATCACTATCACTAAGGGTATCGGTGTCCGTGGATCTCGCTTGAGTCGTTTGACGGGAAATCTTCCTCGCCCGGAGATTGTATGCGCCCCAAGATACAGCACCATCTCGGCTTCCGCCAGAGTCGACATGGTTACTGAATCTGCCGGGCACTGGGGGCCGTAGTTTACGCCGTGCACTCATTTTTTTAAACCTGGTTTGGGATCGTTAGTTGGGAAAGGGTCATTAAATATTAATAGGCATAGAGATTATTCTGCCTTGTTATTGTTACAGAGTATAGTTGTTCAGACTGCATTTGAGTACATGCCTTTCCCTTAAGCCCCCCCACCACGACAAGGTGATCCCGTAGGGGGGTTATTATTATTATTATTATTATTATTATTATTATTATTATTATTATTATTATTATTATTATTATTATTATTATTATTAGTTAAAAATCATACTAATTCCTAATAACTTTACTTTTATCTAGCAATTCTAGTATCCAATCTGTCCAACAATCTGTTTCTTATTTTTGTAATAATGTCACCGGAAAAAGAGAACACTTTCTCGTTTTCAACAGATGTCGGTTTAATCGTGTTTAAAACTTTAAACAGTACATATTTCCAAATTTTCGGTACGTTTTTCGGTTGCTTCAAACAACTGAAACTCCTTTTTTAATGTTGTTCTTTTTTTCCAGAATCTCAGGTTAATTTTCTTGTGATATTTTTATTGATTGTTCTAATTGATTTATAAAATACTCATCAAACTTGTTGTTTACTTGAGAGCTACTAGTAATAGGTTCAGCGTCCATTATTTCTACATCTGATGTCCGGATACTAGGTATCCATCGAAAATATCCCTATTTTTTTTGTATTTTAATTGTATACTTGGGGAGTGCTTTCAGCCGGGATGAAAGATGTGATTTAGATGTGGATAGGCGTGTCGCTGCCGGAAACAAAGTCAATGGTGCCCTGAATGCATTAGTAAAAAGGCAAGGCGTGGTGAAGAGTGCACGCCTTGCAATACATAACGCAGTGTTGGTACCGACTTTGTTATATGGCAGCGAAACCTGGGTATGCCAGAAGAAGCATAAAAGCAAGTTGAATGCAGTGGAGATGCGATCTCTTCGTAAAATGTGTGGCGTTAGCATAGCCGACCGAAAGCGAAACGAAGAGATTCGCAATATGGCAGGATTGAAAGATGACCTTATCACAAAAATTGATAGGGGCATACTCCAATGGTTTGGGCACGTTGAACGAATGAGTGAAGACCGAATGGTGAAGAAAATATACAAAGCGAAAGTAAATATTAAAGGGTGTCGAGGTAGACTGAGACTAACTTTCGAAGACCATGTGAGCAAAGTGCTCGAAGAGGGGAGGGTCAAGAGTACTCGGATACCTAGACGTGCATGTATGAAGAAGTTAATGAACCTGAAAGAAGCGAAAGAGGTATGTAAGGATCGTGACACTTGGCGATCTGTTCTCTCTGGCTACCCCGTTAGGGATTGTGCGTGAAGATAAGTAAGTAAGTAAGTAAGTAAGTTTTTTTGTATTTTATTTTGTATTGGAACAGTTCTTCCGCAAAGCCAATTAATGCAGTTTTACTAATATTTAAGGTAAAAAAGTCCGTGTTTTGAGAATTTGAGGTGTGGTGGCCAGTATGCAAATATTTTGAAAACGTACAACTTGTTGTGGTCTTCTCCATTCTAGATGAGCTTTCAAAGTTTCGAAGAACCGCTTCGCCAAATCATTATTAGTCGTTGTCGATTGAATTTTTTGAGCAACTCGTCTATTTTTGCTACAGTTGTAAGTAATGAAGCGCTTTGTTGGCCTAAAGCTTCCACAGCTATCTCGATCGGCTGCAAAATATCAAATATTGACTACAAAATAAGAAAATTGTCTTCATTCCAATTTTCTAACATATTTAAATCAATCAACTGTTACTTCACGCAATTTTTAAGCTTCAAAAACCGTTCCGCCATAACAATGATGGAATTCCACCTTGTTTTAACATCCAGTAGTAAAATAAGTTCAAAAGAAGCACAACACCACACTTACATCAAAAATGAATTTGACGACTGCCTGACTCAACTGACATGACAAAATCATAATCCAAATGTCACAGAATAACTAATATAGCGGCATGATGGCAGCACGGCAAATGCATTTATTGTGTTGTGTGCTCAGTAGTTACGTAATAGACTAATTAAATATTCACTACGCTAACAGATAGCTCTAGGCTCCTTCAATTACTTGAAAATAAAAATTGTTACATAACAATTTCGACAATCTTGTCTCGTCTCGAGTCTTGACCCGAAAGTCCCGGGATTCGAGACAACCAAAATTACGAAAAGTTTGAGACACGAGACGTCCCGGGACTCAATCTCTAATTTTTATATATAGAGATATTGAAGAGACAATTGAACGTACAGTCTATCTGGTCAACCCGAGTGGCTCTTGAAATTCATGGACGTTGTCACCACTGAGGACAAATGGATTGCCTCACTGCTCGAATTTAGTTTTTACTCCCTATGGTCCTCCAAATTCGAATATATAAGAGCAAGCACTACTATTTGGCAGCAGTACTATTTGTACATGAGAGGATGGTACTTACCCAGACGTACTCCTGGTCAGAAAAGGATTCCTAATACCAGTAAAATCATTGCATATTGTCTTACCGTAATAATGATAATAAAAGGGCGTAGGGAAGTGACGACCGGCGCAGTCAGTCAGCGCCCTGCCAAGAGGTGTGAGCGCCGTGCCTAGGCAAAATTGTGGGTGCAAAGGTCCGTTTGTGCATATGACCGAACCACGAAACGGTGCCGGGCTTGGGCGTCTCCCGTTATTTGGCGCCCATAAATGGATGATGGTACAATCATAGGTGGATGGAACGCGCATAGGGCCGCTACCTGGGGGTCGCCGGGGCGCATCTGGAGCTGGCGCTGGACGCGGCAGCATGCGGGCCGCCAGCCGAGCGCGAGGAGCTGTACGATCACCTAGCAGCCCTCCGCATCCATTGTCCCCACCAGAAGGCTTGGTGTCGGCTGGGTCTTCTCGGACTCAGCAAGCGGCACCCGCCGCTGGTGGAGCACGTCGCATGCGTTGGTCACAAAAAATGAACGCAAACGCACTGCGGGCGTACTTTAGGGCAAAAGGGGAAGAAACCGGATTTTTGGCTTATCGGGCTTGGATGCATCGCTTTTTCGCAGAGCTGGAGCCATAGAGATGGCTCCAGCTCTGTCACTGAGCAAAACCTGGCAGACCGAGTTCGGTACATCCTGCGCTCCAGCATATTTGGTGACGCCGAACTCGAACGACTACGACGTGAGGCTGTTCCCTCATCGAATGGAAATGCTACGGCTGGGAATGCGGCGCCACTAATTGCGCAGCAAACTGCAAATGTGGACGCTGCCGTCAATATTACATTTGTGGTTGATTCAGACGATGATGGAATAGTCCCCCGCGAACTAGAGAAAATGAGGAGCATATTGGAAGAGTAGATGCTGGAAACGCGCAGCATGCTTCTCGAAAATCGACCGCGACATCCCCGCATACCCCTTAGCAAGCGAAATCGGGCTGTCGTGCGGGCTTTTAACCCAATGCTGTTGACCTATTTGGAAGCCAGCCGGAACCTTTGCGAGACGGACTCAATTATTTTTGGCGCCGCACTGGCAGTATGCCGTATTATTGGCGCCAAACTTCCCATGGTTGGACGTGCTACTTAACAAGGTAGTGCTATCCCAGTCTGGAGAAAAAGAATCGAGGACCGTATCGCAAAGGCAAGGGCCCTTATCGGCAGACTGACAAGCTTCAGGTCGGGTAATAATAGACCGAGAGTTGCGCGCACCGTTAGAATGGCATTTGCTGTCACAAATATTAGTTTGTCCCAGCCGGATATCACGCAGAAACTAATAAAGCGCATAGATGATCTGAAGCAAAAAATCGCGGAAGCGGATTCGACGATTTAGCGAGAGATCAAGGCGGTTCAACCAGAATCGTCTCTTTCAGAGTGATCAGAAGAGGCTCTATAAATCATTGGAGCGACCAGAGGTATGTGGAGCGGGCCCCGGACCGGATCAGGCTAACACTGTCGCATTTTGGCGTGGCCTGTGGTCAGAGCCCGTAAACCACAGCGAGGGCCCTTGGATGGAAGTTGTGGCGAGCCAGAGTGCAAGTGTTACGCCTATGGACCCCGTCACCATAACGCCTGAAGACGTGGCTGAGGCGGTCCGTAGGGCCCCGAACTGGAAAAGTCCGGGGCTCGACGGGCTGCATCATTACTGGCTGAAGGGGTTCGTAGTGTGTCACGCTGTGCTCGCCCGACAGTATCAAGAGGCTTTCGATCAGAAGTCGCTCCCAAACCTCTTCACTACCGGGATCACTCACTTGGTTCCTAAAGATCAGGATACCACAGACCCGAGCAAATACCGCCCGATCACGTGTCTACCCACTATATATAAGACACTGACATCTATTTTGAGCGCGAGAATTACTCGTCACCTGGAGCTAAATCAGGTGATGTCACGCGCTCAAAATGGATGTCAGGGCGGTGGTCGTGGAACCAAGGAACCACTCCTCATTGACGCGGTCATTGGCAAAGTGGTGAAACGCAACCGTCGGAGCTTCTCCGCCACCTGGATGGACTACAGAAAAGCATTCGACTCGGTGCCCCATACATGGCTAAAGAGGGTGCTCGAGCTGTACAAGATTGACTGTACAGTTAGAGACTTCCTCGTGCAGTGTATGGGGCAGTGGAATACGATCCTCTGTTATCTGGGCAAGCGGATGGCGGCTGCGGAGAACCACATAAGGATAAGAAGGGGTATCTTCCAGGGCGATTGTCTGAGTCCAATCTGATTCTGCCTCTCTCTGAACCCTCTCAGTACCTTACTGGAGGGCTCCGGGAGAGGATTTCAGCCACGGAAGGGAGGAACAAAAGTGACCCACCTTTTCTATATGGATGACCTCAAGTTATTCGCCTCCAGTCGCTCCCATATTATGGAATTGCTAAATATCACTTGTGAATTTAGCAATTCTATTGAAATGGAGCTGGGAACGGATAAGTGTGCGGTCCTTCATGTTGAAAGGGGAAAGGTTGCTAACTCTGAGGGCATAGATTTATCTATGCTCGTCAACTTAAAGACTCTTTCCGAGGCTGAAACATATCGATACCTGGGTATGTCACAGAACATCGGTATCGATGAGGCTGGTATGATACAGTCAGTTTGCGACGTGTTTTATGCACGCTTGACCAAAGTGCTTAACAGCCTTTTGTCCGGTGTGAATAAAACACACGCATATAAGGATAAGTTCATGCCTGTCCTCATATATACCTTTGGCATACTTAGGTGGACTCAGACCGAACTTAACGCCCTGGATAGAAAAGTCCGCACTACCATGACGTCCCATAGGATGCATCATCCGAGATCGTCGGTAATGAGGCTGTACTTGCCGCGAAAGCATGGTGGGCGTGGTTTTCTGAGCGCGCTCACCATGCATAATCGCGAAGTGTGCAGCCGCCGTAATTACTTCCTGGCGAGATTGGGTGATCCATTCTATAATGACGTCATTTCTAGTGATAAAGGGCTTACCCTTCTATACTTAGCCCACGAGCAATGGCAGGACCCAGCAGTGCTTAGCATTTCCGACCGGGAGACCGTATGGAAGGAGAAGGAGCTCCACGGGAGGTACTACAGGGTTCTTCATGAGCCCTTCGTAGATACAGTCGCCTCCCTCAACTGGCTACGTTTCGGTGACCTCTTCGGGGAAACCGAGGGTTTTGTCTGTGCAATACAGGATCAGGTTATTAAGACCAACAACTATCGGAGATACATCCTAAAGGATGGCACCGTCGACGTCTGTCGAGCTCGTCGCCATCCCGGTGAGTCACTTAGGCATGTCATCTCTGGTTGTTTGGCGCTTTCTAACTCTGAGTACTTGCACAGGCACAACATAGTAGCCAGAATTCTACACCAGGAGCTCGCTCTGAAATATGGTCTCGTGGACTGGAAATTGCCGTATTACAAGTATTTGCCGGAAGCCGTGCTCGAAAATGACCACGCCAGGCTCTACTGGGACCGGGCCATCATCACAGACAGGACTATTCTTGCGAATAAGCCTGATATTGTGCTGATGGACCGAGCACAGTCAAGGATATTTTTGGTCGATATTACCATCCCGAATGACGAGAACCTCGTGAAAGCCGAAACGGATAAGCAATCAAAATATCTGGACCTGGCTCACGAGGTGACCGACATGTGGGGTGGTCTGCCGACCGAAATTATTCCTGTAGTCGTCTCTGCGAATGGGCTAATCCCAGTTAGCCTCTCTGGTCATCTGAGGCGACTGGGACTCCGTGACGGAACGCCCCGGGCTCAAATGCAGAAGGCGGTGCTCCTTAATACTGCCCGCATCGTCCGCCGGTTTCTTTCCCTTTTCCCCTAACCCTTGGCCGTTTTTTCTCCCCTGCCGAGGGCTTCCATCTGGTTGGGCTTTTATTTATTTATGTATTTTTGTATTTATTTTATTTTATTGATATCTATGTATATTTATCTTTTCATTTTCATTTATAATTATATATTTATACATCCCAACCAGATGAGAAAACTATATAGATACCCCACATAATAATAATATCCTCCAGACCGAATTTCGGCCATGGCGGCCTGCCTCGGCGGAGGCTAGCCATCGGCGCAGGACATGATTATAGTGCCCAAGTGTATACGCAAGCACAGGTGCACTCTCTATTCCCTCACTCTCATAATCCGATGGGACGGTAAACCGACACCGACGGTAGACCAACAGCTTTACGTGCTTTCCGAGGCACGGGGATGAGACACCGCCAACTTCCTGAATTTCTGGACGAAAAAACTCAATAACTATTTTTTTTTGGCCCGACTCGGGATTCGAACCCAGGACCTCATGATCAGCAGTCGTACTACTACAACCACTAGACCAACGAGGCAATCTTTTACCGTTTTACCGATTTTACCGTAATAAAAGCTTATTCATTCTTATAGGTCTATGATGGTGAAAACCCATTTTCAAAATTTTTGACGCGCACAATGATATTAATTTTCTTCCGGAATTAGTATAACTAATTTGATAAATAACCAGTGCACAAAAATGTTTAACTAAAAATACAGTGTATGTATTACGATTATAACATAATATACTAATTGGGGTGTCTGAGGGTGTGCGTTGATTGCGTTACATATTGTGTATATGTGTATATATATATGTGTGTATATGTATATAAGATCATATAGTTAACATAACAATAAGATGTCATAGGTTTATATATTACTGTGTTATTTATATAATTGTATATTATTGTGTCCAATATTAGGAGTACATAAGTTGGTTCATTGCTATGTAAAAGAGCGCCTCTCGCCATCAAAAGTAAAAGTTTGGCGGGTTTAGAATTAAGTAACACCACTGTCTCATAAATTTATTAATAAATAAAAATAAAAAAATATGGTATTGCTTATTTTAATAGCTTTAATAGCTTGCATTATTAGCTTATAAAAGTGCACTGCTGATTGCACATATATGCACCTAAAACCAGGTTGTGGGAGCAAATAATTCTACTTATTACGAGTACGAAGTATTGCCCTGTCCCATAAATACGTGACCGCAATGGCTTTCGAAATGCAGCACGTGTGCTGGCATCGGACTTGTAGGAACATAAGCCCTTAGCCCCTCGTAAATTGCAATCCCGAGTGGCCTGCTAAAGACAGGACGTGGTCGCTGTGCCAAAAAAGAAAATTACTTTTCTCAATGTGTGCTGTAAATGGTAAGAAAATAATAATATTCGTGATATAATCTTTTATTGGTCTGAGGTATATCATTTTGAAAATAAAAATTATTATTGTATGCGGGTTTATATAGTTTTTATCTAAATAATATTGAAGCTTATTTTTAACGCGTATTGTACACAATTCTGTTTCAGTCACTACCTTAACGTATGGTTGTGAAAAAGACAGTAGCAAATATAAAGCACGCACGTGCACTGCTCCAGCACTCAATGAGCTTCCTCCTGCGATTTCGAGGCATAAGGTGATAGTAAAAGATTACACGCACAGAGTTTAGGAGGTTTCTACCACAACGATAAGATACGAATGCGCAACCGGACTACAGGTTTTGTTTCTCATGCAACTTTGACAAGTAAAGCGCAATTGGCAGCCGGAACGTTACTGCGTCTTATCGCAGTTTCTTAAGCGTTTAATATCGATATGAATAAAAAATTCTTTTTACTAGATTCATTATGATGAAGCTAAATAGTGATTGAAGTAAGGGAATAGTATGAACCTAGTTCTTGACACAAAAGTAGGCCTACCATCTCATACAGCCCAATCCATAATAAACGAGTTAAACTTCATTTTCATTATTAATGTGTACATATATGAAACAAGTATATGTAGTATTTGTATCAATAGCTGTACAAATACACTCAGAAATTACACGTGGAATGGATGCATTCAAAAATGCGAATGTGATTTTATATCATTAAATATTTGCGTTTAATGAACCGTTACTGTGTTAATTGGGTAATTGAAAACGATTACGTGCTTTCGATGGCGGAATTAAATAAATTAGTAGCCCATTATCTCAATAATTGAAACAATAACCTTTAATCGAATCAGTTCAGGCTTGGACAACCAGTAGATTTGAAAACGATTTTCACGGCCATAAACAAAATCTCATTAAAAACAAGCTCTTTAAGCGTTGCTAAGGATCTTTCAGGCTCATCATTAGAACAGCTTCGTAGTACCATATTATTTCATTATAATCGAAGTTACATAAGTATGCCAAATGCTTTTCCAACTTTCATCCGTGGTGGAGCCACGCTGGACCTAAATCACAGTTGTAGTATGTACTTTATAATTAAATAAATGGCTCAATCGGGGAAAGACCACACTCTCACAGAATACTTGCGTAAAACAGCAGCTCTATGTTGCTGTATTTCGTATGGTGAGTGTAGAGAACCGAAGACCCTTTTTATTAGAAACGAGGTATTCCATCACAGTCCTCAGAGGTGACAACGCATGTGCATTTTGTTTTTTAATTGAACAAAGATGAAGATGAATTATCTATGATCCACACAGCATCCGGTGAGCGGCGAGCGTGAGGTCGTTTTTAGCTATGACCCGCTCCCCTCATTACGATAGTGGTTCAAACCGAGGCTCGTACCTCCCTCAGAGGGGCCCTCGAATCACATCAGGCCCTCTTTTACCTTGAAGAGTCTCACTCCAAAAGTAGGAGTCAGGGTGCTTTAGGACTGTAGTTGGCGAAGCGGCACTTCGCGCCGCCTCGCCGACGGCAGAACCGTTGCACTCAATAGCTCGTAGCTCCTCACTCGCGAGCCTATTTCGATGAAACTGTAAAGGCCGCAGGGCCAACAGCCTACACTAACGAAAAAAAAAAACAATTAGCTATCCCTATCTAGTTATTATACATCTTATCTCTTATTACAAAAAATAACACAAACCTTAAATTATGCAAATAATGAAACATTTAATTCTTTAATCGTATTAAATAGCCGATTGCTATATAATGCACGACTCTAAGTTTACTCAAATGTCTAGTTATCTTTTAAAAATCAAAAAAGAATTAGTATAAATTTTCGCTTTATTCTTAAGAAATAATACATAATATTTAAGAAATGTTGTCTCGCGTCGCCAACACCCTTATTCCTATGAAAAGCCTAAGAAAGCCTGTTAAAAGCTTGTAAAAAGGTTAATTCATTTGCATTTTTAATTTATTTAGGAATGATGTGAAAATTAATTCGTGATTTGTAAACAAAATTTTTTGATTTTTAAGCAAATGTTGCATGCTAAGCTTTTGAGAAAATAATCGAAATATACACAAACTAAAACATGAAGAGACAGCGCACTGTAAAGTTCAATTTTCAATACTGAAACGAAGTTAAAATAAACAAATATACGTGCATCTAGCTCAGGACTTGGTCTGAAATAGGATTAATTAAACGAACTGTCGGGTCCCCGATGTTTGCAGTTTGCATGCGACAGCTGTGTTTCTAAGGAAAACTGACCATTCAATTCCTGTAGTATGAGTTGAGTTAATTTATGAAGCTCTTTCAGTACATGTCTAAACGTTTGTTTTATCTTTTTGTAAAATAATGTGTTGACATGGCCAGTGTCTGCAACATTTCACTTCACTATTTATTTTAATTGTTACCGTTATGTAAAATAAATATGTATATTTCTGTCTCTAAGCAAGGTATTTGCATACGAATGCGTATACTATATTAGATAACGATATGAAAATCAGTCTTTATATAAAAAAAATCTGTATGACTTATGGGCATAATCTCAGTTTCAAAAGTTTTGTTGTGTGAATTTGCATGTTTTATTACTTCCCTCATTTTTAGGGTTCCGTAGTTACACAACAAAGAACCCTTATAGTTTCGTTTCGCCATGTCCGTCCATCCGCGGTTTTAATCAGAGACCCTAGGTGCTACAAATCTGAAATGTGGCATTGTTATAGATATTAATCACAAAACTACAAAACTGTGAAATTAAATCTTAAATAACTTTTTTATTTTGAGTACCTCCCATACAGGTAAATGGAGGATGATTTTTTTTACTCGTATATTCCATCGTGTGGGGTATCCTTGGATAAGTCTTTCAAAAACATTGGGGATATGGAAGAAAATCTTTTCAATTCAGCGATTTGTTTGCTAATTATTAAGCTTTAAAGTCGTATTTTTCATTTGAGTCATGTGTCTCTTTCCTCTACCAATTAAACCGTTGTTTTTGGAAATGGGAAAAGTATACTCAATAGTAGCATATACATATAAGGAAGATAAAAGGAAAACTATCATCGCTACGTAGAATTAACAATCTAACGAGTAATAGTCGACCAGCTTATAAAATGCACTTGAATTAGCAAAAATTTCGTAACAACTCCATCAAAAATGACATAGAGCTAGCTGCATTATAACTTTGTAATGTTATTGTGAAATGTAAGAAATAACATATTATGAAGAAAACGACTTATATACATTACTACTAATAGCTTTACTTTTATATTTGCGGGGTAGGCAGGGAGGATTTTTTTTACTTACTTAACACTTTCGCTTATTTTTTGCATGGAAATTATTGTAGGCTAATTCAAAGTATTCATACAATCATATATATACAATTATATATATACATTTTCATTCTTCATACTCTTGGTTTAGGTGGGCGACCTTCAGGATAATTCAGGGCAGAGGTGGTTTACGGGAAGGTGCGTTACGGTCATACCTACGTAATTCTTGGGGTTGGATTGCCAGGAATATATAAATAGATAATCAACTATGGCCAACATTTTACGGTTTTTGGCATGTGAACGATTTGATGTAAATTGTATCACTTTCAAAATCGAAAAGTTTTTTAAATCTTTATTGAATACCACTCTCTATAAATCTTATTTGAAAATAAGTCCTTCAGTAACCATCTTCATATTTGGTCCCATTTTTAGTCGTCATAGTGGTCAAACCGCGAACTCACTTATTATGCTCATTAATTAAAAAGCCCACGTATTGTGACAGGCAACTACGCAATCCTACCTTTTTTTTATAGAATATGGTGACAAACGAGCACACAGTCCACCTGATGGTAAGTGGTTGCTGCGGCCCATAGACATCTACATCTATGTTCCATTACAAATCAAAATGCAGATGCGTTGTCACCCGTGAGGACTGAGATGGAATGCCTCATTTCCAGTAAAAAGGGTCTCCGGTTCTCTACACTCACCATACGAAATACAGCAGCATTAAGCTACTATTTCACGCTGGTATTCTGTGAGAGCGTGGTCCTTCCCCGGTCGAGCCGACCCATTTGTGCTACAACTATACTACTAATATAATTGCAGCATGGCTCTACCACGTATAACCTCTATATTGTGCGTGGCCCGCCACGCTTCGACCAGTTTTATTGTAATTTGCGTATTCCCCGGTGAAGATTTTTCTATCGCTTAGATTTATTTATTTATATTATATCTTATGTATGTCTTTATTTATAATATATTTTAAATGCTTTACGTTATACTACACTTCAACTAACTGATATACAGGCAAAAAATTCTTATTACTCTTTATAAATTCAAATATTTTGAAAACCGTAAAAATAAATGTAACAGCTATGCTCCAATCTGAAGGACGTAGAGGGCCAGTATAGTAATAGGCTGTGAGGTATTCCAGTTTAGTCCCCAGAGCTAACTTGGTTGCAGATATCCATGAACTGCAATTACCACTCACCATTAGATGGTCTGTAAGTTTCTTTGTCACTGCAATTTCGTGAAAAACAACTTACATAATATTACTTACCTACACTATTACTGAAAACTGATGGAGAAAATAGGTTCTTGAGTGGCAGTCTCCATCATGAGTAGGACGAAGTACGAAATTTTTACCATAGTTGCCAATCTTGGCAGGCGGGTTGGCGACAGCAGTTTTTTTAATGTTTTAATTAGACGCTATTGTCAATCTCCGTTTTCGCCTTTATTAATCATAAAACCAATAGCACGTTATAAATTTCTTACTTTATGTACATTTACATTATTCATACTATCACTTGATATAGTTGACCAATTAATTATAAAGGCATTTGATATTTATAGTTTATCTCAAAAATAAGTTTATACATAAAAGAGGAAATAATTTGTAACGAATAATAAGTAGAGAAAAATAAAATGACTCCTAGAGAAAGAAATATAAGGAAATATACAACACAAGGTGGTTTATGTGTTAAATAAACAATAAATACTTGCTGGCGTAAATAATAAATATAGATTTTATAAATCAAATAAATATTTAAGATAAAAAATCAGTAAATATTTATTACAAAGAAATTACCATGCTAAAACCTCTATGTTCCTAAAATTCTTTCACCAGTTTAAATTTTATACCAGATGGCCTACGAGGCAACTTTATAAGCCTAAATATTGTCAAAGGAGTATATTTTCAATGCACCTTAAATCTTCTCACCTATCCAAGTTTTGGAACCATTCCAAAGACCGAAATGGCTACGGGAATTCACTTTAACTTACATTCCTCGTGAGCCTATGTAAATTGAGCTGTCGTGGTCCAGTATTCTATATTAATCCCGAAAAATAATAATAATAATATAATAATATTCCACAACTATCACACAACGCCATCTAGTCCCAAGCTAAGCAGAGCTTGTGTTATGGGTACTAGACAACTGATAAAACATACTTATATATTTCTAAATACATAAATATTCTAGATAAATTACACCCAGACATAGAACAAATGATCGTGCTCATCACACAAACATTTGTCCTGGGTGGGAATCGAACCCACGACCTCCGGCATAGCAGTCAGGGTCACTAACCACTAGACCAACAGACCAGTCCAACATATCACTGCAAGACTTCAAACCACAGTTAGTTCATTCTGCGTAGATCGGACCAAAGACAATAATTAAAAAAGCTGAAGGTACTCCGGGTTAACTTTGACATCGGGACGTCAGTCACTTCAGTCCCCCGTGACCATGGGTGCTGGAAAGCACCCGAAACGTCGGGTATTAAAAATAAAATAAATAAAACGCGAAAAAATCCGTAGAAGTAGTTTTAATTAATGTGAATTAAGTTCCCTTTCATGTGAGCTAAGCATCTTAAAGATATACTTATAAGGCAAAATAATAATACTATTTGATTTGTTACCGTTGCTGCTATCATTCCGTTACAACCTACTAAAGCCCATAGCTGAAATAGACCTTCCCCATAAATTCTCAACTATTTACCATAGTTCCCAATCTTGTCAAGCGGGTTGGCAACCACAGTTAATTTTTTATTTTTAGTCGTTATTATGAAGACGCTGCTGACAATCTCCTGATTTGATTTCCTCTGTCGCCTCTTACAACACCCAAGTGATGCCATGGAGTAGAGGATATACTTAGACTGCTACTACACGGCAATTTGATATGCTTGGATATAAGCTTGATAAGAATTGTTTTTTTTTTGAGAGGGTGCAATCGAGCAAACGGTTTACCTGATGTTAGTTTACTACTGCCGCCCATGAACAACAGCAACACTAGGGGAATTGCAGTTGCATTGCGGGCCTTTTCGAAAGGAGTCTTTTCTTGAAGGTACCTAGGTCGTATCAGTCCGGAAAAATCGCCGGTATTAAACTATTCCTCAGAAAGGTGGTATGCGGAAGAAAATTACTAGTAAAACGTAGAGTGGTGGACCGCCAAGCATCCAGATGGTGTGGATGGTATTGGGAGGTTTGCTGCGTAGTACGTTGATGAAATTTTGTGCAGCATGAGCATGTGCCGGCATGAAATACTATACCGCTCTGCTTGGCACGCCAAGCTTTTTAGAGGCCAATTTCGCCTTCTAGTTACGTCTCCAAGTGATCACGAAATTGCACGTCAATCGAAATGTCGACGCCAAAGATTCCGATACTGGCTGAGGCAACAACAACCTAGAAACCGATGAGATACGACAAAGGGGTTCTTTTTAGCAGTTAACGCGCAAACTTGTGTCTTCTGAGGGTTAAACTGAACTAGATTTAGTCGCCCCCAATCCAAGAATTTGTTTAGCAAAGACTAGACTTCAGACAGAAGTTTGTTCCGGTACTCGGGAGGTTTTCCTGAGAAATATTGGCACGGCCGGTGTACAGAGCATCACCAGTGCTGTCATCCCGCATAGCAATGAATGTTACCGGTATGCAAAATATCATTGATATTGTATTGTATTGTATTCCCCCCCCCCATCTTAATATATTAATAATTATTTATAATTAATCTCCCCTTTTTAAATAAAATTATATATAAGTGACCAGGATAAATAACATCTGTTTTGATATTTCTAAATGATCTTTCTAAAGGTTTAACAATACGTATACGTATATACGTAAACGCCATACAGAATACGAACGAATCCAGTCACAGTGAATGTACGTCACACGGTTTAGGCAAATAGGCATACCGGCCATAAACCCTCCATGATGAATAATGAATAAAAAGTTCCATATCCTGAAGTACCACATCAGTGACAGAATCAGCAACAAAGTTGGGATCGTCCGACGAGAAGCAAGCTTACAACTTCTTGCTAGCGCTTTTTTCTGCCAAACGCACACATTGATCGACTTTTTCTTGTTTTTCTTCGTCGAATTTATGCAAGTGGAATGAAGTGTAGATTTTTCTCACGCTATTATCGCTCATGTATTACATTTGAAATACATCTTAGTATTCTATTACTTTGATCCGCGTTACATACACGCTTCACTGGCTTGATACATACGAGTATAATGTGGATATCGCAATAGGGTTTTTAGTAAAGTATTAAAAGATATTATGAATATATAATATATTATTATGTTTTATTTTTTGCTGTATATTGATACTACTTTTATAAAGATGAAAGTAAAGCTATAGCATAAGTGAGTCTTTATTTTACTACTAATGCTACTATTCCTTCTTCAATAGTCTTACAGAAATCTTCTGCTGAACATAGCCCCCCCCCCCCATAGATTGGCCACAAAGTGTTATAGATTTTATTCATACATATTATTGCAGGTATCAAACCTGCTCTCATACATAGGGTCTTTTATGAAAAAAAATGCGATTTCTTGTTTTAATGCCATTGGACTCTACTATAAGCAATACCTAACCTCAATTTTTCTTATAATTTAGTATTAATTAATTTTTGAACAAATTACAAAATATCGTTTGTCGTAAGCTAGAGTATTTGAATCATGCACGCAACATGGCACATTTGTTTTAACAAACACATATTAAAACTCCATCGTTGATTAACTAAGAGTTTATCATATTTTATTATGATTCAGGACGTACAGGCAAAATATTTCCCGATACTTTTGGTTTCAATTACCATACATTATGTAAGCCGCTTAGATCGTCTATGTGTCCTCATTGTACAAGTCTCTGGACGTCAGGGCTGTTTCACAGAATAACGTGTAATGCAAATTAGTGTATAATTAATCAGTTTTGTAATAGTGACGGAATTCGAATTAAATCGTTCACAGTGCAATTTGTAGGCAACTTCTAATGAAGTCCAATTTGCGATAGGTCGTTTTATGGAGCTAGGAATGCTTCCGTGTTTTTATATGTATTCTCTAGTCATGAACAGTTTAACCAAATGAAAATTGAACATGGACGAAAATTCTCACATCGACAAATATTTTGAAAGGTATCTGGGGGATGCGTCGCTTGCGTCTGTAGGCTTCGACCAGCTAGCCCAAGGCCCACACTACACGTGTCCTCCTGATGATGCTAAACAAGCGAAAAAGTCAAAAGAGCAGACTCCGCTCTTCAACATGTGATAGAGACGTAAAATATACTACTCCCTGACTTACACCATGAGGGAAAAATAAAATAAATGTCCCTGAGTTATAATGGGTCAGAGGTGGAGTAAACCCGGCGGCTAGCGTCACTACCCGTTACATTGTCTCCTGGAGGGACGAAGTATGAATTGCGGAGCACATTGGACTACGCTGAATGTATATGGAGCAATAATTGATAACATCTTATCAATTATTGCTAAGTATGTGAAATTATATTTACTCATAGGCACAATTTACCACCCACCACATATTATTTCCAAAAATTAGGATACATTAAAAAAAACAATAAATGACAAAATATAATGAAAATGTTTAAAAATTTTTATGAAAAATTGAATAAACAAATGGAAACAAAGGAAATTTAGTGTTATAACACAAAAAAAAAGTATTGACGTCGGTACGAGCCTCGTAACTGATGCCGCCTCCTCATACCATAATTGAGCCTATTTAATATCCCACCGTTTCCACTACTGCACACGGAGCAAACCTCTTGTTTTTGGCGTCTATACACACGCTGGCATACATCATGATCTAAAACAAAACATTCTTCCATTCCTGCATTGACTAGTCAGCATGATCAACCGCGAATCGTAACCTGGCTGTTCTGTGCGTTCTGACAAGTTCTGAAGCATGGGCTGGACGAATTGCTGTCAGATCTCTCTTAGCCAACCGTCTTCTTACTGTTCTTTCACATGCACTGGCATTTTTGACTTCAAACGGATGGTTTCGAACCTCAGCCGCTGTATGAAAACGATCTTACTGACAATAAAACGATCGTCCCGAGCTGAAGTGCATTGATATCGCCCTTGACCTGATCTACGTGTGTAACGACCAGTCTCCCGATACCGCTTGATGATATCTCGTATCGTTGTAAGCGGTACACCCAGTTCGTGCAATTCTCCGCTAGCTGTACCCTTCACCAGTTAAATCTACTATGTAAATTTTTTAAGCACAACACCCTAAAATTTACCTTAAAAGTTGAATTCAGCAATTTTCACTCATAATAATAACAATTTCAATATTTTTGAGCCTCCAATATATTTATTAGTAGTAGTAGATTTGTTTAATTTGTTTCTATAATGTACTCACAAATAATAATCATGAAATGTATAAACTTACAAAAACAAAAGTAGAAGAAGGCAACAGGCAAACTTAACTGCTGACAAGTTTGCCTGTGAGAGTATGATGAAGGAATATAATATGTGGTTTGTGTAAATGAGGCAAAAAGAAGGCAATGGATACCACTGCATATCGTATGTATACCGCTTACGGTCTGGTGTAGACGAGACCGAATAGGTATATCTGAGGGTTGATATCATCCTTTCAGAAAAATGGTTCAATGTGTGAAAGAGTATGAATATGTAAGCTCAAGGCTGCTATGGATACGAATGAAAGTGGCCTTAAAGAAGTTGTTAGTTCTAGGGGTGTACGCCCCTTACATATTTAAGCCCACTTATATCAGAAAGTAGTTTTAGGAGATTGTTAGGATGGTGTAAATAAAATGTAATGGAAATGAAAATATTATGTTAGGAGAATATTTTCGTTTTGAGATCTTTACTAGAAGAGCTGGGATAAATAGGTCTGGTTCTGAAAGGACATTAGGAACGTTTGGTGATGAAAGTATAAATGACAATGGTGAAAGCTTTCTTAATGTATGCGTGAAGAAAAAAAAATTGTGATGAACACTTTTTTTTGAAGATTTTTATTGATTTTACAATTGTGGATGAAAGAATGAGGAGCACAAAGAAGGTTTTACCAGGGTCCAACGTAGCGATGGATCATTACTTGGCCTTATGCAGCATTAAATATCTGTTCAAACGTTGGTGGCATCGGATATCTGTGTCTACTACCGCGTTATAGCTTATATGATTAGAAAAGTAACAAGATTAATGTGAATGAAATGTGTTCAGGGAAAATAATAAATAAGAGAATAATTTAGACTTGAAGACTGTATGGGATAACGTTAAGAAAATGTTAATGGATGCAACCACCGAATTATAATTGTATAAGTAAGATAACGAATGAAAGGATAATTAATACGTTATGGAATGATGATGAGCTACGGATTAAAGTTGAAGCAAAGAAGAGAGCATGGCTAGATTTACTAGCGCTAGATGAGTGAACGCAGAACATAAAGTAAATGAGGCTGTTAACTCTATTGTAGGTTGTATTTACAATGTTATGTTAGTTTCTACATTAATATATGCTAGTAAAAATTGAGTGTGGCAGAAAAAGCACGAGAGTGGAATAAATTTTGTAGGAATGCGGTCATTAAGGTGTATGTCAAGACTGAATCTGAATGAACTGATGCGAAAATTTATTATAAGAGAAAAGTGTGGTTTGCAAGATGATTTTATGACCAGAATGAAAGCAAGGAATGCTTCGGTTTTTCGATAACATAGAAGTTATGAATGAGGAAAAAATGATAAAATAAATTTATGTAGCAGAAGTGATTGGATGAAAGTGTATTTACTTAATTGGCGATATATTAAAGATGGTCCAAATTAAGTGTAGCCTTAATCGACGAGCATGTATGTACATGGACGTAAAGGAGACAAGAGATGTATGTCAGGATCATCTATTTTCGAGTTGTTTGTGCTGTTGGCCTAAACGGCTGTTACAGCTTCATCTGTGTCAGGATCATCACCAAATGGAAGTCCTTAGTCTTTGCCTATCCATCTGGGTGAAAGACGTGAGTGTTTAGGTTTTATGTATCTTATTTAGATATATTATCCCTCGTCGCTATTTTCGTTATATATGATATTTCGTATACGGTGATATCGTGCTTTTATAAGTTTAATCTGTAAGCCAAAGACTTCTTTGTGTAATAAATTGAAGTCTTTGCTTACAGCATTATACACTAAGGAATATACTTTCATGTGTATTAGAAACAACTTATCCATATGCGATGTTTTAAGCTTGATCTGCAAGCGTGCATGAATGTATGCATGAATGTTATAATTATTTGTAATTTAGCTTGGGTCTAAATAATCTGAAAGTTTGCACACATACAAAATAATTTTTAGGGCCATGAGCTGTAATTTTCACTAGGACAATCACAGATCATAATGTATACTTGTTTTCGATTATCTTTTGTAATTTCTAATAATATATTTTTATAGAATAAGGGTGACAAACGAACACACACTCCACCTAACAGTAAGTGGATGCTGTGACCCTTAGACATCTACATTTATGCTCGATTAAGAATCAAAACGCAGATGCGTTGTCACCCCCGAGGACTAAGATGAAATTGATGTTTCCAGTAAAAAAGGGACTCCGGATCTCTAGACTCACCATGCGAAACACAGCAGTATTTAGCTGCTATTTAACGCTGGTATTCTGTGAGAGCGTGGTCCTTCCCCGGCCGAGCCGACCCATTTGTGCTACAACCATGTTACTGCTAAACATGTACTGTTATTTAAACCCTAAGCCCAGATGTTAAAAAGTCAGTCACTGAATGCCGAAACATTATTACAGTTCACCTGATAGTATTTACTGCAGTCCATCGACACCTGCGGCCAACTTCAAACTAAGAAGACTGGAAATGCGTTGTAAGCTCTGAGGCCTAATATGAAATACCTCACAGACTATAATTATACTCTCTATATCCTTCAAACCAAAACAAAACAGTGCAAAAACTGCTATTTCATGGCGTAAATAGGTAAAACCGCGGCATTTACCAGGAAAAAAGAACTGCTACCAACTAGATAGCACCTAGATACAAAATTGTGTAACTCACAATTTTTTTAATTCTTCCCAAATCAAACTTATACAGAAAATGTATAATCTAAACATAGAATATTTCTTTTATATTCACAATTTTATATATTGCTAGAATTGAAAACAATGTTATATTTTATATATTGCCGTTGCGCTGCTGCGGAAAACTATTGGAAACACAATTTTGTCTGCAGAATTGCATCACATATCTTTCACCCGAGGCCATTTAAAGGAAACAAAGTAGATACACGTGAATAAAATCCTGGTAGAAAAATGTTTGCACACGTTTCTTTTTTATTTATTAAAACATTTGTGTAGACATATATAAGTAAAAATTAACCATTATAAAGTTTTCCCAAGTAGATTAAAAAATAATCCATAAGCAAGTAATTCCATTTTAACTTGAACTAATATTGGATGAAACCTATAAGTTATGTATCCTCGTAAAAATTAAGAAACTCTGTTGCCAAAATTCACTATAAGCTGTAGGTGAAAGTTAAAGAACCTTAAGTACATTTTTGGCCGTTTTCATGTTTTTACAGATTCCGATTCGAAAAACTCGAATTTATACAATAGTAAAAGACATTAAGTCATAACGCCGTATTATTTTAAATTATTAAAATGTAACTGGATATTAAGTCCCTGAGTACATGAAAAGTAAACAGTCGTAAAGTTCTTAATATCTTTTAGCATTCAATTATAGACGACAGTTCAGTGTTAAATGACATTATGTGGGACTTGCGATTCTTTTGCTCTAACTCGCGCGTTGGCGCACGTCTTGTTTACACCCCGCCCGCTACTCTTGCGCTGCCACTGGCCACAACGGGCACTGCAATCGTGTCGAAAGCAGAGAAGATTTGCGTGTGATTTTAACTACGTGCAATTTGTTGGTTTCGTTCATATAAATTAAACAAAATGTTTACCGGACGAGGAAGGAAACTTGTAAATTTGATAAAATTATCAGGCATGTAATTTAAAGAGTTTTTCTGCTAATATATGCTACTTTTTCAACCTCGTAAAAACATTTTGCAAACACCTTATTTTAATAATAATATCATATTTAAGTTAATAGGCCTAACTACTATCAAAGCAATTTTAATGAATATTGTAATGTTGTTGTTGTTGTTGTCTTGCGATAACCCAAACTGTCAGCAAAAATAAATTGTATTTTATTTCATTTGAAAAATATATTTAATATATGGCGCACGTAAGGGCCACATTAATAATACTCCCATTTCTTATGCTTATACTCTCGTCGAATGTCAGTTAAATGATAGTTAATGAAACAAAAATTTATGTCAAAATCTTGTCAAAAACTGATTGAGATGAAACTTGATATAAATATGGAGACCTGGATGAATGCATAGTTTACTTTTTATCGTGATATTGTCATAGAATCGGGACATACGCGGGAGAAACCGCAGGGTGCAACTATTAAACTATATGTGTCAGTTCTGCCCCGGGTGCCAGCTTTCTACGTATATTGCGACATACCCTAGTTATAGACTTTATCATCATTTTGTAATAAGTCATATTTGCGTCATCGGCGGCTGAGTTCCAAATAATGGTTACATTAATGAACTGGGAATTAAAAGAAAGGGGAATGAAAGTGAACGCAAGTAAGACGAAAGTGATGGTTTTTGAAAGAGAAGAAAGCAAAACGGTATGTGAAATAAGAATAGAAGGAGAGTTAATTGAGCAAGTGGATGAGTTTGTGTAATAGGGATGTGTATTTAGCGGAGATGGTAGATATGATAGGGATATAGAACGACGAGTAAATGCAGGGAATAGAGTGAATGGGGCACTACACTCTATTATGAAGAACCAGAATGTGTCAAAACAGGCACGTATGGTAATTCATAATGCTGTGTTAGTGCCTACTTTAATGTATGGTAGTGAAAGCTGGGTGTGGCAGAAGAAGCACGAAAGTAGAATAAATGCTGTAAAAATGCGGTTTTTAAGGAATATGCTAGGGTTGAATCTGAATGACAGGGTGAGAAATTGCGTGATAAGAGATAAATGTGGTATGCAAGATGATATTGTGACCAGGATTAAGAAAGGAATGCTTCGGTGGTTTGGTCACGTACAAAGAATGAATGAGGAAAGAGTGACAAAGCAAATTTATATGACAGATGTGAACGGCCGAGTCGGGAAGGGACGCCCTAGAAAAAAGTTAATCGACCAAATTGGCGATATTTTGAAAATGGGCCACGTTAGAAGTACCCTTAACCGACGAGCATATATGCGTAGATATATGGATGTAAAGGAGGTGAAAGAGGTATGTCAGGATCGTGCCAAATGGAAGTCCGTAGTCTCTGCCTACCCCTCTGGGTGACAGGCGTGAGTGTTTATGTTATGTTATGTTATGAATGACATTGTGTCTAAATAAATTATTTACACATGATTAAAACTACTTTTACGGATTTTATCGCTTTTATTTTTACTTTTTATTTTTAATTCCCGACGTTTCGGGCGCTTTCCAGCACCCATGGTCACGGGGGACTGAGATGACTGACGTCCCGATGTCATTGTTAAACCCGGAGTACCTTCAGCTTTTTTAATTATTGTTTATGGTCCGATCTATGCAAAATGAACTAACTCTGTCTTGAGGTCTTGCAGTGGTATGCTTGGGTTTAGTTTTAATTTTATTGATTATAGGATCCCAAGCAGGTGGTAGTACCCAGCCTCCTTCTCTATTGAAATTAGGATGTTTTTTAATTTCAATAGCCTCACGTATCATCCTTGGTAGGAATCGGTGTTCTTTCGCGAGGATTTGTGGTCTATCAAATCTGATGTAATGGTTGGGGCCGTCTAGGATATGATCACAAACTGCAGACTTCCCGGAACGTTGATGCTTCACATCAGCTATATGTTCTTTTACGCGGGTCCTAATTGATCTTTTGGTTTGTCCTATATAAGAGAGACCACATTCACAATCAAGCTTGTACACTCCTGCATCTTGTAGAGGAATATGACACTTGACGGATGGTAGGAACTGACTAATCTTCTTCGGCGGCTTGTAGAATGTTCTGATAGAAGCTCGCTTCAAGATATAGCCAATCTTGTCTGTGACACCTCTGACATATGGTAGTACAGCAGGCACACGCTCGACTGTGGCTGGCTTCACTCGGTCACTGTGACGTAGGCGCGGGACCCGAAGCTTGTTGTCGTGCAGAACTTGCTTGACGTGCTGAAGCTCGGCGGCCAGGTGTTTGCTGTCACAGATCCCTCGTGCTCTCTGTAACAAAGATTTGCCCACGGTAGCTAACTGTGAAGGATGGTGGTGAGATTCACCGTTTAAATATCGGTTTGTATGGGTCTTTTTCCTATACACAGTGTGACCAATGGTGTTATTAGGATTTCTGATGACTAACACATCTAGGAAAGGTAAGGAATTATTTGCCTCTAACTCCATAGTAAATTGAATTTTAGAGTTTATGGAATTAAGATGTTCTAAAAATGCAGTTACTTTGTCTGATGGTAAAATTGTGAAAGTATCGTCTACGTACCGCTTGTAGATAATTGGTGTAACAGGTGCAGTAAGGAGGGCTTTCTCCTCAAAGTCTTCCATGAATATATCGGCGACAATGGGAGATACAGGTGAGCCCATCGCCACACCATCTACTTGCTTGTAAAACTCTTCCTTCCACAATAGATAGCCAGATGTAAGGCAATGTCTTAGTAATACTGCATATTCTGCTGGCATGTTATTTTCCTCTAGTTTCCTAGTTATAATTGAGATGCAGTCTTCAACAGGTAGGGATGTAAATAGAGACTGAACATCAAAACTGACCATGGTTTCATTGTCAGTAAGATGTAGGTCTTTTATCTCACTGACAAAATGGTATGAATCCTTAGTGTGTGCTCTTGTGTGTCCTCTGAGTGGTGATAATATTTTAGCTAAGTATTGAGCCAATCTGTAAGTTGGCGAATCAATCTGACTCACTATTGGACGTAAAGGAGCATTCGGTTTGTGTGTCTTTGGTAACCCATACAACTTCGGTGGTTTGGCACATGAAGGTATTATCGAATTAACGTCCAGATTCAATTTTTCGGAGTATTTCTTAATTAGATCGCTAGTTGTTTTAAGCGTATTAGTTGTAGGGTCTGTTTTGACCTTTCGATAAGTAGTTTCATCCGACAAAAGTTGTTGTATTTTAAAATTGTAATCTGACGTATCCATTATAACCGTAGAATTACCTTTATCTGCGCGGAGAATCGTAAGCTCTGGTCTGTTGCGTAAGTTTTTCAACGCGTTAAATTCATTTTTGGGGAGATTTAATTTCGGCGCTGAACTTCGACGTAACATAGACGAGATGTCTTGACGTATGGCCTCTAAATCTTCATTACCAATATTATTTTTATACAGACAGTCCTCAACACTACAGATAATGTCCTCATACGGTATTTTTCGCGGTGTAATTGCGAAATTAATACCTTTTTCTAAAACTTTTATTGTGGCGTCGTCCAGTGTTTGTTTTGATAAGTTGTAGACAGCGCGTTGTTTATGATTCATGTCTGTGGTCAACGATTTCGTATGTTGGACATTTGATTTAGTTGTTAATTTATGGTATTTATCAATATGTTTATTTTTGCATTCATTGTATTTAGTTGTTTCGCGTTTGTCTAAAGTTTCCATGCAATTTTTATAATCAAATGTCGATAAAACTGTCTTTAATTCACTGGACGAATTGTCTATGGTTTTGTTTATGAAATATAGATCGGTACGTTTTTGCTGAATCACCGTTATTAACAACTTTTTACTAGCCTGATTTAAGATCTTAGCGCTTCCTTGAATGTCTTTTTTAGTGGATATCTTGACACACGTAGGAATGAGATTATGATCTCTGCGTCTCTTCAAGAAATTTAAAGCTGTTATGTATCTTGCGCGCTTGGTCTTTAGATCTTCTAATCTGCGTATTTTATTTGATATTTTCAGTCCGTACTGGTTAACATAATGATTTCTTATATTTACGCGAACACTACACATGATTAAAACTACTTTTACGGATTTTATCGCGTTTATTTTTACTTTTTATTTTTAATTCCCGACGTTTCGGGCGCTTTCCAGCACCCATGGTCACGGGGGACTGAGATGACTGACGTCCCGATGTCATTGTTAAACCCGGAGTACCTTCAGCTTTTTTAATTATTGTTTATGGTCCGATCTATGCAAAATGAACTAACTCTGTCTTGAGGTCTTGCAGTGGTATGCTTGGGTTTAGTTTTAATTTTATTGATTATAGGATCCCAAGCAGGTGGTAGTACCCAGCCTCTTTCTCTATTGAAATTAGGATGTTTTTTAATTTCAATAGCCTCACGTATCATCCTTGGTAGGAATCGGTGTTCTTTCGCGAGGATTTGTGGTCTATCAAATCTGATGTAATGGTTGGGGCCGTCTAGGATATGATCACAAACTGCAGACTTCCCGGAACGTTGATGCTTCACATCAGCTATATGTTCTTTTACGCGGGTCCTAATTGATCTTTTGGTTTGTCCTATATAAGAGAGACCACATTCACAATCAAGCTTGTACACTCCTGCATCTTGTAGAGGAATATGACACTTGACGGATGGTAGGAACTGACTAATCTTCTTCGGCGGCTTGTAGAATGTTCTGATAGAAGCTCGCTTCAAGATATAGCCAATCTTGTCTGTGACACCTCTGACATATGGTAGTACAGCAGGCACACGCTCGACTGTGGCTGGCTTCACTCGGTCACTGTGACGTAGGCGCGGGACCCGAAGCTTGTTGTCGTGCAGAACTTGCTTGACGTGCTGAAGCTCGGCGGCCAGGTGTTTGCTGTCACAGATCCCTCGTGCTCTCTGTAACAAAGATTTGCCCACGGTAGCTAACTGTGAAGGATGGTGGTGAGATTCACCGTTTAAATATCGGTTTGTATGGGTCTTTTTCCTATACACAGTGTGACCAATGGTGTTATTAGGATTTCTGATGACTAACACATCTAGGAAAGGTAAGGAATTATTTGCCTCTAACTCCAGGTCTGAGGGATCCGAAAAAGAGGCACTAAAAAGCAGATATGATGATCACTTGAAACAGGCAAAGGCTAGATATGATTTAAAATCTTTTGATAAATTGGAATGTATAAATACTACCGCTGGTAAGAAAGTAATTACTGTAGACTTACAAAAATGTTTACCAACTGAATAAAACTACTATTTACGGATTTTATCGCGTTTAATTACTTTAATTTATTTTTGTTATTATCCCGACGTTTCGGGTGCTTTACAGTACCCATGGTCACGGGGGGGGGGACTGAGATGTTTGACGTCCCAATGTCATAGTTAGTCCGGCTACCTTCAGTTTTTTTAATATTAATTTTTGGTCCGATTTACGCAAAACGAGCTTATAGTATCATGAAGTCTTGCAGTGATATGCTTGGGTTTGGGTTTAATTTTGTTAATTATAGGATCCCAAGCAGATGGTAGCACCCAACCATCTTCTCTATTGAAATTTGGATGTTTTTTAATTTCAATAGCCTCGCGTATCATCCTTGGTAGGAATCGGTATTCTTTTGCGAGAATTTGTGGTTTATCAAATCTAATGTAATGGATGATACGCGAGGCTATTGAAATTAAAAAACATCCAAATTTCAATCTGCTTGGGATCCTATAATTAACAAAATTAAACCCAAACCCAAGAATACCACTGCAAGACTTCATGATACTATAAGCTCGTTTTGCGTAAATCGGACCAAAAATTAATATAAAAAAAACTGAAGGTAGCCGGACTAACTATGACATTGGGACGTCAAACATCTCAGTCCCCTCCGTGACCATGGGTACTGCAAAGCACCCGAAACGTCGGGATAATAATAAAAATAAATTAAAGTAATTAAACGCGATAAAATCCGTAAATAGTAGTTTTATTCAATGTGTAGTGTTCGCGTAAATTTAAGAAATCATTATGTTTACCAACTCCTTTGTTGACGAACAATCTTAGTTTCTATTTTCGCAAGTTGTGGACTTTTAACTACACAATATTAGATAGTTCCACGAACAAAAGTACCTGCATTATGTGGGACGAATCCGTATCAGGCCGTGGAGGGAACGAAATATCATCGGCCTTAATCAAATGGCTTGAAAAAATGATTCAAACACATCTACCAAAGAGGTTACAATTTGGTTCGATAATAGTGCCGGACAAAATAAAAATGTTCATATTATAATGTGCTATTTGTGGCTACTAAAATATATACCAAATTTGCAAGTTATTAACCACAAATACTTAATGAAGGGTCATACCCATATGGAGGTGGACGGTATACATTCTATTATAGAAAGGAAAAAAAAGACAGCCGCAATTTTCTATAATGACGCCATGGGATTGGCAACAATTGATTAGGTCTTGTTCTTCAGATAAAGCACCGATAGAAGTTATCGATATGCCAAGGGAAGCATTTAAAAATTTAATTATTCTCCAAGAAGGTACCTCATCTCCCTTTGTTCATCGCAAAAAGGGAGATATTAGTCAGTCAGTGCCTTACTCTGATATAGTATGGATGCAATTCAAGATAGAAGAATATGGCACAATGTAATAAAAAACTTCTTTTAACCAAAATTAATTTGAAAAGGTGTCTTTGGGCGGTTTTTTTCGTACCCGCACTGCAGCCCATAAGACAAGATTGTAAGCCGATCACGACAAACAAATATCTAGACTTGCAAATAGCTTTGCAATGGGTTCTGCCCATTTTTCACGACTTTTATAAAAAAACTGGTCCATGATGGGACAGCGCGTGACCTACCGGAACCGGAATAATTTGTTTTTATTATAATAATTTGATTCGATTGTGATTGATTTATAATATAATACAAATAAAGTTGTTAAAATACTGATTTTTTATTGACATAGCTAAATATTTTAGCATATATCTGCAATATTACTATTTTACCCTTTTGTAATCAATTTTATCAATGATATAGGGACTTAACAAACATAACAATACTTAGTTATTGAAATACTCACCAAAGTTAAAGAACATTAAGTCCAAAAAAAACCTTAGGAGGCTTTAGTGGGTCAAAAATATATCAAAGGTCTTAAAGAAATAAATTTTTCCCAGGTTTTTTTTGACATCGATCCGATATCTACTTTTTTATAAAAGCTATCTTTAATATTTCCATAAGGTTTTAGTCGTCATTAATAGGATCTACTGTAAACTTTATACATTGTGACTTAAGGTCTTTTACCTTTCACCTACAGTTTAGTAAAAAAAATATCGGTGCTATCACTCAGACAATTAAAAAGTTTGCAAGGGTTAGCAAGCTATGTCTTTTATCGATATTTTTAAGCACCAATGGAATGTACAATCTACGCTTGATTTTAATATTAATTATGGGCGAAACAGCGACTTTAAAGTATTTTAAATGTTTATACGTTCCGTTTGCTATTTTAGGTTAGCATATTTATCGATGAGATGTCTTTGCGTAAAGTTTTATGTGTTTTATACTCTCAATATTTCTTTTGAATTGACTTGAACTTCCCGCTAATTTCAAATGCAAAGGGCTTCTTTGACCGAGATTTTTCTAGTTTTTATTTTAATTTTAATACAGTTTTTTGAGCTCAACAAAGAATTTTACTACAACTGAGAACTTCTTAAAACAAAAACCTAATAAATGATTTGGCCCGACCCGGGATGAATTGAACTCGATTTGAACCCGGAATACCTCATGATCAGCAACTCTGTATACGAGCATTAGACCAACTACGTAGTTAAATATATACATTTAAAAAAAACACTACTCTTATTAAGTTAGTCTAAAATGCTGTTTTTGGGAGCGGTTCACGACATTGGTCGATTGGCAGATTCGAAACCACGACTTTTTGATTTCGAGGTCAGCACACTACCATTAGGGTGTTGTCGTTTTTTTAAATATTCTATGCCTGTGCTTGAGAAATATCCCTCCCCCCCCCCCCCGATGGAAGGTGGCGATGCAGCTGAAGATTTTAAAGTGCACTGATTTAGTTGAACAAAAACTTATTCACTCTTCTCTTAAAGACACCCACAACGTAATCGGGTGGAAATAACAGATAGAGGTAACTTCTTTCACACGCTTTTTATACATGGAAAGTTTTATTTACATATTATCTACAACGAATGGAAATGTTTTATTCCATCCTTAGTAGAGAATATTGGCATAATAACTACGTTTGACAGTCGGATTGATCTTCACTGATCATAGCAATGATGTTTAGGTCTTTTGGTTCCACTCTTACTCGCTAATCTGGAGAGTGTACAATAGCATCAACATTTTCCTTAGTAGGGTCATCGAGACGTTCCTCATCGTGCGCGTTCATGTTTAGAATCATAACCAAAGGCAGAATGTCTGGCTCAAATGTCGTTAGTATATTTTCTATTGACATATTGCTTGTTGCGGTTGGCGGAAGGACACTATTGAACTGTATTTTCTCACGTACTAAGTTTTATACGATCGTAGCAATTATAAATAATTAATTTTTAATAAGTTTACCGTAAATCTAATTTTACATTTTCAGTGCACCAATTATAAACATCAAAACTCAACTCCAATTCTTATATAATATTAATATGTTAAATGTATTTTCTTAATCTGACATAAAATTTCGCCATTATTGCAGTAGAGTAGCATTGAGTAAATAAATACTAATACAATCTAGTTAACGAAAATTAAGTTATTTTTGTTGTAAATTCATTTTAATTCCTTTCTAAACCCAATTTAAAACGCTTGACTTTAAAAGTTATTTAGTTATAAGACAATATCTGGAGTGTAATAGTTGCCTTTCACACCAAACAATAACCGTAATAGAGCTCGGTATAGCTATGCTCTGTATGGATATATTTGTATAGCTACTGTACAGCACCACTAAAGCATAAAGCTGTACAATTTGCCAAATTTTTACTGGTAAGAATTGTAATTGCGCTTATACAGCCTTAATACAGCCAGAAAATACAGTCTCTGCTATAAAAAAGGAATTTCAATACGGCATGCGTGCTTGCGTGCTTGCGTGCGTGATTGCGTATGTGATATAAACTTGATTCTTTACAAGCCTGGGCCCTGCATAAACAAAGTTCAATTATGTCTTATTTTGAAGATTTAAACATTTGCTACTTATATCAAAAATTATAATAATAATAATAATAATCATTGGAGCGACCAGAGGTATGTGGAGCGGGCCCAGGACCGGATCAGGCTAACACTGTCGCATTTTGGCGTGGCCTGTGGTCAGAGCCCGTAAACCACAGCGAGGGCCCTTGGACGGAAGTTGTGGCGAGTCAGTGTGCGAGTATTACGCCCATGGACCCCGTCATCATAACGCCGGATGACGTAGCTGAGGCGGTCCGTAGAGCCCCGAACTGGAAAAGCCCGGGACTCGACGGACTGCATCACTACTGGCTGAAGGGCTTCATGGTGTGTCACGCTGTGCTCGCCCGTCAGTTTCAAGAGGCTTTCAACCAGAAGTCGCTCCCTAGCCTCTTCACTACTGGGATCACTCATTTGGTTCCTAAAGACCAGGTTACCACAGACCCGAGCAAATACCGCCCCATTACGTGTCTACCCACCATATATAAGACACTGACATCCATTTTGAGCGCGAGAATCACTCGTCACCTGGAGCTAAATCAGGTGATGTCGCGCTCAAAATGGATGTCGGGGCGGTGGTCGTGGAACTAAGGAACCACTCCTCATTGACGCGGTCATTGGCAAAGTGGTGAAACGCAACCGTCGGAATTTCTCCGCCGCCTGGATAGACTACAGAAAGGCATTCGACTCGGTGCCCCATACATGGCTAAAGAGAGTCCTCGAGCTGTACAAGATAGACTGTACAGTGAGAGACTTCCTCGAGCAGTGTATGGGGCAGTGGAGTACGATTCTTTGTCATCTGGGTGAGCGGATGATGGCTGCGGAGAACCACATAAGGATAAGAAGGGGTATCTTCCAGGGCGATTGTCTGAGTCCAATTTGGTTCTGCCTCTCCCTGAACCCTCTCAGTACTTTACTGGAGGGCTCCGGGAGGGGATTTCAGCTTCGAAAAGGGGGTACAAAAGTGACCCACCTTTTCTATATGGATGACCTCAAGTTATTCGCCTCCAGTCGCTCCCATCTTATGGAATTGCTAAATATCACTTGTGAATTTATCAATTCTATTGGAATGGAGCTGGGAACGGATAAGTGTGCGGTCCTCCATGTTGAAAGGGGAAGGGTTGCTAACTCTGAAGGCATAGACTTATCTATGCCCTTCAACTTAAGGACCCTTTCCGAGGCTGAAACATACCGATACCTGGGTATGTCACAGAACATCGGTATCGATGAGGCTGGTATGAAACAGTCAGTTTGCGACGTGTTTTATGCACGCTTGACCAAAGTGCTTAACAGCCTTTTGTCCGGTGTGAATAAGACACACGCATATAACGGCTGGGTCATGCCTGTCCTCATGTATACCTTTGGCATACTCAGGTGGACTCAGACTGAACTTAACGCCCTGGATAGAAAAGTCCGCACTACCATGACGTCCCACAGGATGCATCATCCGAGATCGTCGGTAATGAGGCTGTACTTGCCGCGAAAGCATGGTGGGCGTGGCTTCTTGAGCGCGCTCACCATGCATAATCGCGAAGTGTGCAGCCTCCGTAATTACTTACTGGCGAGATCGGATAATCCATTCTATAAGGACGTCATTTCTTGTGATAAAGGACTTACCCCTCTATCCTTAGCCAACGAGCAATGGCAAGACCCGGCAGTGCAGACAATTTCCGACCGGGAGACCCTGTGGAAGGAGAAGGAGCTCCACGGGAGGTTCTACAAGGCTCTACATGAGCCTTTCGTAGACACAGTAGCCTCCCTCCACTGGCTACGCTTTGGTGATCTCTTCGGGGAAACCGAGGGTTTTGTCTGTGCAATACAGGATCAGGTTATTAAGACCAACAACTATCGGAGATACATCCTAAAGGATGGCACCGTGGACATCTGTCGAGCTTGTCGCCATCCCGGTGAGTCACTTAGGCATGTCATCTCCGGTTGTTCGGCGCTTTCTAACTCTGAGTACTTGCACAGGCACAACCTAGTAGCCAGAATTCTTCACCAGGAGCTCGCTCTGAAATACGGTCTCGTGGATCGGAAATTGCCGTATTACAAGTACTTGCCGGAAGCCGTGCTCGAAAATGATCGCGCCAGGCTCTATTGGGACCGAGCCATCATCACAGACAGGACTATTCTTGCGAATAAGCCTGATATTGTGCTGATGGACCGGGCACAGTCAAGGATATTTTTGGTCGACATTACCATTCCGTATGACGAGAACCTCGTGAAAGCCGAAACAGACAAGCAAATAAAATATCTCGACCTGGCTCACGAGGTGACCGACATGTGGGGTGGTCTGCCGACAGAAATTATTCCTGTAGTCGTCTCTGCAAACGGGCTAATCCCAGTCAGCCTCTCGGGTCATCTGAGGCGACTGGGACTACGTGGCGGACCGCTCCGGGCTCAAATGCAGAAGGCGGTGCTCATCGATACCGCCCGCATCGTCCGCCGGTTTCTTTCCCTTTCCCCCTAACCCTCGGCCGTTTGGTCTCCCCTGCCGAGGGCCTCCATCTGGTTGGGCTTTTATTTATTTATGTATTTTTGTATTTATTTTATTTTATTGATATTTATGTATATTTATCCTTTCATTTTCGTTTATAATTATATATTTATACATCCCAACCAGATGAGAAAACTATATAGATACCCCATAATAATAATAATTTTGCAGGACGGGAAATTTCGGGATTTTGTTAGTTTATTTTATTATGATTGGTAGCTTATGTAGTATTATGATTCCTTTTTTTAATAAGTCGTTTGAATAGTTTGAAAAGGACAAAAGAATGCAGTTTTGTGGTTAATATTAAATAAATTGAAAAAATCAACTGATTTTAATAGTTTTTTCAATTAAAAAAGTCATTAACAATTGAAAAAAGGAACAAAAGCATGTCGTTCGCAATTCTTTGTACGTGTTTCATCCTCAAAGTGATCGTATCCATATTTGAAAAAATAGCAAATACTCTTCGACAAAGCGGCGTTAACGTGGCGCTCAAAACAAACAATTCTCCTAGAAATATCAGTCTGTGATTATAAAGATAAGTTGGATATTCATCAAAAGTCGGATGTTTGCAAACTTGTTTGTGACGAATGCAACGCTATTTAAACGGTCCAGTCCAGTTACAACTTCGGGACACATTATAAAAAGTATTTTACCGCGTACTGAAATCCATTTTGCTAAACATCTCTTAGACACTGGACACAACCTAGCCAACGACCACTCCTTTAAAGTCTTACATACTTGTTATAAAGGGCTGAGATTGTGTGTGCTGGAACAGTTAGAGATATTAAAAAATAATAATAGCAACGTTGCAAAAAGAACAAACTAATGTTTCTAATTCTCCTCTATTGAACATCTTCAATAACAGACAGCTGACAAGATAATAATTCTGTTCTCTTATAACAGACAGGCTCGCAGTATGCTCGTTCTTCATCCTCACGGTCATCAACGTTTGGTTGCGTGGTCGGAGGGTAGGCGAGCGTTTTGCAACGGTTTGCTGTTTATTATTTTTACAGCAAGCGGCCGCGTACATCAGGTGGTGATTGGTCGCATGTTTTATCGTATGACGCGGTCACTCACTACTTAAGTGGGTAGTGGTAGCGTCAGCAAGTTGTATAAATAGAAGCTGTTTTGGCTCCTACTTTAGCGCCCCCCCCCCCTTCACCCAAGGGGGGTCACGTTCGATACGGTTTAAAGATCTCTAGCTAGGTCGTTAAGCCAGTCCCTAAAGGCGGTATTTAGTAGGTAAAAGTCTCCACATAACCATGCAGCCGGCTGCGTTGTATGCTATGAGCATTCCCCGCCTCCCTCCCCACTTTCTGGAGGGTTGCCCTTATTGCTTTGGACGCAAAAAAAAAGCTCGCTACTAACTTAGCGGTTAGCTACCGCAGTGACTACATCACCCGAGGACCCGAGGTTGCTTCGTAAAGAGGTGAAACACGTGTCTTATTATCGTCGACGGTGTGTCTTTCCTAGTGTAGTGGTGTTGAGATTAGAGGTGACGAGGATAGTGCACGCAATTGAGAGTGGGACCGAGGTGATCTTCAAACTAGGTAAAATATATCATTTTATTTCTTTGAGTAGATATGGGCGAAGTAATTTTTGCCGTCTTTAATTTCATTTCGTTTAATCATATCAACTGAAAAATTCTAAGACAGCTTCAACGTCTAGACGACAACAATTTGCTATGCGCCTTATCACTTCTCTACGGATGAAAAATCAAATTACAAAAGTGACGTTGATAGCGCTGCTGTTTATCCACAAAGGTTATAAAAGGCAAAATGAAAAAACCATTCATGTTTTAAGTGTCTTCTTATAAAAATGCTATCATATATACTCATAATAATTTCCAGTCTTTGTTAAGTTGAATGAGTTTTTACTAAACTTTGTGCGTTCATATTTTTTACTACCAAAATTTTATGGAATAAGGTTGACAAACGAGTACAGAGTTCCAATGGAAATTGGACGCTCTTTCCTATAAACACATACATCTATCGTCGATAAGAGTCAAAATGTAGCTGAGCTGTCACTTCTGAGGACTAAAATAGAATGCTTCGTTACCAGTAAAAGTTTCCGGTCCTCTACACTCACTACAAAAAACAGAGCAGCTTTAAATTATGTTAGAGCGTGATCCCTTCTCAATCAAATCGATTCATTTGCGCTGCAGCCGTAATATAGTTGCAACATGAATATCTACCCCTTAGAAAGTTAACGTTCATGCATTATGCATAGAGTATCTCAAGAATCTTTTTGTAGTTTAAACAAAATTATTTTAAAAAAAACTATAAAAATATTCTTCGTCCATTGTAATGCTCTAAGTCCTTAGAGGTGACAACACATCTGTAACCTGCTTTGTTTGAAGATGGTTGCAGGTGTTCATGGACTGTACTAGACATTTAACATCAGGTGGACTGTATGTTTGCTTGTAACTTCATTTTCATGAAAAAAAGGACCCTAAAATGCATGATTTGGCGTTTAACCCTTCTATCCCCAAAAAATTCCCATGCAGTCGCATGCGCCTGGCAAATCTCGAGCGGTCTCATGCGACCGCACCCACCCACAACACTTAACACCATTAAAACTTATATTTATAGACTACTTTTCTAGGACGAAGATTGGCATTATAAAATTTATACATAATTTTCTATCCTGTGGTCTAAGCAAAAGTCAGGTTTTACTTCATTACAAAAAGATTTTATTGTATATTGATAACAAAAAAAACATACCAAGCGAATGTCGGCAGCGTCAAAATCACAATTAGTTCTATAAATATATTACTCGAAATTATTTACGTAAAATATGAATTATATTCACACCATAACTTTTATAACAATTTTATAATAAAGCCCTATAGAAAGACACTAATAAAACACTAGAAAAATCCAAAAATCAATTCAACAACATCCAAATGAAAATGGCGTACGTAATGAACGTAGAATATAAATTAATATCTATATCCTAACTGTTTTTTATTTCACTAAAGTATAGAAAATTTCATATCGATTCTATAATGCGAAAATTCTTCATAGAAAAGTAGTCCCTAAAACTTTTAAAAGTTAAAGTTTTGTGGGTGGGTACGGTCAAATTTGACCTCTTGAATTTTGACGGAATATCGAAGCGGTCAAATTTGGTCGCTGGGCGTTTGAGAGGTTTATAAGCATTACCTTTAGCTATCACTGATTACATAGCATTGAATAATAGTGTACAAGAACTCCCAACAAGTATGGTAAATATGAGGCTCGGAGATAGAGCACTCCTAGACAGACCCAAATAACCCCTATGGACGTTCTACGATTTTTCTTAGAGTTAGAGTTATGATTTTTTTTAATAGTTTCTAACTTTCGATACATTTTTGTGTACATTTATAGGTAGGTAGGGAGCATAGATGCAGTCAAGTTTTCTCACTAAGCTGGATGCATGACTAGACAAACAAAATCATTACTTTTATCCTAAGATGTAATCACAGAGCTACCAGAAAAAATAATTTTACAAAACAAACAAAAGGGGTTTAAAAAATCTTTGAAGGCTGTGAAAATCACATGCCTTTTTTATTCAATCGTATTTTAGAAACATGTTTCATCATCTATCTACTCCGAAAATTTTATCGAGCCGCCTTTTCAATTTCATAATTATATTTGATTCAAGATATGGTACACCTAAATATGTTGGGTTTTCAGTGGGACAGTCAAATTGAATAAAACACAGTTATTAATAATTTTCGGGTTCAGCTTTCAAAAAATTTTACTTGCACGGCTGTAATATGAAATGTAATAAAGGACAACGAATACCGAATAATGTGTTTGAGAGAGACAGAGTAATTCGGGGTTAACTTGGATGTAGTGCCACTTTAAAAAATAACCCCATATATTTTGTTTTGCTTCAAATGATTTTTCAAATATTGGCTGCTTCTCAGAAAATAAGTACTCCAATTCTAGCTGCTTATCCCCGGTGCTTATTATGCTTATCCATGCAGTCCATAGACAAATGCAACAACACTTAATCAAATAAATAGCTGTATATTTATTTGATTAAGTGTGGTTATTTGATATGTCTATCTGACCCCTCTCTCTTCCTCCATTAATTTATAGTCATTGATCTAGTCCTTTTAGGGCATATTTCGCTATCGTTTCTTACTTTAGTGCACCTTATCTGTTAATCTTTCTCTTATTTTAGTTTATTATTTCCTGATTATGTAGAAGAGATGCTTTGTAGCAATAATTGCGCCTTTTGTTTTTTTCTTAATATTTTTTATTTTTGTTATATTTATCTTTCCTTGGTGTACAATAAAAAGTATTGTATTGCACTAATTTACATACTTATTTCATCACATTTCTTTTTTCTACCCGTATATTTTTTGCCACATACCCTCCACACCTTATTGAACTCCCGTTGTTTTTTATTTATTTCCCAGTAAGCAAATGAATAAGTCGAGCTATAGTTGTGTTATCACCTTTGAGGACTGACATGGAAAGCCTCACAGCCTGTGTTCATACTGGATCGCTATACACTTTAAAGTACCTTTCGTACAAAGGCAATGCAGGCAGTGCTAATTGGCGACAGAAATATGTAAGAGAGTGGTAGCTCTTCAGATAGAAACCTAGACAGAAATGGACTGCTATCACCAAACTTAAGTAGAGGATAAGCCATAGCATCTTCCTGATAATAACAGCTGAAGGTAATGTTGTGTGAATAAGTCAACTAGCGCCATCTAGTGTCAGGAACGAGAGCGAGGGGAGCTCTGCAGAGAATGACATCACACTCTCAACCGACAGCGCCATCCGAAGAACTAAGTTTCTAGAAAATCTATACTCGCAAACTCGTCCCTTTGCGCGCATTTACCTGAAGATTCGGGATGTTTCTTTGCTAATTTAAATAAATAGGCGCTGCAAGATGCGATCGGAGCGCAGAGTTGATTTGACGAAACAAGCGAAGCTTCGGAGCGGAATTAAGTGAATTAGTGTTTTTAATTATTAGTGTTTTTTAACTTTAGTTTGTGTAAAGTAAATTAAAGTGTTAATTTAGGTAATTTTATCGGCAATTTTTATTGTCACGAACCTTAAGCTCGTAACAATTGGTGTCAGAAATGGGATAAAATAATGCCGATTTTACCTAAGGAGGAAACGGAGGGTGTCCGTACCCGAAGTCAACGCCAGCAGGAGACGGACCAACGAAGATTTGGTGGTGCAACGCCACAGACGTCGGAAGGCCAGCCACCGGCTGCAGGCCCGTCAGTAGCTCCTACACCTGCAGCACCCGACTTAGGTGCTCTGATGGTGATGTTGCAGGAACAGGCCCGCCGACAGGAAGAACAGGCCCGTTGGTTGAAAGAGCAGCAGGAGGAACAGGCTCGCCAGCAGGCGGAACAGGCACGCCGACTGGAAGAGCAGCTGCGGGGCGGACAGGAGGAACAGGCCCGCCGGCAGGAGGAACAGGCCCGTCGTTTAGAAGAGCAACTCCAACGCGATAAGGAAGAGCAGATGCTCCTCATGAAGGACCTTCACGCTATTTTCGGAAAAGAGATACGGGAGGTGAAGGATAAGGTTGCTCAACATGACAACCGCCTGTCGGAGGCCGAAACCCGAATCGACCAAGTAAACAATCGGGTTGACAACGCAATGACTGACGTGAAGAAAACGCTGGACGACCTCAAACTTGGGGATGGAACAACAGCTCCCGTAGTAGTTACAACACCTTCGCTACGTGGATTCAAAGTGCCGCCGTTCGACGGTACCTCTTCCCGGTCAGCCTACAAGATCCAGTTCGAGGCTGTTATGAAGGCGAACGGCTGGAATAAAAGCCAGGCCATGACTGCTCTCACACTAGGCCTGCGCGACCAGGCCTTAACAGTTCTGGAAGCTCTCGGTGAGGAAGTGACTTATGAGCAACTCCTTGAGGCATTGGAGGCGAGGTACGGCGACGCTCACCTGGAACACGTCTTTCGTGCGCAGCTTAAAGATCGTGTGCAGCGCATCAACGAAAACCTGCAGCAGTGGGCTCTAGAAGTGGAGAAGCTGGTGCGAAAAGCATACCGGTCTGTACCTGCGCTCATTGAAGGGAACCTGGTGCAGACATTCATAGACGGCATCCGCGACCTGGAAGTCAGAGCTGCTGTGAGGCTCGTGCACCACGAGACGCTTAAGGACGCCTTGGCCCATGCACTGGAAGTGGAAGCCGTGCGGCAGGATCACCGTTCCCATCGCGTCAGGGATACAGCCCTAGGTGCTATGGCTGTGGGGAAAAGGGCCATCTTCGATCCAGCTGCCCTAAGCGAACCCTAGAAAGGGAAGGTGAACGATCCCAGGAGGGTAGTGCGGCCAACAGCACCGCCCAGCAGCAGCAGGGAAACTAGTAAAAGCCAGAACTGCGGGGCGGGTGCTGGCTGATGTTAAAAGAGCCCCAAGGATCTCGATCTCACAAACCCATGATGGGAACAGTCTAATCATCAAGGGCGAGGTCAACGGAATGCCGTGTAAACTGACCATAGACACTGGAGCCTCTCGTACGGTTGTTAGTTCCCAACTTATAAGTCAGTTTCTTGGGGACTCCGCATACAACCGAGAACGCATTAATTTGGTAACAGCCACCGGTCAGCGTATACCCGTCCGTGGAGAGAAGGAGATGTAGTTGAAGCTAGGCAACGTGATCTACCTGCATAATGTCATCGTGGCTGATATAATGGACGACTGCATCCTAGGCCTAGACTTTATGAGGAATAATTGTTGTGAGATCGACGTTAAGCAAGGTGTTTTGAAATGTGAACAGGAAGAACTTTTTATGGAAGGTGCGTTACCAGGGAACGTGTACAGCATTAAGAAGATTATTCTTCCGCCAAGATCGGAAACGATTGTTCCGGTTAGTCTTCCCCGAAACGCTGGGCAAGCTCACCGTTGTGTACTTGTGGAAAGGGTAAACAATGACCTTCCATGGAAAGTAGCTCGAACCTTGGTCAGGACCACTGACATCTCAGGAGTACGTGTGCTGAACCCTTGCGACCGGGACCAGATTATAGAAAAAGGCACACTAATAGGTACTTGTGAGGAAGTGGATTGGTTACCTCGGTGCCAATATATATCGAGTGGGACCCCCAGCAAGGATGCAGAAACGAGAGTGACCACACTTTTGGAAGACTGTCGCAGTGTTCTCTCCCCAAACGAATTGGTCAAGGCGAAGAAGTTGTTACTCAAGTACGCCGATGTATTCTCATCAAACGATGCTGACATAGGAAAGACTGGTTTAGTTCAACACAAAATAAACACAGGTGAGGAATTGCCTATCCGTCAGCGGCCAAGAAGATTGCCGGTAGCACGTGAAAAGGAAGTGGAAACCATGATTGAAGGAATGGTGAAGGATGGTGTTATTGAACCTTCCTCTAGTCCATGGTGTTCACCAGTGGTGCTGGTGAAAAAGAAGGATGGCAGCATGCGGTTCTGTGTTGATTACCGCCGTCTGAACGACGTTACAAAGAAGGACAGCTATCCCTTGCCAAGAATTGATGACACGCTGGACATGCTTACAGGAGTAAAATGGTTTAGCACGCTGGATCTAAAAAGCGGCTACTGGCAAGTTGAAATTGACCCTAAGGACAAGGAGAAAACTGCGTTCTCGACGGGAAAGGGTCTGTGGCAATTCAAAGTAATGCCGTTTGGGTTGTGCAATGCTCCAGCAACGTTTGAAAGGCTGATGGAACTTGTACTTACCGGACTAATTGGCGATGCCTGTCTGGTCTACTTAGATGACATCATCATCGTGGGCCGTACGTTTGAGGAACACCTTCAAAACCTGGAACGCGTGCTTATGAAGATTCAGAGTGCCAACCTCAAGTTGAGCCCGAAGAAATGTTCACTATTCCAACGGCAAGTTAACTTTTTTGGGTTTGTAGTATCGGAAGAAGGTATCCGCACAGATCCAGAGAAAATCGCCGCTGTCAAGGATTGGCCGGTTCCAAAAGACAAGACGCAGGTTATAGCATTTTTGGGTTTGTGCTCCTATTACCGGCGATTCGTGAAGAACTATGCAGATATAGCCAAACCTCTGCACAAGCTAACCGAGGAGAAGCGACATTTCTGCTGGGATGAAAGTTGCAATATCGCATTCCAGGAGCTCAAGGACCGTCTGTGCAAAACACCTATTTTGGGATACCCTGATGCAAGCAAAGAATTTATAGTTGACACAGACGCAAGTGATATAGGACTTGGCGGTGTGCTGTCTCAACGGAATGGTGACCAAGAGGTCGTGATAGCGTACTTCAGCAAGTCGTTGTCAAAACCGGAAAGGAACTATTGTGTCACAAGACGCGAATTGCTCACTGTGGTAAAGTCGTTGCAGCATTTTAGCAAATATCTTCTGGGGCGAAAGTTTCACTTACGAACTGACCATGCTGCACTAAAATGGCTATTGCAGTTTAAAAACCCAGAAGGACAAGTTGCGAGGTGGATCGAACTACTGCAGGAATACGACTTTGAGATCGAACATCGCAGCGGGAAATCTCATGGCAACGCAGATGCATTGTCAACAAGACCTTGTCCTGAGGATTGCAAACATTGTACTAGGCAAGAGAATAAGGAAGTGGTATCCGTGAGGATGCTCAGGGCAGACCACCTCAGCAACGAGTGGAAGGACAGCTTACTACATGCACAGCAGGAAGATCCGGACATCAAGCCGATTCTGGAATGGATAAAGGCCAGTGCTCCCAAGCCCAAGTGGAGTGACGTCTCAGCGATGAGTTCGACCACTAAAAGCTATTGGGCCCAGTGGGACAGCTTGCTGCTTCAGGATGGAGTTCTGTGTCGTAAATGGGAAAACCTTCGGGGAGACAGCTGTCATTTGCAAATGGTTGTCCCTAAAGCTAAAGTACCGGATGTTCTACAGCTGTACCATAATGATTGTTCAGGAGGCCATCTGGGAGTTAAACGAACTCTACTGAAGATCCGAGAACGGTTTTACTGGGTCCACTGTCGAAACGATGTCGAGGACTGGTGTCGCAAATGTACAAGTTGTGCGGCTGTAAAGGGACCTCAGACTCGTAGTAGAGGTGCATTGAAGTTGTACATTGTTGGTGCCCATGAGAGAGAATAGCCGTACGTAGCGGGGCCGTTTCCGGAGAGTGAAAGCGGTAACAAGTATTTCATGGTTGTGATGGATTACTTCACTAAGTGGCCAGAAGTCTTCGCCATTCCAAATCAAGAAGCTTCAACAGTTGCAGATAAACTAGTTCATGAAGTCTTCTGTCGTTTTGGAGTACCTTTAGAGATTCACAGCGATCAAGGAAGGAATTTTGAGTCTCAAATATTCCAGGAAACTTGGCGAGTTATGGGTACTCATAAAACAAGAACGACTTCTTATCACCCGCAATCTGATGAAATGGTGGAACGATTTAATCAGACATTGGAGAGGTACCTAGCAAAAGTTGTAGACAATCGGCAACGAGATTGGGACAAGCACATACAACCGTTTTTGTTGTCATATCGAAGTTCTGTTCACGAAAGTACAGCAGTGACACCAGCTTTCGCAAACTTTGGAAGAGAATTACGGCTGCCTGCAGACCTGATCACCGGGATACCACCTGATGCCCCACGCAGTATAACCGATTATGCAAATGACTTGCGGAACAAAATGAATGACATTTATGAGCACGTCAGACAATCGGGCCAGCAAATGTCTGAGAAAATGAAAACCCGGTACGACCGCAAAATGAACAATAAAGGGTTCAACGAAGGTTCATTAGTGTGGTTGCACAATCCAGTACGCAGCAAAGGGAAATCTCCTAAGCTTCAAGCTAAATGGGACGGCCCGTACCGGATTGTAACCAGGATCAACGATGTGACCTACCGGACACAGAAGGGCGCAAGAGGGACTCCTAAGATCGTCCATGTGGATCGCTTGGCGCGTTATTATGGGACCGATAATGCTCGGGACGAGCATGTCTTAGGAGGGGGCAGTGTAGTGTGAATAAGTCAACTAGCGCCATCTAGTGTCAGGAACGAGAGCGAGGGGAGCTCTGCAGAGAATGACATCACACTCTCAACCGACAGCGCCATCCGAAGAACTAAGTTTCTAGAAAATCTATACTCGCAAACTCGTCCCTTTGCGCGCATTTACCTGAAAATTCGGGATGTTTCTTTGCTAATTTAAATAAATAGGCGCTGCAAGATGCGATCGGAGCGCAGAGTTGATTTGACGAAACAAGCGAAGCTTCGGAGCGGAATTAAGTGAATTAGTGTTTTTAATTATTAGTGTTTTTTAACTTTAGTTTGTGTAAAGTAAATTAAAGTGTTAATTTAGGTAATTTTATCGGCAATTTTTATTGTCACGAACCTTAAGCTCGTAACAGTAATAAAAGACTGTACTTGCAAACTCCCCCGCCAAGGGCGGCAACAATGGCAAATATCTCCATTATTAGGCAATCCATGGGGAAGGTCTAAGTACATTGGTAGACTTTTGATAGGGTGTAATGATGATGATAATGATTATTTATTTATTTTTATTTATTTATTTAAAAAACGTTGCCTTCACACTAGGGTTTTACGTGTATCGTGACGGCAGCTTACGTCAATAAAACTCACAGGGACAAACATCAAGACTCAGACAAATAATTATTATGTAGGCCATACAAATGCTTGTTCCGTGCAGGATTTGAACCTACGGCCTTGAGCGTTGCAGCTCATTGATAAGCCACTGCGAGGTGAAGCCATTAATTCTGGTTTATGTGCGATCGTCTAACTCTATCTCTTTACTTTATCTCTTTTTTGTAGCTTAATGTAGATTTATCTTTTCCACGTTAAAAATTTAAAACAGAGTCACATAAAATGTTATTTCCATCCGTTCCTCAAATCTAACTTTAATCAGATGCGTTATCACCCCTTAAAATTATATAAGTATGGTAGCAGGCTGGCAAAGCGCCTAATTCCGAGTAGAAAAAGTCGTAAAACCAACAGTTTTACTTGTAATATTGTCAGAATATATAACTCAAAAAAGACATGATACAGTCAATTATTTTAGTTTAAACAAAGCTGCCATTGAAAATACGATGTACATTTGCGCGATATATAAATAATCTGGAAAAAAAATTCTAATGCGTATTTTTCTCAAAACTTTTACAGTTATGTATGAAAGTAAAAAAAACCCGAAAGATCCACACGACTAACTTTCCAGTGGAAAGAATAAATAATATCGTTCTTCAGTTTTAATATTTTTTACAATTTTCCATTCGTCACAAAAAACGACTTGAGCTATTTTGCTCAAAATTTAATGTGGTCTAAGTTACATAATTATGCGTTAAATGAAACTGATCCTCTGTCAATATCACTTTTTGTTTTAGAGATACACGAGGCGAAAATTGAATCCGAACATGTTCGGATTCAAGTACATGTGAACACACGGACATCCTCTTAAAAACCATACTATTCGATTTTAAAGACCTTGAAACGTCGGACCCATTACAATAACTTCCCACTGAGAAGTTAATAATAATAATATATATTCAGTATATTCAAAAGTTCTTTTCATCCGATCTACTTTTCTGGGGTCGAGTCTTCTTTTCTGGGTCTGATTCATAAATAAATACGCTTTCTTTTCACAAATGAGCCGCTACCGATTACGCGCAGGTTTGGGCTGCACTAAATATCTTCGACTTTTAAAAATTTTAGTAAAATTACAAATATCTTATAAAACAAAATATGAGTAAAATTACAAATCAGTGTGTTGCCAAATTCGAGTAATTTACCAAAGCATGTGAATAACTAAGATGAGTTATATTTTTACAAACTTCGAGTAATAATCCTACACGTATTATAATATGTAAATAGGTCAGTTTTCAATAATACAATTTTAAAATTACAAACATTGTAATTTGAATTACAACAGTTTTTGTAAAAAATATAAAAAAAAATATTGAAACTAAAAATATTTTCAAGTTTATAATATTTTTAATATTTTTATAACTCTGACTTGAAAATTACATGGCGCATTGTAGTTTCACAAAAACATATTTTTCTTAAACAATTTGAAATTTTACCGAACCGTTTATTGATTTTCAATAACTTTTTTTAAATATATAATTTGTTTGAGATTTCATTTAATACATTTTTATTTTGTAAAGTTAAAAAAAAATTTGATTTCAAATCGTTCGAAAGTATCGAAAGTTTATGAATATATTTAGTATTTCTACAAGTTTGATTTGGAAATCACGTAGTGCCTGGTAATTATCCCAAAGGTTTTACTTCTCCTACACGTTTTTTCATTTTACTAAACCATTGTACAATTCTCAATTTAAAGTTTTTGACTCAATAAAAATTTTGTAAATAAATTTACAAACAGTGTTTATAATTTCATTTGCTATTTTCGTCCCTAAATACTCTTATTTTACAAAGATAATTCCGTTCTTATTCTATTGAAATAAATTTATGAATAATTTTATACCTAGTCGTAATTCATTAGATTTTTTCAATTTTAACCTAATATTTTAAGCATATATTGCTTTAGGACGCAACAATTATTTATTTGAGCTACTTATTTTTCTCTCGGCTGAGAAAAATCGCAAGTTCTAATTCTTCAGTAAGGACAATATTTACTTTTACTTTAAATTATAATTATTAAATTTTAAAGGTATATTCTTCTTGCACTATATTATGCCTTCAAAGGAGTTATACAAGAATTTCTACAGCAGTGCAATCAACAAATAATTTAATTTAAAAAAGTGAAATAATACTAGTTTTTACGGAATTTATCACGTATATTTAACTTTTTAAATACCCGACGTTTCGAGCGCTTTACATCACCCATGGTCACGAGTGGGACTGAGATGTTCAACGTCCAGATGTCATAGTTAGCCGCGGTTGATATACCATTACCATAGATTAAAATTTTAATCTATGTTAACCGCGGTTAACTATGACATCTGGACATTACGTCCAATTAAAGATTTCGTAATCTATATTTTTCAATGATTGTAAAATAGACTTCAGTTTTTTTATAATACATTATTCAATATTAATGGTATTGTAATTTAATCTATAAATAAGAAAAAAATTTAAAAAATATAAAAAAAAGAAAAAAGATTTAATTTATAAGCTTTTTTATGTACTTTTGTGCGTGTATTTGTTTTATTATCTTCCTTTTTATTCAGAAAACGAAAAATTGTTTGTATGCCAGCGTCATGGAAAGAAGTGTCCTTAATATTAAACAAAATAGATTTAATTAATTAAAGTTATAATAGCGAATGTATATGTATATTTTTCTCAAACAAAAATATATACATTACTGTTTGGAGTAAAGATGGACAAGTGAAAAAAATATCAATATATCGTCATGATTTGCATGATGAAGTAGTTTTTATTGTATTAAATTTTATATTTCGGTTTCAATGGAAATGCTATAAAGGCTTAAGACGCCTAGCTATGGATCTCCGGTCAAACCATACAAATAAACACAAATAATATTTTATTGTTTTAAAACCACCTACACGCCTCTTGCGGTTTACCATTGTGAACGGACTCGAAAAATCTGCCACCGTAGTTTGAAAGGTTATTCAGCGTGACACGCAGAGACGATAAGTTAAGTTAGCCCTTCAAGGCTTGGATAAACTCACCATTCAAGTGACAAGGCCCAAAGTTGTAATACTGGACGGGTTGGTCGACGAAAAAAAACCTACATCAGTACATGAATGCTTTTGTATTTACTTTTGTTGCTTAATGTTTTGTCAATTAATACATTTTAAAATATATCGAAATGATACGAATTCGATACTTCAAAATAAATATCAAATATCGATGTATCACAATTTAAAAATATCATATCGGTTTTTATGAGAAAATATCGATATTTTTTACCCAGGCCCAGTTCGGAGTAATTTGGCTTACTTTGTCGCCAACAAATGGCGATGTGCGTTGTTTGTTTCACGGTATTATTTTATGTACGATAATGTATAGTATTACGTGTGTTCCGTAGGTTGAGTCATTGTGCCCTGGTAAGAGAATAAATGATATGCCTAGTATATTGTAGTCTCATTCCATCGACCACACCTTTAGCCCTAGTATCCGATCGGGTGGGTTGCAGAAGACCATGCCCACAATTTAAACATGGTCCCCAAAACCATATTGTCATTTTTCAAAACAATGTTGAAATTAATTGTATAGTAAATTTACAATTCAGCATGCTAAAATTACAAAACATTACCAATTTAATTTGTTTTATAATATTACAAAATTTGTTTTTTAAAATTGCTAAACAATTTAGCCATAATGTTTTACAAAAATACAATGAATGTTTTGTCATTTTCCTAAGCCGAGTTGTGTAGTCAAAACTGAATTTCATTGTTGCTAGTTTGTTGTTAGTAAAAACATCCAACGCTTTTTAAGTTAAATTAAATTAGAAATTTTTTACAGTGAGGTTTTCAATAGAAAAGGGCCGAAACTAGATTCCATAGATACTGGACACATCGAGATCAGTTATACCAGTGCGAGGCTGTTTTCTCTGCATATATATATTACATTAAAACAGGAGGAAGTAAACACAATAGCTGTTAGAAACATTAATGTCGTAAGTGAAATCAACTTCATCACAGAAAAGGTTTTCTTGCTACCAAACAATTTCATAAATCAGATTTATTTCGAGCAACAACCATATTTTCACGCACAAATACGACTTAATTTGCTGATTGTTTTGTGTTTTAATTTTATTTCCTTAAGATGTGCAAATATGATTTTGTCAAAAAACATTTTTAATACGAAATAGTATCATCATCATCAGCATGTGAAAGTCCACTGCTGAATATAGGCCTCTCCCAAAGCGCACCGCTTAGTCCGATCTTCGGGGGCGTCCCACACTACGTTTACCTAAACGTAGTCTGATCTTCGGCTTCACGCATCGAGTTGCTGCCAGCCGCCTTGCGCAGATCGCCACTCCATTCAGGTGGCGTCCCACACTACTTTTACCTAAACGCGGCCTCCACTCTAAGACTCGCCTATTCCAACGGCTATGGTTTCTGCGACTAATGTGACTAGCCCATTGCTATTTCAGCCTGCAAGTACGGAAGGTTACGCCAGTGACCTTGGAATTGTACACTTTACATTATTGTATTGGTAAGGTAAGGTTGCACGTGTAGTGGCAGTGTAAGAATATCCGCTACCTCATATCGTTCATTGAGGAGACAGAGGTTAGCAAACCAGACCCCGACTGCCAAATGTGCCAACTGTGGCAATATCCATCCTACGAGGCAATCTATTGGGGAGGCCTATGTTGAGCAGTGAAATTTCATTGGCTATAGTGCTAATAAACCAACAGATTTCCTTATAATTATTTCGTTTATACTAGCCGTAAAATTTCAGAACTGGGGTCAATGTACAGCATCAGAGATACAGAAAGATGGTTATAGTCAAATCCTCCCTACAACGAAAAAGTCCATGTCCAGATCTGGACATATATAAATATGTATATATATATATATATATATATATATATATATATATATATATATATATATACATATATAAATATGTATATATATATATATATATATATATATATATATATATATATATATATATATATATATATATATATATATATATATATAACTTGCCAGGTAGACGTTGTCCTGCCCTTTTCGACGACTCTTTGTCATATCCTATTAAAAATCCATAATTTCGCAAAAAAAATTGTGGCTCAATTACCGGCAAAATAACTATCCTATCTCTCAAGCTGGACCAAACTGCACATGGTGGGCAAATTTGATTAAAATCGGTCAAGTAGTATAGGAGTCCATCGCGGGCAAACAACTTGACACGTAATTTATATATATTAAGATATATGTTTATATAATAATGTAACACTAAATAAAATACCTGTAATACCAAAACATTATTAAAAAAGAAACACTTTTCAAATTTCCTGCATTATTTTAAGTTTTCTACGTGGTAGAGCTATGCTGCAGTTATATTAGTAGTATAGTTGTAGCACGAATGGGTCGGCTCGACCAGGGAAGGACCACGCTCTCACAGAATACTAGCGTAAAATAGTAGCTTAATGCTGAAGTGTTTCGTATGGTGAGTGTAGAGAACCGGAGACCCTTTTTACTGGTAACGAGGCATTCCATCTTAGTCCTCACGGGTGACAACGCATCTGCATATTGATTCGTAACTGAGGATACATGTATCTATGGGCCACAGCAACCACTTACCATCAGGTGGACTATGTGCTCGTTTGTCACCCCATCCCATAAAAAAATTAGAAATAACGCATGTTATGCACATTTGTTTGACTGAAAAAAAAAACAAAAAAATGGTAATAACGTTGTATTGTCCTTTAAATTGTCATATTGTCATATTGCCAACACTTTGACAATGTGAAATGTAAATAAACTTGATAAAACAGCATTACAATTCCAGAAATATTCAGGTTCTTTGGTATAATTAAATATATTAAAATTTTTAAAATATATTCACAGACTCTATATATTTTTACGACCGCCTCGTTGGTCTAGTGGTTGTAGTTGTGCGACTTCTGATCATGAGGTCCTGGGTTCGAATCAAGGGTCGGGCCAAAAAATCAATTATTGAGTTTTTCTGTCAAAAAATTCTCTGTAGCTGCCCGGAGTCAGGAAGTTGGTGGTGTCTCACCTCCGTGCCTCAGAAAATACGTAATGCCGTTGGTCTTGCGCCCGATTTCTCTCCGGTCATGGCTGTTCACCGTCCCATCGGGTTATGAGAGTGAGGGAATAGAAAGAGCACTTTTGCTTGCGCATACGCTTTGGCATTATAATCCTGTCCTGCGCTGATGGCTAGCCTCCGTTGAGGCAGGCCTCCATCGTGGCCGAAATTCGGTCTGGAGGACATTATTATTATTATTTCTTTTACGAATAAAATATATGTTAATCTTTTATATTTGAAAGAAGTCTACAAACTTGCATAAAATTAAATAGTTCAGTGGGATAGTGATAAAGTTACAGCATTTTCTTTATATTTAAAATCTGGAATAATGTACACTCTATTAAACACACTAAACCAACAAAAATGTATTTGCACTTTGATCCTTACGCCAGTATTCAGAGAATATCGCGAGTTTAAGCTTAAGCCCACAATATCAAAATGAGTATAACATAGCATGGTCTAGACTCAAACGTTTAGTTTGAGAACTTTGTGTTTAACTGGTTATCATTATCTCTTATGCAGGTATTCGGAGAGAATCTCGAGTTTAAACTCAAACTTCTTAATGTCAAAATTTGTGTTTAACAGAATGGATGAAATTATTTAATTTTTAAGCCAATATACTACTTTCTGCTACTGGACACAGGCCACCGGAGAGGGTTTTTAACACATGGTTCTGCTCCCACAACCCTTGTTGAAATGTCTTTGACATATTTATTTTACTTTAGGTTTCCTACCGGTGTTTTCCTACTCCACCGGGCGCGATGTATATCAGTAATTTGAATTGCAAGTAACATTATTTATAGTGGCGGCGGGAATCGAAGCCGTGCTGCTTGCACACTGTGATATACATCAAGCACATAACCCGTGTTCTATCACAGCTCATGGACCATTAGCTAGCTACAAATATCAGAGTTTTTGGTATTATGGCACAATAAATATCATAAGCTGGACTTAAATGTTTCTTTACGGATTAAGCCGGTATTCGGAACAATCTCCACGTGAGCTACCACAGCTCAGGGGCTATATATACTTTCATAAATATATAACCGATTATCAGGAATTCAGCATTCTGGGAACGAATGAATAAAAAGAAACGAAAAATGCGGCGAAAGATGCTTACATTACGGTGTGTCATTTGATAATCGGACGACTAATATATAATATCCACCCTCTAATTGGATGAATATTAATATTTAGTCATCTGTCAGTCGGAAGTATATATTCATACCATAATCGAATGAAATATTTTTTTATTTGTGCGATTATCGTGTGATTTATTTATTTTTATTCATCGGTCATATTTTAAATTTAAAAAATAAATAAGATCATAAGATATTTGAATAAATATACTCTGATACTTACTCGAAAGATTAGGCTATTTGCATCTAATAAATCATTACATCAATCTTGCAATATGAGTAACTGTAGGTATCGCAAGGCTATGGGGTGGCCCTTGAGCCTTTTCTGTGTACTGTGTACTGTTCTGATTAGAGCGTATATACAGGCCAGGTTTTAAATATCGTAATCGATAGATCGTTATTGCAGATTATGAAAATACGAGTAAATAAGGTTTATTTTATGGAATAGGGTGACAAACGAGCACACAGTCCACCTCAGTCAACCACCACAGTAGTTGCTGCGGCCCATAGACATCTACATGTATCCTCAATTACAAAACAAAATGCAGATACGTTGTCACCCGTGACGACTAAGATGGAATGCCTCATTTCCAGTAAAAAGGGTCTCCGCTTCTCTACACTCACCATACGAAAGCGAGGCGAGGCTTCTAATTTCATTTGAAAATATCGCAAATTTCATGTGATTTATGGGCAACAAAAAGACTGCCCTTACGAGTGTGTGCGTGCGCATATAAATTAGTTTTTTTTATAGGATAGGGTGACAAACGAGCACACAGTTCACCTGATGGTAAGTGGTTGCTGTGGCCCATAGACATCCACGTCTATCCTCGATTACGAATCGAAATACAGATGCGTTGTCACCCGTGAGGACTAAGATGAATGCCTCGTTTCCAGTAAAAAGGGTCTCCGGTTCTCTACACTCACCATACGAAATACAGCAGCATTAAGCTACCATTTCAGGCTGGTATTCTGTGAGAGCGTGGTCCCTCCCCGGTCGAGCCGACCCATTCGTGCCACAACTATACTTCTAATATAACTGCAGCATGGCTCTACCACGTATAAATATAACAATGCATCACCATACATTTTTAATTTAAAAGATAAAGAAAACATAATGTTTGAATTTTTTTAATAAATCGTTCTTTACCATTTGCCTATATTACTTATTCTGAACCTTCTCTGTAAATTTGACCGGTTAACGTAAAATAAGCCTGTATTATTTTACCCGCAATAAATATTTATCATTTTAAAATCTAGAGACACAATTTAAATTAATGTTTTAGAGTTAATTCACATTACAAGCCACTCTGTACCGTAATAACACACCAGCACTTAAAGTTGTCAATGAGTGAGATAAATCCAGGCTGATGCAACTTCCAATGAAGAAATTATATGTACGAAACGGGAGTTAATGGCAGTTATCTTTGTTTTTTTCGTAATGTCTATTGATAATATTGTCGAATCAAATAGGTTCAAATGTCAAACCAAACGGTTACCTCTCAAAGTAATTTTATTTTATTTTTATTTATTTATTTAGGTACACAAAACAGAATAACACCAAAAATATGAACAATTGAAAATAATAAATACAAAGTTACAATCTGGATGGTATTCCAAAACATGTGCACACAACATGATATTAAGTAACAGTAACGATTTTACAGCACAAATAATTATAACCTTACTTATAAACATACTATATTTATGAACTTATGTTGTGGAAAATTTTGAAAAATTAAATCTTTATTAAAATAATGTTCATTAACCTATATATTTAAATTTTAAGCCTTGAATGCCTTATTTACAAAATATATCTAATACAGATTTTTTGAAATTGTTTAATTTGTTATTAAAAATGTCTATATTTTTACTATTATTAATCAATAAGTCATTATATAGGCGACACATTCTTACAAGAGGATTGTAATAGGACGTATTATTTCTATAAACTTGCAAAGCAAAAGTATTTAGGAAAGTATACCGACGATGGGGCTTAGTATTAATCTTGACAAATGAAAGGATGGTGGGGGAATCTATAAAAGAATGAATGATTTTGAAAAGGCAAGTCATATCCTGATATTTACACCGAGTTTGTAGTGACATAATGTTAAACTTTTTCAGTTTCTCTTCATAGGAGGGCAGACTTCTATTTAAACCGTACCTATAGCAGAGGATTGATAGAAATTTCTTTTGAACACGTTCAATACGATCTACGTGGACAGCGTAGTATGGAAACCAAATAATTATGTTGTACTCTAAAATACTGCGTACTAGGGAACAGTACAAAATAAGAAAGCTTCGTGGATTTTTAAAAGTCTTTGCAGTTCTAAATATAAAGCCAAGAAGTTTTGTACTTTTAGATATTACATGATCGTAATGATCGCGAAACGTAAGCTTTTCATCAAACAGTATTCCAAGATCCTTAACTACGGATTTTCTATCAAGTACCTGTCCATTTATTTTATACTCAAATGTAAGTCTGTGCTTCTTGTTACTAAATGATAACACAAAACATTTTCTCGTATTCAGATGCATTAGATTTTCCTTACACCAATTATGAATGGAGTCTAAATTCGACTGAAGAATGAACGAATCGCTGAGTGTATCAATAACGGAAAATATCTTCAAATCATCTGCATACAACAGGCATGGACATGTCAATTTATCAATGAGATCGTTAATAAACGTAATAAAAAATAAAGGACCTAAATGGGACCCTTGTGGCACACCCGATGTCACAGAAACGGGTGGGGATTTGAAACCTTTTATAGTAACTAACTGACTTCTCCTGTTGAGGTATGATTCAGTCCATCTCAACAGACTCCCATGTATTCCGTAACATGCTAATTTAATACATAAAATATTATGGTTTACTCTATCGAATGCTTTTGAGAAATCGGTATATATGCTATCAACCTGTTTTCTCTTGGCGAAAGCACTGCAAAGATAGTGTTTGTATTCAAGTAAATTAGAAGTCGTCGATCTGTTCTTAATGAAGCCATGTTGTCGAAGCGATAGGAAAGGTTGAATATGATGATAAAGAGAATCATACACCAATGATTCAAACAATTTACCAAGGCAAGACAAGATGCTTACGGGTCGATAATTTTCGCAATTTGATTTATTTAATAATTATTGATTTATTTATTAATTATTTCAATTACTAGCATAGAGAGAGTCCTAAAATAGGAACAAAATTCTTATAGCTGAAGTCTTTATATGACGTTTAACATAGTACAAAATAAGACAGCCATATTATTCTCACCTTCTTTTTTAGGGTTCCGTAGTCAACTAGGAACCCTTATAGTTTCGCCATGTCTGTCTGTCCGTCTGTCCGTCCTCGCTTAATCTCTGTGACCGTTAGCACTAGAAAGCTGAAATTTGGTACCAATATGTGTATCAATCACGCCGACAAAGTGGTAAAATAAAAATTGGAAAAAAATGTTTTATTAGGGTAGCCCCGCTATATGTAAAGTGGGAAGTGATTTTTTTTTATTTCAACCCTTACGTGTGATATATTGTTGGAAAGGTATTTAAAAATGAATAGGGGTTTACTAAAATCATTTTTTGATAATGTCAATAATTTCAGAAATAATCGCTCCAAAAGTAAAAAACAGTGTGTCTCCCCCCCTCTAACTTTTGAACCATAGGTTTAGAAAATATGAAAAAAATCTGAAAAGTAGAACGGACTTTCTAGGAAAATTATTTTGAACCTGGATGGAAACAGTTTTTGTACAAAAAAGACAAAAAGTTGTACAAAATAATTTCTGGACTAAGTTTGTAGTATAATCGTTTAAGCAGGCATTTTTTTTAACTTCGTTTACATATTTTATTATCCTGAACGTATCTTTTTTCAAACAAAAAAAGAATTATTAAAATCGGTTCTCGCAATCCAAAATTACCATCGAAAACTTCTGGCACGTCTATGTATTAATTAGTAACCCAATTCCCCGAGAGATGGCGCTGTAGGTACTTATTACATTAGGTCGGGTATTATCGAATTGTTCGGTTGGTCTCTCTTTGGCATCGCATGTCGCGGAGCGTGCAATGTTGCACGCTCCATGTTCGCGCACGTACCCACTACCGGGAGCAGTTGCAGGAGCGCGGAGCGCTGCTGGAGCGCGAACATAATGGATACCCACCTTTAAACTCATAAGTGGGAACACTTATTGTGACGGACGGGAAACTACGGAACCCTACACTGAGCGTGGCCCGACACGCTCTTGGCCGGTTTTTTTACAAGGTATTTGCCGTTTTTCCATTCCAAAGACACCTCCTTGTGCCACACCATGTGCCATAAACGAAACAAAAAACGTTCACGATAAATTCATTTTGTCAATGACTTAGCAAAATTTAGGATTTTTATTAATCCAGTTCGTAATACTTATTCATATCAACAAAAGTTTGTAGGAGCTTCATCTGACATGTTACAACAAAACATAGTCGAATAAAACAGAATTTCTTACTATCTTTGTATAATTTAAAATACAAGTACACAGAGGGCACGGCTACAACAGTATTTTTTATTGAATAAAAGTGTCAAACGAGCACACAGCCCACCTGATGGTAAGTGGATGCAGTCGCACATTATAGACATCTACATTTAAATTCGATTAAGGATCAAAATGCGGATGCCTTGTAACCCCTAAGGACTAAGATTGATTCCAGTGAAAAGTTTCACCCATTTTCTAGTACACAGCAGCATTAAGCTGCCATTTTACGCTGGTATTTTGTGAGAGCGACCCTAGCCGAGCCAACCGATTCATGCTACCACTCCTATAGCTGAAGCGTGGCTCTACCACGTAAAATAGTATAGTGATATACTCGTATTAGCGGCATGACTGTGGTGTGTCTTCTCTTTTGTCCTTAGATCATAACTACCAATAAATCTATTACAAAAACCCGTTTTTCTCTCGGCACCTTCAAGATATTATTCATAATTCATTCATTAAATATAGCCAATCAAAATCCACTGCTGAACATAGAGGAACATTTGCCATAATTCCCTCTTTTAGCAAGTCGTTTGGCAACCGCAATTTTTTTATGTTTTTACTGGAAACGAGGCATTCCATCTCAGTCCTCACGGGTGACAACGCATCTGCATTTTGATCTTTAATGGAAGATAGATGTAGATGTCTATGGGCCGCAGCAACCACTTACCATCAGGTAGACTGTGTGCTCGTTTGTCACCCTATTCTATAAAAAAAAAAATGTTGAGTTGGGGTCTGGGGTATTATGGGGTCTGACTAATAATATTATATGTTATTTGGTAGGAGGTGGTGAATTCTTTTTCTTACTGTATTATCAAAATCCTGCCTTAACTTTACGATTTAGAAATATTTTCATCCAAGCAAATAAAGATTTGTTAAATTTAATCGATGGTTTATATTTTCCACTAAGCAAGTGGTAAATCTATATAAATAAAAATCAATTACCGCATGTATAAAAGATCATCACTTAAGAAAAGCTGAACAGATTTCGATGAACACTCAAACTTACAATTGGACCCAGTAAGCGGCATTGTTGTTGAAAACAGGCTTGAAAAGTCAGGGCGGATCGTTAGTCAGCATATGAAATTGGGATTACAAATGGGATCCACCTTGTTCACGTACCGTGTTTCTGTCAAGACTTAGTATTGATATCTCTCTAGTTAGTAGTTATTAGTTTTTAAAATTTGCGAAACGAATATTTGAAATGTAATATAATAGTCATCATCACCTAATTTAGAAAACAATTTACATGACCGTTCGATTAATAATAAGCATAGTTCTATTTTTTAAATATTTTTTTTAGGTATATAAAGTAATAAAACTAAATAACAAAACAGAAACAAGTATATTGATGTCGTTTGTTGCTAAAATTACGAACGAAATCACCATAAAATAACAACGTAATGTCAACGTAATGTGTAATGTAAATAATACTAAAATAATAGAAATGTCATATTTTAGTAAATCAAAAAATACGAGTGTACTTACTCTCGTTTTTGGCATAGTTTAAAGATGACCAATTGACGTTTCTATTTCCACACATGAATTATATGCAACATCTTTCAATATATTTGTCTATTTTTGCCCTATTTGAAAATTAAATTAGAAAAATCGAGACAAGTAAGTGTTTCCGCACCGATGGCAATCTTTTTGGTTTAAATAGACTGCGGGCACAGACTAAGGTGTCTTGCGATGTAATAACTGAATTTAAATACGCGGATGACTTGTGCTTTGTGACGGGTTCCCCAAATTTTCCCCAAAGATTGATGACTAGTCTTGATGAGTCATGCCGTAAGTTTGGCCTCAAAGTCAGTGTCACAAAGACTGAAGTGATGGCGTTCTGAATAGTGTAGAAAAGTTCAAATACTTACCTTGAAGCTGAAATTTATGGAAGAATTAGTGCTGAATCAGCCGCTTTCGGAAAATTGAGATCCAAGGTTTTCCGTTCTCATGATCTCAGGTTACCCACTAAGATAGCAGTCTATAGGGCGGTTGTTTTGCCCAACCTTTTATATTCCTTTTGAGTCTTGGTATTTGTATCGGAGGCACATACGAATTCTGGATAGATTCCATATTCAATCTCTCCGTAATATCATGGGTATACGTTGGCCCGACCGTGTCAGGAACACGGAAGTCCTACGCCGAGCTGACATCTGTGGCATGGAAGCGCTCCTGATGCAACGGCAACTGTGTTGGTGTGGTCATGTGTTTCGGATGGCTGACAATAGAGTGGCAAAACGTGCCATGTACTCTGAGCTTCAAGAAGGCAAGCGCAAACAAGGCGGGCAGCTCCTAAGATATAAGGATGTGTTAAAGAGGCACATGGAAAAATGCAACATCGAGCCCTCCTCTTGGGAGTACCTAGCTAAAGACCGGCAAAAATGGAAGTGACTTGTGAGACAAAACATTAACACCACCTGCGGCTATACAATATAATTACTGCGACGGTGTTCTCACCTGCTCTAAGTGTGCTCGCACTTTTCTTGCTAAGATCGGCTATGCTAGTCACTTGCGAGCACATGAACGGACGGAGCAGCATGGAAAACATATATATAGGAGTCAAAAACGATCGCTGTAGCCGAAAGCGACTAGGAGATATATACCATAAGTGTTACATTTATATTTACTTTAATTGTTTAGATTGCTTTCAATTTTGCTACAGGAGATGTTGTTCTTTTACAAAATTGTTAAAAAATCAAGGTCAAGATAATAATAAAAAGAATAGGCAATATTTCCCTTATATGATAAAAGGTATGTGGTGATTTAAACTTAAATTGTAATATCATATTTAACGCGAATATATTTTTGCACCTTTATTTATAGTAATGTCCTCCAAACCGAACTTCGATCACGGACGCTAGTATCACCGGAGAGTAGCCATCTGCGTAAGACAGGTTTACACAGTGTACGATTGTGTGCGCGAATACAAACACACTTTGTTTCCTAACACTGGTAGTTCGATGGGATGGCAATCCAAAACAAGCTATACTTAGAAACTATATTGTCAATTGTGTAAGCATTCCATTTGTTCAATATAAATGTGATATTATTTATATTATTTTTTATATGGAAGTATTGGGTAAAATTAGTTCGGAATGAAGACCTGGCAGATATACATATTGTAACGCTCTCCCCCCCTCTCTCTATATAATAAAAATATTATAATATTAAAAATATCCCCTTTTAAATAACATTATATATATGAGACCAGGATTATTAAAATAAGTTTTGATCTTTCTAAATGATCTTTCAAAAGGTTTATCAATAGGCCGTTTTTAATAATTTGGCGTGATCGTCTTAGTTAGGACCCTTATTTACGTTGTGTTTGTTTAGTAACTTAGTTCTTTTAGGTGTCGTTTGGAAGAATGAATATTCACTAGAGCAATTGAAAGCTGTTGGTAGTGCCTTATAAGCTAAGTGAACCCCGTTCACGAAGACAGGGCTCGAAAAAGGTTAAGAACATAAAACGTCTTCATTCCACTTGTATCAGGTTGACATTATTAATTTATTATTATTTATCCTTTCCCGCTTGGAAAAGGCTCACAATATATTTATACAAAAATACCCGATACAAGGGCTTCGCTCTCCTACATTTATTTAAAAAAATGTAGGGGAGGTACACGGCCCCACACACGCCGTGCACGGTGAGTGCCAACCATTTTGATGCACTCCCCCCGAAGGGAACGCTAATTCGGGAATTGGACCGTAGTCCACAGCAAAATAACTGGCGAACCAGTAAAAGAGGCTTGGCCCCTTGTTAGTGCGTAAGCACAAACATCGACCAGTCGACAGTGAATGTACGTCACACGGTTTAGGCAAATAGGCACACTGGCCGTAAACCCTCCGTGAGCGCCACCACCTGCCAGACCGCCGCTCCTGCAGACGTGATGTAAGTGTATGGCATCACCACCAATTGCATGATTAGCACGGCTACTAGCCGCAGAGCGTGTCATGAGACTACTGCTCACCTCAAGGGAATGGGGTCCCACGTTGTGCAGCTTTCGGCCGCAGCCTTGAGAGTCTCCACAGATCCTCCCGCCAGCTACCACCCGCATGAGGTCGACACATATGCTCCACCAACCAATACAACGGCAGATATAGCCAAAAGGCAGTTATAAGATAAGAATAATAATTCGCCATCAGAAAGGGTTTGTGTCACTGACGTTGAGTAAATGCATTTTCGATCATGTTTGTCTCACCCACCAACAAGTTGCCTTCAATCATTCAAAGGTGGGAAAGTTACAGAGAGATAATATTATGTTGTTATATAAAACATCGTGGAGGGCAGACAGTCTGCAGCCCCGCAATGAAGGGACCCGACTTGGGCAAAGCTACTTAGGTGTGAGTCAAACCAAGACGCAAAGAGCGCCATTGAGAATAGCGTCCCACCAAACAACCATCGCAGAGACGTAATGCTGCAGAACGCAACAAGCATCAATACGACTATCGTCGGGCTTACACCATTCCAAGGTCCCCCATACATCCCAGCAGACATCACCACCCGTATACCTCCATCGACCAGAACCACAGAGAGCGTCGAATCAGGCGCAGCACACCCGTAGATCCATCACAAGACGCAATACCGCCAGTAGCAGTAAGCATCAATGCAACTATCATACGGATGGCGCCCCCTCACAACACACCCAACATGATCCCTATCGACTTTGGTAACAAAGTTGGTATTGTTGTTATATTAAAAATATCACCAACGTATCATAGTAGCACGCTACTAAGACGCCAATGAACAAAACTCCACGTATCATAGCGCTAATGCACTAAGACATGAAGCTGAGTATGCCTGTTACACTTAAAAGTGCTACCAAACACACTCAACATCCCCATCCGAAAGATAGACGACGCATCGCTATGCGCTACGACGCCGCCCACAAACGGTATGGGTGTGCGATGTCCACGGGAAAGCCGTATTGCTACAACAAACCCGCTTACCACCGACACTAAGATGTTAATTGTATACCTCAATCGACCAGAACAACAGGAATGCGTCGAATCAGGCGCAGCACACCCGCAGATCCATCACAAGACGCAATACCGCAAGTAGCAGTAAACATCATAGCAACTATCATACGGCCGGCGCACCCTCACAACACACCCACATGACTCCTATCGACTTTGGCAACAAAGTTAGTATTGTTGTTATATAAAAAATGTCACCAACGTATCATAGTAGCACGCTACTAAGACGCCAATGAACAAAACTCCACGTATCATAGCACTAATGCACTAAGACATGAAGCTGAGTATGCCTGTTACACTTAAAAGTGCTACCAAACACACTCATCATCCCCATCCGAAAGATAGACGACGCTTCGCTATGCGCTACTACGCCGCCCACAAACGGTATGGGTGTGCGATGTCCACAGGAAAGCCGTATTGCTACAACAAACCCGCTTACCACCGGCACTAAGATTGTTGTTATATAAAACTGCACCAACGTATCATAGTAGCACGCTACTAAGACGCCAGTGGACAAAACTTCACGTATCATAGCGCTAATGCACTAAGACATGAAGTTGAGTATGCCCGTTACACTTAAAAGTGCTACCAAACACACTCATCATCCCAATCCGAAATATAGACGACGCTTCGCTATGCGCTACTACGCCGCCCACAAACGGTATGGGTGTGCGATGTCCACGGGAAAGCCGTATTGCTACAACAAACCCGCTACCACCGACACTAAGATGATATGTCTAGGACACATCGGTTAGCGAGTCCAAGTTTACCTCGGACCAATTGCTCGTGAAGCAGCACACACGCCACCATAATATTCCTTTTCAAGTCCCTGATAAGGACTAGTCATTTTGCTACAGTACTAGGAGCAGTCAGTCACCCGACCACCCCATACAATGCTTATGCATCAAGGAGACCTCCTATAATATTGCTTTTGTATCATAGACCTTACTTTCATAAGTCATGTATATAGGATTCGAACCCATGACCCTACTATTGTAATGCATATTAATCATAGAGACCTTCTATAGTATTGCTTTTGAATCATAGACCTTACTTTCATAAGTCATTCATATATAGGATTCGAACCCACGACCCTACTATTGTAATGCATATTAATCACAGAGACCTTCTATAGTATTGCTTTTGAATCATAGACCTTACTTTCATAAGTCATTCATATATAGGGTTCGAACCCACGACCCTACTATTGTAATGCATATTAATCACAGAGATCTTCTATAGTATTGCTTTTGAATCATAGACCTTACTTTCATAAATCATTCATATATAGGGTTCGAACCCACGACCCTACTATTGTAATGCAAATTCATCATGGAGACCTTCTATAGTATTGCTTTTGTATCATTGAGTTTAATATCATAAGTCCCTAATATAGGACTAGTCATTGTGCTACAGTACTTCAGGCAGTCGGGCTCCCGACCACCCCATATATATGTACAACTGCAGGTATGTATCTCCGGCACCTCATCCATACAAGACGTCTATACGTGAACACCTTCCATAACTTAGGAAAATTTTCTTTAATACATGAACTCCTTCAACAACTTAGAAAATTTCATCTATACGTGAACTCCTTCCACAACTTAGAAAAATTTTCTTTTATACACGAACACCTCCCATGACTTAAACAATTTTTAACAAATTTTCTAATTATCTTATAAACGTTATTTAACTTAATTTTATAATATTTTTTGACTTGTATTTCTATTATTTATCTTATTTTAAATATTTTTACAAGTTTTTATAATAAATTTACTTATTACGAGAAACAATAATTTTGCCTTTAATTTGCTATGTTATTGGGATAATGTCTGAAATATATTAACTTTATGTTTATTAATTTAACTTTATTGCTTAATATATATCTTTTAAAACTATTTTTGACGCCCCTTTATATTGATTTTAATTATTAATAATAATATTGAGCCGTCACAATATGTTAAAACATATTTGTGGTAAACATTGCAAATCCGAAGATTAAAACCCAACTAAAACGAACCGTTATTCCATTAGTGGACTTAAAGCTTTCACAAGTAAATTAATTATATTTCCTTTACATCTAGCGAAATTTAACAAAGATAATATCACTCTAAAGTCACATTTTGATAAGAATTCAAATATATAACTAACTCTAAGTAATTTGTAACTTTATTAAATTAATTTTACAAATAACTTAGTTATATAAAAATAGATTCAAATACAAACATTAGCTATAAGGAGTAATAATTGTGAAAACGACTATTATGCTATACTGCTATTATTAAGTATATACCTCTGTGAAGAAGGCTAGCGATTTGTACATACTATTTGTTACACTTAAGAGCAAATTGATCTAATCAGTGTAAAAAAAGAACAATATGTTTACATTTTTTAAAAGAAGCTAACGATAAAAACAAGCATCCAGATGCAGACTATTTATTTTACAGCATAAAACCACTTGTTCAATCCGAGAACGAACCCTTGACCATGCGGTGCCGCAACCAAAGGCAGGAAATGTCCGTTGCGCTACGGAGTCGCCTTTTATTTTTTACTTAACCTATTACTGACATAATTCTTTATTCTTTATTGTACACACAATAAGTTGGTAACAATTATTAAATATTTAAATGAATGTACAAAGGCGAGCTTAACCCTAATAAGAGTTCTCTTCCAGCAAACCTATTGGGAAAGAGAAATAGTTTTATATATAAAGCAAGTAGGTAGCAGCGTGCGTACTTAATAATTAACATAACGCTACTTAATAGAAATTGGCTATAAGTTACAGTCAACAATTAACATATAAGTGTACAACATATAAGTATAATTTATTTTCTTATTTCTTTTATTCTTATTTCTATTAATTTACATACATATATACCAATAAAGATAATAAACATATACATATATATACATATACACATATATATATATATATATATATATATATATATATATATATATATATATATATATATATACACACACATACACATACACATGTACATACATACATACACACATACATATATATACAATTATACATATAAATACATAAAATATGTAAATATTTATAATTCTAAGTTGATAGATAATATTTCTTTACTCTGCTCCGAAATATATCAAGAGAAGAGCTAGCACGTATGTCATGTGGAAGTGAGTTCCATAGCTTGACCGCCCTTACAGTAAAGGATCCACCACATCGGCTTGTGAAATGAAAAGGAGTTTTGAGAAGTAGTTGTTTAGTGGTCCGGCACAGAGTTTCACGAGGTACAAGATACTCAAAACGCTCGCGGAGATATGGAGGTGCAAGAGGATTAAAGAGTAGAAAGTATAGAAATGATAACACATGTAAGTCTCGACGTCTACGGATAGGAAGCCATTTTAATTGAGCCCTGTACTCTGAAACATGATCAAACTTACGAAGACCGAAAATAAAACGTATACACAAGTTTTGAACACGTTCCAGTTTGTTCAACAGCTCCTCTGAAGCATCCAAAAAACTAACATCAGCGTAGTCAATGAGAGGAAGCAGAAGTGCTTGAGCTAAGGTTATCTTAGTTTTTAACGGTAAAAACATCTGGAGACGCTTGAGAGATTGAAAAGAGTAGTTCACTTTTCTGCTAATCATATTAATGTGAGCGACCCAAGACAAATTATTATCAAAAATAACACCTAAGTTCTTAGCGGTCTCTGTATATGGAATTTGAGTATTATCATACATTACTGCAGGGATCTTCGAACGATCTAATAAATTAAGCATATATGAGCTGCCGATAATCATTACTTGAGATTTAGCAGGGTTAACAAGAAGACCAAACGATTTTGCCCAACTGTTTACGCTACTTAAGTCAGCATTCAGCTTATTAATAGCCTCATCTATATCTTGGACTTTGAAATGACGGTATAATTGCAAGTCATCAGCATAGAGAAGATAATGAGAGGAGAGAACAGTAGTGAGAGCATTGATAAAAATAGAGAAGAGAAGTGGGGAAAGAACACCACCCTGAGGAACACCCGCCGTAAGATCACACCACTCGGAGAAATCCTCCTCATGGCGGATACACTGCGAGCGACCCCTAAGGTAAGAAATAAACCAAGAGATTACTGATGGTGAAATGTTTAAGGACGCAAGAATACCATGAAGTATATCATAATCAACGGAATTAAATGCACTGCTGAAATCCAATAATGTTAGAACAGTGAGAAGTCTTTTGTCCATGGCCCAGCGAATATCATCAGACACTTTAATCAGGGCGCTGACTGTGCTATGGCCTGGACGAAAACCAGATTGAAAAGGACTCAGCAGGCTGTGAACAGTTAGGAATTGAGATAGTTGCCTCTGAACTATATTTTCTAGTACTTTAGATAAGATCGGAAGAATGGAAATAGGGCGGAATTGGGATAAAGTCAGTCAGTAAAGAAAAAATGACATAATTGTGCGTTCTTTATTTTTATTCATATTTTTGTACCTAATAATAGAGATATAATTACAAATTGCTCTGTATAAAATACATTGATTTCTTATCCTCATCGGCATTCTTACTCAAATCCCACGTACAATCATTTTTCTCAGAATTTTTTCAGTAGTAGAGATAAAACGTTCACTATATAAAAATTTCGATAAACAATAAATCAATTAAGATTGTATCCATAAAATTATTCGAGTATAGACATTTACAGCACTATTATCATTTGTCTACATTGTCACCACTGCTTTTCAAAGATTTAATGTCACGTCTTTAAGTTGTTAGAGTAGCTTGGCATCCTTTTATACATTTACTAAGGAAGCGGTACTCTTGAATGTTGTGATTACATTCTCTTTGTAAAATCATAGCTAAATGTCAAAATTATATTTACACAGATTGCCAGTCTTATACTAAAATACAGTATAAATTATGTTCATATCTCAGACGTTTATGTTGTCATTCATGCACTTGATCGGTTATATTATAAAATCTATCCTTGCATAAGTAAAAATATATCTATACTATTACTTTTGAGTTTCAAGTTACTAAAAACGGTAAATAAAAAACTGCGGTTGCCAACCCGCTCGCCAAGCGTGGCAACTATGGCAAATATCCCCCATGAATAACGACGCAAAAAAACGGCCCCCAGTCCCCGGCGGCCCCGCTATTCCTGGCTACGGTGGCGAACATGGTAACGGCGGGGCAGAGGGTGCTAAGAATCTCCGGTGGAGGTTCGGTTGCCACCTACGACGACTCGACCTGGCAACATATAACGCACGCACCCTGAGGCCTGACGAGAAGATACTTGAGCTGGAAAAAGAGGTAGACAAGTTGCGCTGGTATATTATTGGATTATCCGAGGTCCGAAGAGAGGGGGAGGACACGGCAATCCTCGAGTCCGGCAACTTGTTCTACCACCGGGAGGGCGACCATCTATCCCAAGGAGGTGTCGGATTTATCGTCCACAAGTCTTTCGTCAACAACGTTGTAAAGATTGGGAGTGTGTCGACGAGGGTCGCGTACTTGATACTCAGAATCACCAAACGGTACTCGCTGAAGGTCATACAGGTTTACGCACCAACCTCGGCACATCCCGATGAGGAGGTGGAGGAAATGTATGTGGATATTTCCAGAGCCATGCATTCCTCCAAAACCAACTACACGGTGTTGATGGGAGACTTCAACGCAAAACTAGGCACAAGAGAAAGCGGTGAGCTAAAGGTAGGGAAATTTGGAGTAGGGCAACGGAACCGAAGGGGCCAGCAGCTGGCCGACTTTATGGAGAAAGAGGGACACTTTATGATGAACTCTTTCTCCCAGAAGCGGCCCCACAGGGAGTGGACTTGGTCGAGCCCCGGCTGTTCGACAAAAAATGAGATTGACTTCATTATGACGACCAGACGCCAACTGTTTAGTGATGTCTCAGTGATCGCAAGAGTGAAAACTGGCAGCGATCACCGAATGGTTAGAGGCACACTGAACCTAAACGTTAGGTTGGAGAGGTCTCGTCTGATGAAGTCAACGCTCCGTCCCCCTCGTGCTCTAATCCAGAATCCCGAAACTTTTCAGCTCGAGTTACAAAACCGCTTTCAGTGCCTAGAGGATTGCAATGCAGTGGACGATATGAATGACAAGCTTCTGGAAACTGTCCATGTGGTCGGAGCTAAGTTCTGCCAGACCCGCCGCAGAAGAACACAACAACTCTCCGATCACACTCTTAATCTCATGGCTGTTAGACGGGAGATGAGGCTGAAATCATCAACAGATTTGACAGCATACAGGCAACTGAACAGACAGGTCTCCAAATGCATGCGGCGAGACTTACGCAACTTTAATACTGCTCGTATTAAAGAAGCGATCGAGCGGAACCAGGGCTCCAAAGTCTTTGCCAGAGATCTGTCTGCCAGAAAGATCCAACTGTCAAAGCTGAAGACTGAGTGTGGCAACATCGTTTCCGGGACACCTGAGACTCTGAGTGAGATTGAGAGGTTCTATGGGCAGCTGTACACATCATCGTTGGAGGTGTGGCTCCAACGATGATGTGCATGTGTGAGTAACGATCCAAGAGCAAGTCTTATCCGACACTATTCCGATGATATCCCGGACGTCAGTCTGAGCGAGATTAGAATGGCTCTCCACCGCCTTAAAAACGGCAAGGCCCCGGGCGAAGATGGAATTACAGCGGAGCTTCTGAAAGCGGGTGGAACACCGGTACTTGAAGTACTTCAGAAGCTCTTCAATTCCGTCCTCCATGGTGGCACTACTCCGGAGGCGTGGAGCAGAAGCGCGGTGGTCTTGTTCTTTAAGAAAGGAGACAACGCTCTCTTGAAGAGCTACAGACCGATTTTCCTTCAGAGCCGCATCTACGTGCTGTTTTCAAGAGTCATTACGAATCGTCTCGCACGCAGACTCGACGCCTTCCAGCCTCCCGAACAAGCCGGTTTCTGAAAAGGCTTCAGTACCATAGAACACATACATACCCTGCGGCAGATTGTACAGAAGACCGAAGATTACAATCTGCTACTTTGCTTGGTATATGTGGACTATGAGAAATCCTTTGATTCCGTCGAAATTTGGGCGGTGCTACAGTCCCTTCAGCGGTGCCAAGTTGACTGTCGGTATATCAAAGTGCTGAAGTGTTTGTACAGTAGGGCAACGATGGCTATCCGAGTACAGAACCAGAGTTCGAAACCTATCCAACTGCAGAGAGGTGTAAGACAGGGTGATCTTATATCCCCGAAACTCTTCACCGCTGCGTTGGAAGACGTTTTCAAGCTACTGGACTGGAAAGGATACGGTATTAACATCAATGGTGAGTACATCACTCTCCTTCGATTTGCCGACGATATAGTCCTTATGACAGAATCGCTGGAGGACCTTAGCACTATGCTCAATGACCTCAATTGTGTCTCCCAACGGATAGGTCTTAAGATGAACATGGTCAATCGACGGATTCAACTCGGCTGGGCAGCGTTCGGGAAATTACGACACATCTTCTCGTCAGGTATACCTCAATCTCTGAAAACTGAAGTGCGTGTTGCCAGTGATGATTTACGGATCTGAGACGTGGTCCTTCACTGCTGGCCGTATGAGGATGCTCGAGGTTGCTCAGCGAGCTATTGAGAGGGCTATCCTAGGAGTTTCACTGCGTGATAGACTCAGAAATGAGAATATCCGCAGTAAAACCAGAGTGACTGACATAGCCCAACGGATTAGTAAGCTGAAGTGGCAATGGGCCGGCCATATAGCTCGAAGAACTGATAACCGATGGGGAAGAAAGGTTTTCGAGTGGCAGCCTCGCTGCCCAAGATTTAACTCATAACTGTAATTTTCTTGTAGACATGCACTTCTTCGTTTATTCACCAAACTATTAACAGGAAAATGGTCCACAATAGATGCATGTTTCATGTTTTCTACTTCATGTTTTAATTTATCAAACATCTCCACCGTAGCAGTCTTTTCCTGTAGCGAGTTAACTTGCCTTTGAAGGCTTACGATATATAACTTGCCTTTGAAGGCTTACAATATACGCCGGTAGGCGTAGTGTAGGGCGACCCCCACTAGATGGAGTGACGACCTGGTAAGACATGCTGGAAGTCGATTGATGCAGGTGGCTCAGGACCATGCTTTGTGGCGTTACCTGAGGTAGGCCTATGTTCAGCAGAGGACTTGTGAAGGGCTGTAATGATGATGATGATGATGAAAAACGGTAGTAAAATATAACTAATTAGCCCCAAAGTAATAAAATTATATAATAGTTAATACTTATTTATTAAAAACAAATTAACTGCTAACAATAAGTCTGTACGAAAAAAAATTGCGGGCACAGCTTGTTATACAGTAAAACGGAAGTTGTACAAACTACTTACAAAACTTATTTTAGGAACTGTTTGGAAGCAACCACCTCATTCCCAGGGGTTATTATCAACCATTAAAACAATCGTGGACGTTGATGCGAGACCACAATTTTCGACCGTCAAAATCCCTACATTGCCGACATTATTTTTTAAGTTGTTATATAACCGAATCAGCAAATTCGGTTATGTAACAATAAAATACGTAAGCTCAAAGGAAAGCTGACCCATTCTAAAAACGACATTTCCGTCGTCAAATATAACAAAACCATCGACAACAATTAGTTTATTTGTAAGGCGGCAACATGCTGCACATGGCGGGCGTTTGCGTGGCCAGCGTCGAGATCGTTTTCATATTTTATTAATCCTTTTTAATACAGTTTTCATATAACAAAATATTTGAACTTCGTAATAAAGAGGACTTGTGTATTTTTGGAACTTTGTGGAATTAGCGTATACAGCGCTCTTAGAATGTGTTTACAAAATGTACTTCATGTATATAATCAGTAATCACACTTTAACTAAAACTACATTCGTTTTTGTGAAATTGTAAATAAAATTATCGTCAATAATATACTGAGAGACCAAAGTTAATATTATATCAGTTTCTTAACATTTTCCCCTGGACTCTCGGCTTTAGTTTGTGAATAGCTCTTCGTGCTTTGTGCGGACTTGTATGTACGATGATGCACTTAAAGGCATTAACTGGATGTTATTTTATTAAAAGACCGTACTTTTATAACCGATAGATCTTTTATTATTTATTTTTTATAAACATATTTGTAAAATCGCAAAATTGGATCGTTCAGCAATTGATATACGTGGTAGAGCCACGCTGCAGCTATATTACTTATTGTAGTACGAATGGGTCGGCTCTACCGGGAAGGATAACGTCTCACAGAATCTCAGAATAAAATAGCAGCTAAAATGCTGCTGTGTTTCATACTTTACCAATATGCTACAAAAAAGTAAAGTAAAATTAAATTTGAAGCCCGTATACAATATACATCCCACTCTGGGGCATAGGCCTCCTCTCATTTTGAAGAGAGTTTTACGGCAAGAAAATGTCCGCCGAACTGCCACAGTAATGCTTGTTGGCGTACTTTAAATTTTTTTTAACTTCTTAGACATGCAGGTTTGCATACAATGTTTTACTTCACCGACACGCACGTGTTAAATAGACACTTAAAATTGTAGTTAACAATATTAGTTAACCCTTATAATTGCAGTTGACGGCTCCGTTGCGCATGGGCTTAGAAATGAACTGGCTGCATTGGGGGCAGCGGGTTCGAATCCCGCACGGAACTACTATTTGTATGGCCTAAAAATAATTGTTCCGAGTCTGAATGTTGGTCCTTGTGCAATTTATGTATGTAAACTGCCTCCACGATACAGGAGAAAATCATAATGTGGGGGGTAACGTTTTTCAAACATAAAAAAGAGAAAGAAAAAGAAAATAAATTCATTGGAGCTGGTGGATATCGAACTCGAGTTCCTCGCACACTGTGACAGCTGGAGCAAAGATGTTGAGCTACTACGGTTCTTAAAACACACAATCCAATTCTTCAATAATTTCTGTAATTATATATAATTATTCTGTACCTACGTGTATTCCACTAAACTCCTTCAAACGGTTGGACCGATTTTAACGTACCTATCTAATTGTTTGTCTGTTTGAATGGATAGTGGTTAAAGTCACTATCGAGGTATCGTCCCCATAGGTGGCACTGTTGCCGAAATAAGGAAATCACCCATGCAAATCCGGGGTAGATCCTTAGTATTCTATAAAAAACCATTAATATGTATATACAACGTAGTATGTTTGGTGTCTGTACTACGTATATTCAAGTCGAAATTCAGACGAAACACCACTTTCAACGCTTTGCTTAATGTAACTTGATTACGCTCTACTTAAAACCGAACACTGTAGTGCCACTAATTTGATCCTTCACTCTTCCAGTGTAATAACCTCGGTACTTAGAGCACTTAACAAAACCACCGTAGCACAATCTCGACGGTAACTTGCACCATTACGCTCCAAGTAATTTTCAGTACATTTATTCCCAGCATCAAAAGTATGAAACGTTTTCGATAAAAGTTAAAATTCAAGTTGATTGCAATTTTAAACTAGGTTTCTGGTTGCCCTTAGAGAAAAACTAGGGGTGAGGCCCATGTTCAGCAGTGGGATTTAATAGCCCGTAACTGTACAGGTGACGTGTATTGGCGGTTAAGAATATCCACCTCTTCATATCTAACCGTGGCTGTCGTAAGAGGTAACAGAGGGAAATAGGCAGGAGATGGGCAGCAGCATCTTCCTGATAACAGCAATTGTACACGAAAAACGGGTTGCCAACCCGTTCGTGTTATGGCAACTATGTCAAACGTCTCCCATGGTGAGAGTTACGAAGAGACGGCCCCCCAGTCCCCGGCGTCCCCGATATTCCGGGCTACGGTAGCAACCATGGTAACAGCGGGGCAGGGGTTGCTAAGAATTTCCGGTGGAGGTGTGGTTGCCACCTATGACAACTTGTCCTGGCAACATATAACGCACGTAACCTGAAGACTGAAAAGAAGATCCTGGATCTAAAAGAAGAGTTAGACAAGTTGCGCTGACATATTATAGGATTATCCGAGGTCCGAACAGGCACGAATTCAACTTGGCTGGGGAGCGTTTGGGAAATTACGCCACACGTCCTTGTCAGCTATACCTCAAAACCTGGAAACGAGACTGTATAACCAGCTGAAGTGGCAATGGACCGGCCATATAGCTAGAATAACCGACAACCGATGGGGACATCGGTTACAAGTGCCACATTCGAAATACAAGGTTTATCGAGTGGGGCAGTCTCGTAGGTAGGCAAAAGTGTAGGAAGACCCCCCCCCCCACTAGATAAAGTGATGACCTGGCTGGACGTGCAGGAAGTCGATGGATGCAGGTGGCTCAGGACCGTGCTTTGTGGCATTCCTTGTGGAAGGCCTATGTTCAGCAGTGGACCTGTGAAGGTCTGTAATGATTACGAATGATGAACTGTAACGATAAGATATAAATAGCCATTTATTTTGTGCGTCTGTCTGTGTGTCCGGGCTTATCTTTGAAATGACTGAACTGATTGTGATGAATTTTTACGAACCAACAGAGCTACGTTTTATCCGAAAATTATTATTATCCTTTTTGAAAGAAGAAAACAAAAAAAAAATACAAAATAAATGGTCTCTAATTATGTCAAGTCTCAAAAGCGGCACATTGATAGACCCAGCCAGGAAAAGCTAGGGCGGGTCGCTAGTCCTAAATAAAGTTTAACCGAGACGTATGTTTCAAGTCAAATATTTGCGACCTCGTCAAAGAGCAAAGTAGCATAAATTGCAAAGACGGATATATCTTCGAAAAGAATATGCCTTTAAAATTATGATATTCGTTTTTACTCAAAAAAAAAACATTAAAAAAGTTTCCAGTTAACCAATTAAATTCTTTTAAATTTAACACGGTTTTTAACAGTAGGTAGTTAATGAATATAACTTATTTTATTTTATCATCATCACAATTACGGTTACGGCGGTGTTAAAAATAACAGTTGCAGTTTCTATTACTATCTGTTCTTCTTATCTTCTGTTTCACCTCTTTACTGTGACGTTGCTTACAACACCCACGAGATGACATGGAGACATACCTATACAGACAAAATTGGCGTATGTATTTGGATGCGTAAGTGTATGGATGTAAAGGAGGCGAGAGAGGTATTTCATAATCGTGCCAAATGGAAGTCCGTAGTTTCTGCCATCTTTATTTTATTACTTAAGATAATTAACTGTATTTCCAATGATAATTTTTCCTGTATCACACCAAATGTAATCTGTGGAATGCCTCATTACCAATCAAATATGTCTCCAGTTTTCATCGCTCAACATACAAAACAAAGTAAGCTGGTATTCTGTGAGAGAATGATTCTTCCCCGGTCAGTTCTATTATGCTACAGCCATAAAATAGGAGCGGTATGTCTCGACCACGTGAAAATAAATTCGCACATAAAGGGTTGACTTATAAAAGGGACCATGCCCTCAGACGGTTTTAATTTTAAAAAAAAAAACATGCGTACAGCTCACACGCGACTGAAGTGAAACCATCAAATGAAATAAAATATAAAATAAAAATACTTTACGGCAAATTATTTATTAATATTAAAAATAAAACTACAAATTCGGCATAAAATATAACAATATTTAATTTTATAGGAAATAAATGTAACAAGCCTTTTAATATAATATATATTAGATACACAGATATTATATTTTCTTTCGAGTAAAATTATAATAGCGCCACCTACTTCATTCTATAGGTAGTCACTTTATCGAACAACTGATTGACACCCAGGGTTGTACGTAAAATAGACGCTGGATGGCCTGAATTTACGAAATTCTGAATTTTTAATGAATGCTTTTTTTCCAGTATGGTTAATTGTATTTTTAATTTATTAGTGTTTACTGCCGCTGCCACGTGGCTGCCATTTTTATATGAAAATCATACCTTATGAAAAGTGAACCATACAGATCGGAAACGCATGAAACTACCCACTACCGGTTTTGATGATTCTTTTTTTATTCAAATTAGTATTACTTGAACTCCATCAAGTTCGAAAGTAAGGGCTCACCATAACTAACAAAACGATCTCAAACTTAGCACACCTAGTTCAACCAGGCGAGGAGTTCCAATAGCGGTTACCAATGTACACCTTCAGTTCACTCCATCAAGTCCCGAAGTAAGGACTCATCATAACTAACAAAACAAGCCCAAATTCGGCACACCTAGTTCTACTCAGTGACGAGTTCCAATAGCGGTTACCAAAGTACACTTTCAGGCCACATCATCAATCCGAAGGTAAGGGAGACCTTCATAACTAACAAAACGAACCCATACTCGGCACTCCTTGTTCTACTATTCCAGGATTTCCAGTAGTAATCACCGAAATACATCTTTAGGTCACTCCATCAAGTACGGAGGTAAGGTCTTATCATAACTGACAAAACCAGCCCAAAGTCCACAGCTCTCACTGCTAGTAGAGGGCTTCCAGTGCCAAGCAGTCTCTGGAGTAGATAATCGTATTTCGTATCTAAATCTAATTAGGAACTCTACGTATCTAAGTAAATTTTCGAGGTATTAGAAATCAGTAACAAATTCATTCCTTCAAATTATCAAAATTATTTTATTTGACTACGATTTCCGCAGCCAACCATTCACACGTACATTTGTGTGTGTGACCGAGGTCAATTAGTAGTAGGATTCTATATCTATCTATTTTGCAAACGGGTCCTTATACGACATATATTAATCCGACCATGTTCAAAAACTCTAAAGAGGTCTTCGACTTAACTCTTAAAAGTACGGGACAGCTACTAATTTTTACGAGTAGATTAATTTCCCTTCGAATGTTTATACTCTTTTTGATATACCTTATAAGGTATAATTAGTAAGTACTATATATATATATATATATATATAGTACTTACTAATTATAAAAAGATTTATATCAATTTTACCTATTACGAAAATGAGGTTTGGCTGTTCTTCACTGCTTGTTTAATCCATAGGCACACAACACCTTCGTAACTTGTTGAAAAAAACGTGTAAGCAACGCCGTTTTGGCAGCGTTTACGATTCTTTTCTCGCAGGCATTGAGCTATAATGCTTTCTATCTAATTTTTTTCCACGTTAAATCTTACGAATTTGTATGTCTGTCTCTTTTTACTGTCGCTTTTTCGTTTCATAGACTTTCAAATAACAACGATGCTAAAGAAGTTATCATTTTAAAATGTGAGCTTCTTACTACCCATTCCTTTCATCTATTACAGCCATATTTACCATAAATTTCACGCTTTTGGCAGGCGTATTAGTAACCGCAGATTTTATTATTATTTTGAATTGTTATCAGGAAGATGTTGCTCTTGTTTTATTTTTCTCTCTGTCGCCTCTTACGACAGCTACTGAGTGTTATTTTTTTATAGGATAGAGTGACAAAAGAGCACAGTCTACCTGATGGTAAGTGGTTGCTGCGGCCCATAGATATCTATATCTACATCTATTCTCGATTACAAATCAAAATGCAGATGCGTTGTCACCCATGAGGCTTACGATCGAATGCCTCGTTTCCAGTGAAAAGGATCTCCGGTTCTCTACACTCACCATACGAAACACAAGAGCATTAAGCTACTATTTTGTGCTGGTATTCTGTGAGAGTGTGGTCCTTCCTGTTTGAGCCGACCCATTCGTGATACAACTATACTATTAATATAACTACAGCATGGCTCTACCACGTATAAAATATATGTTATGTAGTGTATTTCCGCACGCTATCATCACATGCACCATAGAATACTATATTATGTATGAATGAATGTATTCTCTGCGTTTATAAATGATGAAAAGGGCAAAATTAATTTTCCAAGTAACAAATCAGTTTCTTATTTCTACAAAATGGTTTTTATTTGAATAAAAGAATTTCCGCAGTCAAGAAAAAGTGGACACGGGAAAATGTTATATTAAAATACTTCCTTTCGTTTTGAATATTTAACCTTTGCTATATTTTGTTAAACTTCTGTTTATTTAAACGTAAACGTCATGTAAAATAAATTTTCTTAGCTCGTGCAACGTTATTCGACCATAAAATTGCACCGACTTATAAAACGAACCCTTGGAATCGAGTCGAAGAAATAAAAGATTTCATTTCGTTTCATTCATTATCTGTGATATTTAAAAATATTTGTTACGATCCGCGTGAAAAAAATGGTGTGTGTTAGTTTAATGATCACTGCTAAAATTTTGGGGCATTATCACTGCTACCACGAAACCCTACACTACTACACTAAGAATAATCCACCATCGACCCTAATATGACATATATTTCGCCTCTAGATATGACATCATCAGAAGTAGGTTTTTCTATTAGCTTCTTCTTTTTCTTACGCGCCACATGTTTATTCGGTTATAGTACCCAATAACAATGAGGATCCATTTTCGAGTAAACAATTTTTGAAAACATTATTCTTGATCAAATGTTCATTTTTTTAATGTGAATAATTTACTTCATAACAATCAATGCGGTTTCACAAGGAGTCGCTAACAACTGATGCTGGTGTTGAGCTGATTAAATATATCTTCAATGCATGGGAGAATTCACAAGATGCTTTGGGTATATTCTGTGACCTATCCAAAGCCTTCAATTGTATTCATCATGAAACATTAATCAGGAAACTTCAACACTACGATGTTAGAAGTGACACTTTTAAATTGGTTATTTCATATTTAAGTAACATGACGCAAAAAGTTGTCATTAATACTACGAGTTCTCCCGGGTCGATTGTACAAATGGGTGTGTCTCAGGGCTCAATACTCGGCTCTTTTCTGTTTCCTGTATATACTCGTACCTTACATAGTAGGGGATAACTTTGATATGGTATTATTTGCTGATTATACTTCATTATTTTTCAAATTAAAACGACTATTATTAAATTACGACGAAGTAAATAATGCTATATCTAAGTTAGTCAATTGGTTTAATGTTATTATCATCATCATCATCATTACAGCCCTTCACAAGTTCACTGCTGAACATAGGCCTCCCCCAAGGCATGCCACAAAGCACGGTCCTGAGCCACCTGCATCCATCGACTTCCTGCATGTCTTAACAGGTCGTCACTCCATCTAGTGGGGGTCGCCCTGCACTTTGCCTACCGGTACGAGGCTGCCACTCGAGAACCTTTTTTCCCAAACGTTTGTCGGTTCTTCGAGCTATATGGCCGGCCCATTGCCACTTTAGCTTACTAATCCGTTGGGCTATGTCGGTCACCCTGATTCTACTGCGGATATCCCCATTTCTAAGTTTATCACGCAGAGAAACTCCGAGCGTAGCCCTCTCCGTATCTCGCTGAGCAATTTTGAGCATCCTATAATGTAATAGTGTAATATAATGTTACTATCTTGCATGTAAATGGAACTAAAACTAAATGTATGAAATTCGTAACTCTTAATGTCAAACATGTTTATACTAATGGAATTTTAAATGGGGAGGAGCTGAGTCTTGTTGATACCACCATTTATCTTGAAATCACACTAGACGCAAAGTTTGAATGGCTCCCCCACTTATCAAAACTAACTAGCAGACTTAGTTCAGCAGCATATGCTGTAAAAAAGAATAGAACTCTTACCAGCGTTGAAACCGCTGGAATAGTTTACTTTAGCTATTTCCATAGCATTATGTCGTATGGTATTGTGCTACGGGGATACGCGACTGACACTGATATTATATTTGTTTTACAGAAGAGGGCTATTAGAGCAATATATAATTTAAGACCAAAAGAGTCACTAAGACAATTTAAGGAAATTAATATATTAACTCTGGCCTCTCAATAAATTTATGAAAATGAAATGTACGTGTACAAAAATAAAGGAAGTTTTGCAAAAGTAAGCGATATTCATTCTGTAAATACTAGGAACACACATAAGCTAGTAGTACCAGTTACTTGACTATACCGAGCCAGTTATTTATTTTTGGGGAAATGTATACGCTTTTACAACAAAACAGAAAATATACAAAATTTGACATATTATACAAAGTTCAAAACTTTTGAATTTATGAATGATAATAAATCCCTGGGAAGGGTGATCGCTACCAAGCTATTTCTAATTTGTTATTTGTTAATTGTAACACACATGATTGTAATCTACAATTTGAAAAAAAAATAGACCCGCTGGGTTTATTCGGGTTTTGCGAAACAGTGGTAAATGAAAAAAGTGACTTTCAATAATTATTGTTTATAATCTATATTATATAGAAAGTTTGTTTCTGTTTCAGTTTCTTTTTCTGCCACTAGGGCGACGCCACTTACGAATGAGTTGAAATATATGACTAACTACTATTTGGATAATTCATGGCGAGGGAAGTTATTTTTTCGGACAATGTAAGGGTAAATATTTCTTAATGAAAAATAAGGTATATTTTACAATTATTAGATAAGAAATTGAATAACCAAACTACGGATACTCTTAACAAGAATATTGAAATGTGCAAAATATTAACCCCATTATCTTACTATTATATCTGCTTATCGGACATTGAAAGTGTTAATACTACTGAGGCATTGTTTTGTGAATCTGCACACTTTAGAAACAAATGAACTTTAATCTCACTTCCACTACCAAATATCATCCCGTGGGTAATTGGCGATAGAGGACAACAAATCGGGAGAAGGTGCTCGGTGTCTTCCCATTAACTCTTTTCAAGCGTGAAAACTATAGAAAATATCCCCCGTGTAAGGGGAAGCCTGCGTTTAGCAGTGGAGTTAAATAGGCTAAACGGTAATGGTATTGTGTAACAAATAAGTACACTTTACCTCCAACCAGCGACACCTAGTGAGCGTAAAATTGTTGGTCCTCACTACCTGGATGTTATCTAATACTTGTTAGTTAATACTATTAAAATCACTGTAATGTGTTATAAATCGTTTACTTATCCCAAGCAATCAAAACTACTTTCTTCGTAGATATAATATTTTTAAAAAGACATTCAAAGTTAAACTCTACTTTCAAGCGTGTTTACTCAGATCTTATGCCAAAGCACTTAACTTAATGCTTCTAATGTTACTTTTATAAAACTTCAAAACTAGCGTAGTCATAAGGAGAATTTTAAATTTAAAATCTATTGTAATACCGTAGACGAAAATATATTAGTATAGTCAAGACGTAATCTTAAAGAGAACGATTTATGTAGTCAATGTATGTTTCAAAACAGATTCACATTTACGTTCTTTCCGACCTTACTCTCCACTTTTTAATTACGGCTTTGTTTGCTTGTGACTAGAGTTGCCAAACCTACTTTATTAATGTACATTTATTTTATTAGTGGTCCAAATACTATTAATCCAAATTATCCTACTTCTGCTACTCTGCAATCGTCTTATTCTCTCGAAGTTTAGTTTTCTGAAGGTTTAAATTCTACCACGTATAAACTTTACACATTTAATAAAACAAATTTTAGGGATTTTTTCGCGTGTAATTTAACTTTTTAATTTGACGTCTCGGGTGCTTTACAGTTCCCACGGTCACGGGGGGACTGAGCAGTTTGACGTCCCGGTGTATATATATGATAGTTGGCCCGGCGTTTCAGTTATTAAATACGAACGTTTGGTTCAATCTACGCAGAACACATTATCTTCTTAAAGTCTTGCAGTGGTGTGCTTGACTTTGGATTTAATTTTATTAATTATAGGATCCCAAGCAATGGTAGTACCCATCCATCTTCTCTATTGAAATTAGGATGTTTTTATCTTTTGTTTGTTTGTTTTTTTTTTGCTTTTTTTAAAAAACGTTACCCCTATACTAGGATTTTATCTTGTATTGTGGGGGCAGTTTACAAACATAAATGGAATAAGGACAAATATCCAGACCTGGAACAATTTTTTTTATAGAAGAGTGGAAAAACGAGCATGTGGCTCACCTAAGTGACTACCGCCGCCCATGATCAACCGCAACACCAGGGGAATTGCAGGTGCGTTGCCTGCCCTTTAGAAAGGAGCAAGCTCTTTTCTTGCAGGTCCCCAGGTCGTATCGGTCCGGAAAAATCGAATTGCTTGTCATTATACCAAGCTCAATTTAAAATCGACAATGTTTCCCAGTTTACCGTTATCAGCAAAATTTTGTAACATACCTACTACTAATGTTTTAACGCATAAATATTTACTTATTTTTTTATTATAATTTTCACAAAATAGAAATAGTTTCGACTGAAAGGTGAAACGAAATACCACTTTCGTTCAAATTCCACATCCGGCTGTTTTTCAGACACGTAATTATCGCACAAATCGGCTTTTTTGAAATAAATCGCACTCAAAACGATTGAATCAAAAATTGGGCAAGAACTCTGGCGTCAAAAACGATTGTTGCCATTTACAGGTGTGAATTGATATGTTGTGACACGGGCACCGCCCACTCCACCGTTCTATGGTGTATATATTATGGTATTATATGGTAACTGGGCGATATGCAGAGCGGTAAGCATATGACGCGTGGCCTAGAGCGAGTGACGGGGGCCTGGCACAAGTAGCTCAATTCATGGAACCCGAACAGCTTTTATAATATTTGCGTATTGTAAAAGTGGCTCAAAGCAGGGAAGGACGTGACACGGGTAGCAGAAACCGATATGAACCCAAAGCTTAATTTAATATAAATCAACGGTTTACAAATACGATCTCTGTGCACTCTAATTCAAATATAATACCTATAATTAAATGTAATTTATGCGATTAATTTGGATATAAATCTTCTGGTTGCTTCCGAAATAAAAACTGCCTTGATCCTAATAAAACTGAATTTTTTAACAAATATAAGAATAAAAAAACAGGTATCTGAGAGAAAAATGAGTTTTATATTTTCATTTTACCAATTTTTTGGGTCAAATAATATTTTGCGTCTATGGTCCTTACTCGTATGTCTATTAATTTTGTCTTACACGTAATAAAGAAATTCCTTTCATAGTTGTATCGAAAGACCATTTATTTAGACCTTGCGATGAATCTGAAGGCGCATTGACCTTATTTATTGCCGAGTACTGTTCTATATTATGTGTTGACCATTTAGGTGAACTATGAAAAATGTGTTTCAAAGACTCCAAAGCTACACAGGAGCTTAAATTGCATCGCACTAAATGTACAGAAATAATGAAAAATGTGCTGATGCCACTCTTTCGCAAGAAGCTCTTAGATGATATTGGAAACCAAAAGTTCAGCATTATAATGGATGAGTCCACAGACGTCAGTGTCAGTAAACAACTTGGTCTTGTAATTAGGTATTATAGTGCAGCACAGGAAAGGATAGTAAGCTCATTCCTGGAACTAGTTTCTATTGAGAGTGCAGATGCTAGGGAAATCGTTAATGCTTAGAGAGTCACAACATAGATATCAAACAAATGATTGGAATTGGAATTGATAATGCATCTGTTATGACAGGCATTAATAACGGGGTTCATGCAATCCTAAAAAGAGAATATGGTTTAGAAAATTTGATACTGGTACGTGTCTGCCACTCGTTGCAGTTAGCAGTGACTCATGCCTCCGAAAATACTCTGCCAAGAAATTTAGAGTTTTTGGTTAGAGAAATTTATAAATGGTTTTCTGTGTCTCCTAAGCGGCGAGACGAATACACAAAAATGTACGAACTTATAAACTGTGGTGAAAGTCCGTTGAAAATCACCAAGGTGTGTGATACACGTTGGCTTTCAATAGAGCCAGCGATTACAAAAATTGTGACACAATGGGAAGAATTGTAAATGCATTTTAATTTAGCAAGAGGGAAAGACAATTACTACTCAGCTAAGCTTGTTTACAACATGCTCGAGGACAAAAGAAATTATTTATATTTTGTGTTTCTGAGAAGCGTTTTAAATGGTGTTCAAACAGCAATTATATCAATTGAAAGTGAAAACTCTAATCCATTAAAATTTCTCAATATACTCACAACACTGATAGAATCAGTGAGCTAGAGAATTTTAATGCCAAAACCTGTAAACGGAAACTTATTAGATCCAATAACCGAAAGGGATATTAACCCTAGGTCTTATCTTGGCTACATGTTTGAAACTGCTCAACATAATTTAGACTCCGAAATTTTAAATTGCAATACGACAACGTTGCTCCGCCTTCTTACCGAAATTACTAAAGGAATTGCAAAAAAGGCTTCAAGACAACTACAAGCAGCTAGAACCAATGGCGTTGCTGAGTCCAGAGGAGGCAATAAAACCAATCAAGTCAAACACTATCATCGAAGTTGCTGAAATTTTGGGATTTACACCAGAAATAATAGACAAGATAATGCAACAGTGGCACATTATACATATAAATAAGTGGCATTCTGAAGAAATAGTTCAGTTTTGGGGCGAAGTATAAAAGATTAGAAATTCTTCCGGTGACAACGTATAAGTACTCTTGCTTTAACTTGCCTTTCACTGCTACATTCTAATGCAGAGGTAGAAAAGTTATTCTCTCAAATGAATTTGGTTAAATATAAGCAAAGAAACAGAATGAGTTTGAAGACTCTGAGCTCAATCCTCTGCATTAGAAACTCCCTCAGGAAAATTGGTAAATGCTGCTATAACTGTGTTTGGCCTAAAAACGTACTGCATAAAATGGGCACCGTTGAAAAATATTCGAAATCAATGAAAGATATTGAGCCCCCACTAACCCCAGCCATTGACATCTTCCTCTTTAATTGATTAATTTATTTTTTATTTTTTATTCAGTTGTGTTTATAGGACTTAGTTTAACTTCTCGTTGGAATTAATGTATAAAAATGATTACCAGAAACTGGCATTTTATTGTAACCTACTTATCTACTGTAACATTTAGCAACTTCTAGCAAATTTTTAGGGTAAAAAAACTGGAAATCTAGCAACATTTTGAAACTATCTAGCTACCGGGTAAAGCTAGCAGTTAGCAACCCTGATATGGTAGCCAATCTTGTCAGTGACACCTCTGACGTATGCCAGTACAGTAGGCACACGCTCTAACGTGCCGGCATCATTCGTTCACTGTGACGTAGGCACGGGACCCGAAGCTAGTTCTCTTGCGATACTTGATTGACCAGCTGAACCTCGTCAAAACGTACTGCCATGTTATTCATCCTCACGGAATTAGAACATTAAGACAAAACAGTGAAAACTTGACTATTTCTTCACTCCAAATTTCTGAATAAAATAAAACTGTTAGTGCTTACAAACATCAATTTATAAGTTTTACGGTTGGCTAGTATAGGTCAGGATAGGATAAACAGGATAGGTCATAATGATAGATAGTTCACAGTGGATTTTGACAGGCTGTGATGAAAAAATACGTACAGACATTGCATCTCTTTTCATTTTTATTGTCTTTTCGAGGAAATTAATTTGGTATTTTTAAATACGTTGTATTCAAAATCTATAGGAAATTAAACCTTGAAGCTCTTATAATAGCAATGAGGAAGTTTGTGTCGATACTTTACTTCCAACGTTGGAAAAAGTTGAAGATTTAATGTAACCTTTTTCACTAGGCAGTGAAAGTTTTAGCCTCAGCGGCAACTGGAAACAAGTTATTGATACTTTTGCCGCGAGCTTGTTCTAGTTTCAGTAGTTTCTTCAGAAACTTTGTTTTATGCACGTGTTTTATGAAATATTAAATTTGCCTTGAGGTTTGTTTGTTGAAATTTAAATATTCAATATTTACTAGCATAATGAAAATAAACTAAAACTTAAAACTTAAATTATTACATAAATACTATAAATTCGGCAATAAAAAGTATTGAGCTATAAAAAAAACTCTTTAAATAAAAAGAGTGTTGAATTCGATTTCACTGTTATTTTTACTCAATAACCCAGAGAAAACTGAAAACGCATTTTTAATTATCAACAAAGACGGAGAGAAAAGAGATAAATTGAAAGTTGTAACTATTTATTATTAATCTATACACAATTGAAAATTCGTGTCAGTACTTCCAACATTTTTTGAAAAAAAAAACAATTAAATAAAGGTCACTGAAGCTAAATTAGTGGATTTTAAAAATGTTGCCTATCTGCTTATTTGTGTATTCACGATTCACGTAAAAACTACCAAGCGGATTTCCATGAAATTTTGTTTGTAGGTATTTACATACCTAGGTCTATCCGATTACGGAACTTTTAAAGAAGGAGGGTTGAGTATTTTCCATCATTTGATTGTTAATTTCTATTTGATGGTTGATTTGTTTTTTTCTTAATAAATAAAATATTTAAAACTAAGTCCTAAAGTTGGTTTTAACCATTTCGTTATAATTTGAACTACGCCTACAATATTCTTTTCATTTTTTTTAAACAGTGTCATGTAACGTAAAATACAAAAAGTAGTAATATTTTGTATTTCAGCTATAAGTTAAATAATAGAAATAGTTTATATTTAAATGTTTGAATATTTAAATTCATAATTGATTACAAAATCCTAACGTTCATTTATTAGTTCTTTTGTTATTACATTTTAGTAGATATAAATTTATGTTATAACAAATAAATACTATACCTACTTGAATAGATTATAGTGACATTTATCGGAAATCATAAAATATGAGATGTATCATTTTTGGCTACAAAAAAAAATTAGGATATTAATACTGCAATTATTACAAAACTCTTATTATTATTATAGTTCAAATAAACAGAATTTTATGTCATCTCGTAAAATTTAACACTGATAACTATATCATGATATAACTTGAATAAAGCAATGAATAGTGATCGTTTGGCGATATTAACAATTGAACACAACGTTGCTTTTTCATAATATTATTATATCGTATAATAATTTCACTACACACCGCTAGCAGAGCTGATAGCATATTTTTGATAGAAGTAGAATTTTAAATAGATTATACATGACTTTATAGCCTAACATATATATTACATAAATGCATCTACACTTTTTTTTGGCCGGGTAGTAGAGGCTAAAGGGGAAGGTATAGTTTTGGTTTTTATGGTTTTAATCTAGTAATAACACCAACTTATTACTGCTAAATAAATTCATAATTTGGATTTATCAAATTCAAAATTATTGAGTACTACATACCAGGCGGTCCCATAATGAACTGGCCTGATATAGTTCAACGCGACATGTCGTTACATGTTGTGTTGCATTAAATAGTACGTTTATCGTGCACTTAATATAAGAAACATGCATCGACATGAAATGCTTAGTCTTAGTTTAACAGGCATTTGAATAACGAGAGTCGCGTATTTTTTTAAAATGTCGAAAACTGAGTATCAAAGTGTCATAAAGTTTCTAGTTAAAGAAGGTTTATCCCCCGCCCAAATAAAAGAACGATTGAATGGCGTGTATAAGGAGTCTGCCCCCTCCTATAGCACAGTGAAAAATTGGGTGAAAGAGTTTCGCCTCGGGAGAGAAACCGTCGAAGACTTTGGCCACGACGGTCGACCTGTGGAAGTGCTCACTCCCGAAACGATTGCTCTTATCGAAGAGGAGGTTCTGAGTGACCGCCGTTTGAAGATTAGAGAAATTGCAGCAATGCTTGGGCTCTCTAAGAGAACCGTTCATCGCGCGATCCATGAACATCTTCACATGAAAAAAGTGAGTGCAAGATGGGTATCGAAACTTCTTTCAGCGGTACAGAGACAGGAAAGAGTGCGCTGCGCTTCAGAGTTTTTGGATCTATGTGGCAAAAATCCAAAGACTGTGATTGAGCGGCTAGTGACTGGTGATGAAACTATGATCTTGTATTATGATCCACAAAGCAAGCGCGAGTCAATGGAATGGCGTTATAAGGGTGAAAAGCCCCCTAGAAAGGCAAAGGTGCAACAATCGACTAAAAAACTGATGTGCACAATGTTTTGGGATTTTCAAGGCATTTTGATGGTGGATTTTAAAGAACGTAATACAGTCGTGAACGGCGAATATTATGCTTCTTTAATATATAAATTACAAGACAAGATAAAGGACAAACGAAGAGGCAAGCTGTCTAAAGGTGTCCTGTTGCTCCATGACAACGCCCCTGTTCATACCGCTGGTGTTTCGAAGGATGCAGTTCGTCAATGCGGGTTCACAGAAGTTCAACGTCCACCTTACAGTCCAGACATGGCCCCGTCCGACTATTATTTATTTCCAAATTTAAAGCGGGACTTAAGAGGAAGAAAATTTTCAAGCGATGAAGAGTTGCAGGCGGCCGTCTTCAGTCATTTTGAGGATAAAAAATGTGATTATTTTTATAAAGGTTTAGAGATGTTGATTCACAGATGTCAGAAGTGTGTTAGTATTCATGGTGATTATATTGAAAAATAAAATTGGTTTCGTTTCATTTCCTTCATTAGTTCATAGTTAGGCCAATTGATTATGGGACCGCCTACGTACTTATTCCTGTAGCATCGAAAATTGTGACTAAATTTATCCAGATCCAGAGAGATGGCTGCTGTCCGGATGAATTATCGTAATTTTCACTTTTAACAAAGTAACTAACAAAATTGCGTTCAATAAACTGTAATTAAGAGAAAATTTCTTTTGTTGAATATGTTGGTGTCTACATAGAAATATAGAAGTTCTTTTTGTATCAAGTCCGATGTAAGTGATTGAAAATTAAGCACTGTGAGATTTTTATATCCAGTTTATGTTATAGTTCGTAATACCGTTGAATGACTAATTACAAGGTAAATGTGGTCCAGAATCGTGCAAATGTTTCTTTTAAGTTTTTATAAATTTTATATAAGCAAATACGATAGTCGTGTAGCTTGCCGTAACACTTCATCACAACAGAAACTACGAAGTGTACGATTCCCGCAAGCACCAATAAAATGGTAAGGAATTTTTATTTGCTTATTTTTTACGTGCTCGGTGTTGTGTGTGTTAACAGTGTGTTGGCTTATTTCAAAGTGTTGAAGCAAAATTTAGTAGGGAAACCCTGCTGTCTGAGTTGTTTTAAAAAAGATTCATGGACATGTGAAAACCGTTATTTCGCACCACGGTTAATTAGCCCTGTGCACAGTTGTTTACTTTTAATGGTGCTTATAAAGCAATTAGTTATATATCAAGACAGCTTTCATATTTTCAGACATAGGTGCCTATTGAAATGTTTGTGACGGTCCCGGTTTCATAGCTCACATGAGTAAATGAACAGTCTCTTGAAACTCTTACGTTTAATCTGTTGGATATCCACTGACGATTATAGGCTTTCCCCACTGTCTGTTTAATAGGCCGGATATTCGCAGTAGCAGACACGCGTGGCAAGCTGGTTGGCAACCGCTTTTTATTACCCTGGGCAGTTATCAGGAAGATTCCGCCACCCATTTCCTATTTAAATTTCCTTCCGTCACCTCTTATAATGCCCACGAGACGAAATGGGGTGGTGGTATTTTTTCGCCGCCTCTACATATATGTATATTTCTACACCCGTTCGTTACTTTTATTCCCCCTATAGACTGCCAAATAAGTTGGATATTTGCTGTAGTTTCCTCACACTTGACAAGCAAGTTGCCAATTGATTTTTTTATTATTTTGAGCTGTGAACAGGAATATGCTGCTGCTCGTCCTCTGTTTATTTCTACTTCCGTTTCTAAATATAATTCTTCTTGAATGTTCACCGTGAATAGAACTACATTTGAGAAATTTTGAAGTCTTCTTGAACGTAAAAAAAGTACAGGCATGTATTTTTTGGCAACAATTATTATTCAATGGGCCTTCGATTTGAATCAAATATCGCAAAAAACACTATGCCGTTAAATAAAAGACCATGAAATTCAACATTATACAATTTCTGCTCAATGACCACAATAGTGTCTCCCAACGGATAGGTCTTAAGATTAAATGGATAAAACAAAGATCATGTTTAATGTCCATGTCACGCCTATGACGGCAGATATTGGGACACTAAGCTCGATGTTGTTGACGAGTACGTTTACCTGGGACAAATAGTCCGACCGAGGTAAGTCCAACTTATACCAAAAGGTCAATCAACGGATTCAACTCGGCTGGGCAGCGTTCGGGAAGTTGCGACACATCTTCTCATCAAGTATACCTCAAAACCTGTAAACTAGATAGTACAACTAGTGCATGTTGCCAGTGATGACTTACGAATCTGAGACGTGGTCCTTCACTGCTGGTCGTATAAGGACGCTTAAGGTCGCTCAGCAAGTCGTGGAGAGGGCTATGCTCGGGGTTCCTCTGCATGATAAACTTAGAAATGAGGATATCCGCAGTAGAACCAGAGTGACCAACATAGCACAACGGCTGGGTAAGCGGAAGTGGCAATGGGCCGGCTACATAGCTCGTTGAACCGACAACCGTCAGGGAAAAGAGGTTCTCGAGGCGTAGTGAAGGGCGACGCCCCACTAGATGGAGTGACGACCTGGCAAAAACATGCAGGAAGTCGATGGATGCAGGTGACTTAGGACCGTGCTTTGTGGTATTCCTTGGGGGAGGTCTATTTTCAGCAGTGGACTAGTGAAGGGATGTAATAATGATGATGATATCAATTTTAATTATTATGAATACACGTAAATAACTCATTTCTAATTCCAGAATAATTTACCCGTTTCCTTTAAATTTATTATTATCCTAGGTAAGGAAAAATAACAGAATAGCTTGTTCCAGTTCCTTAAAAATATATAATTTATTTTCATGTAGGCCAAAAGCAAGGAAGTAATAAAAATGTCGTCAAAAGATGCACAATATTTTGTGGAAATTACGAAAATTTTTTATAGTTACTATACATTTTTATCCTAGATTTCTCGTATCATTTGTGCTATTACCGGACACGTTCTACCAGTGTACTAATCAGGGTGGACAGTTCCGGTTTTATGCTTCGGAGGATATAATAAGATTAAATAATAGGATGAAATCAAAGGATAGCGGATTGTTTTCAATAGAATGCTGTTACGGTATAAAAAGCGACATTTTTTTTTACAGAAGAAGGGGCAAACGAGCATGCGGCTCACCTGATGTTAAGTGACTACCGCCGCCCATGATCAACCGCAACACCAGGAGAATTGCGGGTGCGTTGCCGGCCCTTTAGAAAGGAGTAAGCTCTTTTCTTAAAGGTCCCCAGGTCGTATCGGTCCGGAAAAATCGCCGGTGGTAAACTATTCCACAGAGAGCTTGTACGTGGAAGAAAACTTCTTGTGAAACGTACAGTGGTGGACCGCCAAGCATCTAGATGGTGTGGATTGTATTGGAACGTTTGCCGTGTAGTGCGTTCACGACATTTGGCGGCTGGGATTAATCCAAACAATTCCTCAGAGCACTCCCCGTGATAGATGCGATAAAATACGCAAAAAAATGCAACATCTCTTAAGAGCGCCAGTGAATCGAGCCGATCGGAAAGCACTCGGTCGTCGACGATTCGAGCCGCTCTGCGCTGGATGCGGTCAAGTGGAAGGAGATGGTACTGGGGAGCCCCTGCCCAGAGATGGGAACAGTATTCCATGTGCGGCCGAACCTGTGCCTTGTAAAGTTGCAGGCGGTGTGCCGGCATGAAATACTGTCTGGTCTGGCTGTACTGGCCTTCCCTTCCAAGTGACCACAAAACTGCACGTCACTCGATATGTCGACGCCGAGGATTCCGATACTGGCTGAGGAAACAAGGGAAGTGCCTTGAGACTGAGGGGATACGACAAAGGGGTTCTTTTTAGCGGTTAACGCGCAAACTTGTGTCTTCTGGGGGTTAAACTGGACTAGATTTAGTCGTCCCCAATCCGAGACTCTGTTCAGCAAAGACTCGACTTCAGACACAAGTTTGTCCCAGCACTCGGAGACGTTTTCCCGAGAAATATTGGCTCGGCCAGTGTAAAGAGCATCACCAGTGCTGTCATCTGCATAGCAATGAATGTTACGGGTATGCAACATATCATTGATATGCAGAAGAAACAGCGTTGGCGATAGCACGCAGCCCTGTGAAACACCAGCATTAATAGGCCTTGCAATCGGAGCTTGCACCGTCTACAACGACCTTGATGCTCCGATCTGCAAGAAAGCTGGTGATCCAATCGCACAATTTCTTGGGAAGCCCATAGGAAGGGAGCTTCGAAAGAAGCGCTTTGTGCCAAACCCGATCGAAGGCCTTCGCAATGTTCAAACTAACGGCTAATGCCTCCCCCTTGAACTCTACTGCCTCCGCCCATCTGTGAGTTAGGTAGACCAGAAGATCACCAGCTGACCGACCACGGCGAAAACCGTATTGGCGGTCCCTAATCAGCTGGTGATCTTCAAGGTACCTCATGAGCTGGCAGTTTACAACGGACTCCATTGTTTTGGAGAACAAGGTGGCGAAGAGCTTTTTTAGAGAGGCATTTTTAGGGATCGGGTGGACGTAAGCCGTCTTCCATGATTTTGGGACTACGCCTAGGGAGTAGGAGTACCGGAAAAGACGCGTTAAAACCGGTGTCAACTCTGGAGCTCACGTCCTTAGCACAATTGGGGGGATTCCGTCAGGCCCACTCGACTTGTGGATGTCCAGGGAGAGGAGTGCTTTGCGAACCGAGCGCTGTGTGAAGTGCACTTCCGGCATGGAGCAGTCACACCGCGGGATGATCGGCGGCGTACTCCCCCTGTCATCGAGAGTCGAGTTAGACGCAAAGAAAGAGCCTAGAAGATCGGCTTTCTCCTTTGGGGTATGGGCCAGTGAGTCGTCCTCCCTGTGCAGAGATGGAAGAGATGGCTGACAGAAATTCCCCTGGACAGCCTTGGCGAGAGACCAGAATGCACGGGTTCCAGAAGGAAGGCGAACTAGTTTCTCGCCAATTCTGCGTATGTGCTCTGACTTTGCCTTGGCAATGACTCTTTTGAAGGATCTAGAGGCGGAATTATATTTCTTTTTTAGAGCGCTGGTGTTTACATCCCGGGACGCTGTTGCATCAGCCCAGGCTTGGTAGCACTCCTGCTTATAGCGTGATGCTATTTTACAGGAGCGACCAAACCATGGCTGAGACTTGCCTCCAATGGGCACCACAGAGGAAGGAATAAAAAGTTCCATATCCTGAAGTACCACATGAGCAACAGAATCCGCAACAACGTCGGGATCATCCGGCGAGAAACAAACCCGCCCCCAAGGGTAGGATGCAAAGAAAGATTGCAACCCATACCAATCGGCTGACCTATAGTGCCAAACACGGCGGCAGCCTGCAGAATGCAACCGCGGTTTCAGCGTGAGTGGCACCACACTCCGGACCAGACAATGGTCCGAGGAGCCTAAAGGGGCGTCGACGGAAATCTGATATCCGTCCGGAGAGGACACCTGGGTCTCGGTCAGAAAGAGCAGAGCCGGCTTCGCCGTCTCGAGATGGTAGTGGACGGCGCTTAGGTTAGAGTGAAGTCCCCTGATATTGCAGAAATTCACGGACAGCGTGGCAGGGGTCGCCTTGGTCTTGTTGTTCCGTTTGCCCCGAGCAGTTGTAGTCTTGAGCGGAATTTCCCCCCCCCCCCCAGAATACGCGGGGCAGCCTGAGCACCCACGCTCAGAAGTGGAGAAACATGGTCGTGGATGCTCAGCGAGGGATTCTCCAGGGGTGCTGGTACCCTCCTGGGGTAGTCTATCATTATTAAATTCGGCTACCATGTATATGGGGGGAGGGGGGATTTGGGCCTCCGGCCACCCGCACTCACCAGACGAAACGCGGAAGCAGAGCTTCCACTTCACGCCGGTATTCTGTTAGGTCGTGGTACCACCCCGGTTTGAGCAGGCCCATACGTGCAACAGCAAAGCTGCCGCGTGGCTCTACCACTGTTAAAACATTTATTAATCGAAAAAATGTTAATATGCAGTGTACCATAATTCGTTTCTCTAGCATCGTGCGTCAATACAACGTGATTTTTAAACTCTTTGACCTTTACTAGCAGCAGGATTGTCAAAGTGATATTGCCTTATCCTCTATTAAAGATTTAAAATAATAGGCCAGGATTATTTTTGGATGCGAACTAGACAACGTCCTTTAAAATAAAGGACGTCGGATTACCCTAGTACCCTTCGACTTATTATGGTTTTACATATATACTAGATCATTGCATTAATTCTCTTGAGGATGATACTGTAATATGGAAACACAGCGAAAATATAAATCCTCATTTTTTCCTGTCCCGTGGGAATTTCGAAATATCCGCATAGGATACAACATTATACAGGCAAACTCTGTACAAAATTTGAGCCTTCTAGGTTCAAGGGCTTGGCCGGATATTGATGACTCAGTGAGTGATTACAACGAGTGAGTGAAATGGAACTTGCCTTTTTATATACATATTGATAAATGATATTATTTTGTATTATTACGATACTAGCTTTTTACCCCCAGCTTTGGTCGCGTGGGCTACAATTTAGAAAGATACGTGGTAGAGCCATGCTGCAGTTATATTAGTAGTATAGTTGTAGCACTAATGGTTCGGCTCGACCGGGGAAGGATCACGCTCTCACAGAATACCAGCGTAAAATAGTAGCTTAATGCTGCTTTGTTTCGTATGGTGAGTATAGAGAATCGGCGACCATTTTTACTGGAAACGAGGCATTCCATCTTGGTCCTCATGGGTGACAACGCATCTGCATTTTATTCGTAATTGAGGATAGATGTAGATGTCTATGGGCCACAGCAACCACTTACCATCAGGAGGACTGTGTGCTCGTTTATCACCCTATCCTATAAAAAAAAGATCATTAATACCTACTATTTCGTGCCAAAATTATCAAAAATAAATAACTTGTAGAGGCACCTCGGTATCTATATTGGACGTACATGATTTATGCAATATAATTTGCCAGAGAAACACATAAGTGAGTTTATCAGAATTGAATTAATATCATACGTCTAGGAACACCTTTTTATGTCGGATATGTCTTCCGCAGTCTTTTATAAACAGTAAATTATCCTGGAATCAGAAATGAATTATTTACATATATTCATAGTAATTAAATTTGATTTTATTTTGACAAAATAATGTTGAATTTCATGGTCTTTTCTTATTACACGGCATATTTGCGATAGTTAATTCAAATCAGTAGCCCATTGAATATTAATTTGCACCATAAAATACATGCCAATATTTTTTTATGTCCGAGTAGCATAAAATTTCTACAGCTATATTAATAAAGAGAAACTACCGCACAATAATAATATAATAATTATAGTTCAAGAATAACTTCTAACCGTAAAATAATCCAAACATCTAGAACCATAATACTAAAGAGAAATTAACACACTATAAAATACAATATATACCTATACCTATTACCTAAGATAGTAATATAAAATTTAAAATAGTTTATGAATAACTGCCAATCATAAAATAATCCAACATCTACAATCAAAAAAACTACAACTCTAATAGTAGTAAAGAGAAACTAACATACAATAAAATATATTCATTACGTATCTACACATATTACCTAAGATAATAATATTGAATTTAAATGTTTTATGATAAACGTTGATCATAAAAAATGATTTTTATTATCAACGACGCATCAATTGCAAAGAGCGCAAAGGTAACCTCAGTTTTACAGAGATGGAAATGTGCCATAAATAGCCTTAATATCACTTTCTGTGGACGGAAGCATATCGCAATTTTAACGATATCAGAGCCATCTAGTGAAAACATTGTAAACATTAATAAAATTTATTTATATTACGCTTTTACTTTTAGGTCACAGCGGTAATGCACATAATGTAATATTACAATGTAAAATTATAATTTACTTACAGTTTAATATAATATTTATAACGATCTTTCAGGTTTTGATAAGTTAAAAGCCGTGAACCAAGTAACAGAATCGTGTGCATAAAAATGTAATGACATCAAAACATAACTTGTAAAAAAAGACCAAGTCTCGGAACTCAGTTCTTCTACCGAAAAAATTTGTGAGATCCATGTAATACCAAGTCGGTTAATTCATTCAGTCTCTACTTAAGGATCCTTCAGTTTTAAGTTATTACGTAATTAGCTAACCTAACAACATTTTATAGTGACAATATCAATGTTAAAAATCTTTTATGTTTTAAATATATAGATCGACTAGGCCATCGCATGAAAACACAATGTATCTCACAATAATTTGTGCAAGTTTAAGGGGTAATCTGTGCAAGTAATACTTATTATATTATATTATATTATATTGCTTAGTTAGTAGATTGCCTACTTAGTTACTGAAAATCAGGCTTCTAGTTTAATCCACTATGAAGTTATAGGGGGTTGAAAATGGCCTGAATTTCTTCGAGAAAAGTACCTAGAGTACGGCCGTGCCGCTTTTTTGCTCGACTTGGCTGGTGCACTGCCGTGCCCCCAGATCAATGTAAACAATATTATGCAAACCGTTTGTACCTGATAACAAGAAGGAAATGTTTTTCATGTGTGGTATATAATTATACATTTATACTACGCAGCAAAAGGGGTTCGCGATTCGATTTCGAGCTCGCACCTCTGACCCTTCGCAGTTATTATTATGTGTGCAATTAAGAATAAAGCAATTTATATCACATGCTCCAACGGTGAAGAAAAATTTCGTGTGAACACCTTAATACCTAAGAGTTCTCCATGACTTTCTCAGAGGTTAGTGGAGTCTCCCGATTTGCATTGGGTCAGTGTGGTGGACTATGGTCTATTACCCCTATCTGGGAGGAGACCCGCACTCAATATTAGGCCAATGATAGGTTTCTGCTGCCGCTGCTGATACTGCTTCTATTGATGATGTTATTGTTGTTGTTGGTGATGATGTTGATGATGTAGTAGTAGTAGGTAGGTATATTTGTATCCAAAACTAATTTAGAGTTGCCTTGTACACTAACCTTAAAATAAATCACTTAATAATTTGAATGGATATATAATTTAAATATGACGCACTTTGGAAAACTGTGAAACCCACACATTACTAAGCCTCCTCTGTCCGTCCATCCATCCGTCCATCTATCAGCGGGCTCTATCTTATGAACCGTAATAGGTAGATACTTGAAATTTTTACAGAATGAATATTTCTATTGCCGTAATAACAACAAATAACATAAAAATTCAAAAATTAGAGAGATATGGCCACCTTGAAATGTTTTTGCGCTAGCTACTGTTAAACATCATATACGGAACCCTTTGTATGCTGGCCCGACTCGCACTTGTTTACAAAATTCGTACTTCCATTTTTAAATCTGAATCCACGATAGCAAGTTTCGTGTGTATAACTTGAAAAATGACGGAATTTCATAGAAATTTCCAACACCTACTTAAGCCTTTTGGGGCTGAGATTTTCGAAAACAGGGACGCAAATACTTCTTTATTTTAAATCAGTAACTAAAATACTGAATTTTGTGTATATAATTTGAAAAAGGACGAAATTTCATACAAATATTCCACCCCTCTTTAAACCCTTATGTGAAAGAATTTACAAAAACTGTAAAAGACATACTTTTTTGTTTTTAATCAAAAGCCAAAATCCTAAAGTTCATATACATAACACGAAAATGACGGACTTTCGTACAAACTATCAACCCCTATTTTACTCCTACGGGGGAGAATTTTCAAAAATGTAAAATCCGTGCTTTTTTATTTTTAATCAAAAACTAAAATACCAAGTTTCATAAACATAATTTTGAAAAATTAAGGGCTATTACACAAACATTCAACCCCTATTTAACCTCTTTGGGGTAGAGTTTTCAAAAACGATAAAACATATACTTCTTTGTTTTTAATCAAAAGCCAAAATACTAAAGTTTATATACATAACTTGAAAAATGACGGACTTTCATGCAAACTTTAACCACCCATTTAACCCCTTGGATATAGGTTTATTTTATGACGTAAGGGTGTATATAGACAGGATTTTTTTAAATATTCTATCTTCAAAATAACAAGTTCCTAACTTCAGTGGTTTAAGCTGTGCGTTGATAGATCAGTCAGTCAGGACAAGTATTTTATAAGTATAGATTACCGACATATCTTTAAACAAAATCTTGCTATTTGTCAAATGTAACGACTGTTAAACATAGTTCAAAGACTTTCTAAGTTATCCAGTACAAATGTTTTCTTTCTTCATAGTCTATAGTGTTATTGCACCAGACATACAACTGTCTGGTGCATAATTTATGCGTTTCCCAAGTTTGCAATGTTTGCTTCCCAAAGAAGTTCGATTAAAAATCAATTAGTAAAGCAGAATGACGAACTTTTAAGATTATTTCAATACAGATTGAGCTTATTTTGATTAGATGTTAACGATTGATTGATATCAAGAGTTAGTTTAAAATATTTAATAGAGTTTTTCTAAAAGAGGAGGCAAACGAGCATACGGTTCACATAATCAGAGGCGGCGTAAGGCGTGGGTGGCGTGGGCCACCGCCTACGGCCTCGCGATCCAGGGGGCCTCGCGCCTTGGAGATTTATTTATTTATTTATTTAAAACTTCATATACACAAATGGTATATAGGCGGACTTATACCCAAGGCATTCTCTCCCAGTCTACCTTGGAATGATGCAGAGATAGAATGAAGTAGATGTAATAAAAAGTTAATATGCGAATACTAAAATAAAATAACAAAAAAATTGTAATTCATGGAAATAAAATACATAAGATATAAATGGTACATCGCAAATAGATAAAATTAATTATAATCAAAAGAAATATAAGATAACTAAGATAATAGAAATGTATAATACACAAGTACATATTATAATGTCAGATGTATATAAACTCATAAAGATATACAAATATACATGCTATCAAATAAATTTACAAAAATATATTAATATTCATATACATATATGTATATAAAATATATAATATACATAATAACAATAAGAATATATATATATATATATATATATATATATAAACTGTTACTATGATGATTCTACTCATTTATTAAGTAAATGTTCCCCAACCTTCATCTTGAACGCGTACCGATTGCTAGCCGTCCTGATTTCGAGAGGGAGTGCGTTCCAAAGGAGAATATATTGAATGTGGAAAGAGGAATGAACAAGTCCAGAGCTATGGGAGGGACATAGGAGAAGAAGGTTGTTCGTAGAGCGGAGGTTTCTCTCATGACTAGCACTAAGCAACTGGAAGCAAGGAGATAAGTAGGAAGGGGAAGTTGGAGACATCAGGATAGAATAAAGGGTGGTGAGTGCACGCAAACTACGGCGTTGACGAAAAGGTAACCATTTTAATTGAGATCGATACGTGGATACATGGTCACACTTTCGAAGATTGAAAATGAATCGAATGCAGTTATTCAGAAGACGGTCATATTTGTTGAGAAGATCTGCATTCAGGTCGAAATAACACACATCACCATAGTCGATTAGGGGAAAAATTAAACTCTGCACAAGCATTGTCTTAATTTCAGATGGTAGAAAATTTTTTAGGCGATAGAGGGAACGCAGGGTACCAGTGACTTTCTGGCTAACGGTCGTTGTTTGGGCTTTCCAACTCAAAGTAGAATCAATTAATAAACCTATATTCTTCACAGAACACAATTGAATATGAGTACTATTAAAAAAGATAAGAGGTAGAGCTACTGTTTTCAATCTCTGGATCATCGGACGGCTACCAATTATTATGGCCTGACACTTCGAAGGGTTAACCATTAGGCCAAACCTGTCAGACCAGTTCTTAATGTACTCAAGGTCCCTGTTAAGTATGTCTACCGCTGTAGAAATATCGTCAATACTCGCTTGTGTGTACAATTGCAAGTCATCAGCATACAGATGATACGCAGACTGAAGGTTTTGAGTAATGAGATTTATAAATATAGAAAACAACAAAGGAGATAATATGCCGCCTTGAGGGACACCAGCACGTATGTCAAGCCAGCTAGATGATAGCTCATCAATGCGAGCTGACTGCTGACGCCCTCGAAGATATGATGAAATCCAATCCAGTGCTTTGGGTGAGATCATAGAAAGGGAAAGGATGGAAATTAGAATGTCATAACTAATGGTATTAAAGGCGTTCGAGAAGTCAACCAAAACCAACACAGTGACTTTAGCGTCCTCTATGCCTGCCCTAATATCACCAGTTACTTTCAGGAGTGCGGAAACGGTACTATGACCGGGCCTAAAGCCAGGCTGCAAGGGACTTAATAAGTTATTACGAGAGATAAACTGCGAAAGTTGCTTGTGGACACAGGCCTCAAGGACCTTGGATAAGAAGGGAAGGATGGATATAGGTCGGAAATGATTGGGTAAAGTGGGATTTGGGATCTTTTGTAAGGGAATAACGTAAGCCTTACGCCACAGCGAGGGAAAATTACCAGAATCCAAGGAGAAGTTAATGATGTGCGAGATGACTGGGAGGATATGGTCAAGTATATAGATAATCATCCGTCGGCTGATGTTGTCGCAACCTACAGCATTAGATTTAATGGAAAGGATTATCTTCCTGATCTCATCCACAGCTACTGGAGAAAATAGAAACAGAATAATGTCAGGACGAGGTAAACCCATTAAGTGTTCAACAGTAAGACGCTTGGTCTGGTGATCAAGTGGACTGTTGGAGACAAAATGAAAATTGACATCATCCAGACCAATCATCCTTTGAAACTCACAACGGTGTCGTTTACCGATACCTATGGTTCCAAGGAACTTCCAGATATTAGCAGGGGAAGAAGATGAGATGTTACTAAGAATAAATCAGTGTTTGACGTTGCGTATCATCTGATTGCACCGATTCCTTGCAACTTTTTAAAGCGTCCAGTTTTGATTACATCGATCTTTTCTAAATTTGCCGAAAGCGCGATCCCTACGTCTCATCGGTACTGATCAATTCGAACCCCAATCGTCATCCAAAGCGCAGGTGGACGCTTGAGCTTCACTTTTTTGATGGGAGCATGTACGTCATATAATCTAAGGATAGCTTCATTCAAAGCCCCAAGTTTTTCGTCCACAGTGGGTGCAGAAACCACGCTGTTCCAGTTTATTTATGCATTACTTAAAACCGTAAACGCGCCAAAAAATTTCATTATCATGAATCGATATTATTGACATAACTAAATATGTTTTTATTCAGTCTATCGACATTAGTTTGCGTTACTATTGCGGGGAATCCCCGCTGCGGGGCGACCAGTATATGTACAGTAATCTATGGAGGCGACAAAGGCTGAGGATTCCCCGTTCTGTTTTTTAGACATAGAATACTGACTTTATTTATTCGTGGGCGCGTGGCAATCGAGTAAAGAGTGCGGTACAGCAGCCTACGTGGCTACTGTGGGTATATTTTCGCGCTGTACACAACACATGAGTAGATAAACGGAACAGACAAAAAGCTTTTTAAGAACTTTTGTAGTAACTGGTTTGGTAGGTTTGTCACTATAGGTGAAGACAAATTAAAGCTCTAGAACGTTTACGTACATTTTGTGACTGGATTAAAGAATATTGACAAACTTGTTTCGAAAAATGCTTGTCTGGTGCCCAACAGTTTGTTGAAAAAAAAAACTGCTATGATCTGCCAAAATACTAAAAATAAAAAAGTAGCCAAAAAGAAAAAGATGTTGGATTATGAAGGCAAGGATTAACCTGTACAGTCTCCTAAAAGTCGGTGTGAAACGGATTTTTTCAACACCATGCTTGTTCAATTATAACAAATATGGATTTAAGATTTATGGATTTAAACCAACATTATGAAAATTTTGGTTTCCTTTATGATTTAAACAAGTCAAAAATATTCCAAACCATCTAATATAAAAATAACAGTTAAGATTTACAGATAGCCTCGCGAGTGGGTGAAAGTAGTGACTTTCAACCTTACGAATTACATGAAGAATTACAATTAATGATCCCTAATTTACCTAACTTTGTAACAGATGTGAAACAGTTTCTCCAACACGTTACAGAAAATAATTTAAAAAAATATACCCAAACATTTACATCGTCATTTAACAATACCGATCTACTGATTGGTATTGTTGTGTACCTTCAGCCTCCGCTGAAGGAAGCTTCTTAAAATTAAAACACATTAAAAATGATCTCAGGAATGCAATGTCACAGAAAAGACTTTCAGCGTTGAAAGTTTTATCTATCGAGGCAGATATAACATCCAATTTTATAAGGCTATAAATAAATAATTCAGCAGGATAAAAAGCAGAATATCTATTTCTTCATTTTTCGTTGAAATTGTTTGGTGTTAGTACTTAATGATTTTGTATGAATAAAAATTTCATAATGTCAAGTGTTTTGTTTTTCATTTTGTATAATCCGTCTTCTTGCGCGGGCGGAGGGCCTCGCAAAATGTATCTTGCCCACATAAAATTTAGGTCTTGCGCCGCCACTGCACCTAATGATAAGTGGTCACCATTGCCCATTTGCGACCCCAGAGAAATTGCAAGATTAGGCATTAGAGCCTTTTAGAGAGGACATGGCTCTTTTTTCTAATATCCCTAAGTCCGCTTGACAGAAAATTTTGAAGAAAATTTCGTGTCAATTGTACGGCTATGGACAGTCAATACTCTTAGCACCAACACAAGCTAATAATAGTACCACTTATTCGGCTCCACCGAGTCAGTAATTCATTCTTGGGGCGATGTATACGCTTTTACAACTGAATTCCAGAAAATATACAGATTTTGACATACACAAAGTTCAAAAACTTTATTAAACTAAGTTTGTGTATAACGGGTTATTATAATATGAGGGAATTTATGGATGACAATAACCCCTAGGAATGGTGTTATGGATGACAATAACCCCTAGGAATGGTGATCGCCACCAAGCTATTTCTAATTTGTTTTATGTTGTTAATTAATTACTTACTTACTTTACTTCACGCACAATCCCTAACGGGGTAGCCAGAGAGAACAGATCGCCAAGTGTCACGATCCTTACATACCTCTTTCGCTTCTTTCAGGTTCATTAACTTCTTCATACATGCACGTCTAGGTATCCGAGTACTCTTGACCCTCCCCTCTTTGAGCAATTTGCTCACATGGTCTTCGAAAGTTACTCTCGGTCTACCTCGACACCTTTTAATATTTACTTTCGCTCTATATATTTTCTTCACCATTCGGTCTTCACTCATTCGTTCAACGTGCCCAAACCATTGGAGTACGCCCCTATCAATTTTTGTGATAAGGTCATCTTTCAATCCTGCCATATTGGGAATCTCTTCGTTTCACTTTCGATCGGCTATGCTAACGCCACACATTTTACGAAGAGATCGCATCTCAACTGCATTCAACTTGCTTTTATGCTTCTTCTGGCATACCCAGGTTTCGCTGCCATATAACAAAGTCGGTACCAACACTGCGTTATGTATTGTAAGGCGTGCACTCTTCACCACGCCTTGCCGTTTTACTAATGCATTCAGGGCACCATTGACTTTGTTTCCGGCAGCGACACGCCTATCTACATCTAAATCACATCTTCCATCCCGGCTGAAAGCACTCCCCAATTATACAATTTCATTTACCTGTTTTAGACATTCCTGATTTACCCATATTTCACATTTCGTTCTCTCTTCGTCCTTTTCAAATACCAGAACCTTAGTTTTATTAGCATTCAAACGGAGACCTTTAATTTCACATTCCTCTTTCATACACGTGACTAATGCCTGCAGTTCTGCTTCTGATGGTGCAATAAGCACTGCATCATCAGCATACAGCAGACAATTAACTTTTATGTCACCCAATTTCACACCCAAACAGCTATTTTTCAGCTTCTTTAAACAGCTGTCGAGATACAGTATGAACAGCCAGGAAGACATGACACAACCCTGTTTTACGCCCGCTTGGACGCTAAACATGGGTGACAGGTCATGCCCTACCCGCAAACAGGCTTTACAGTCATAGTAAAGTGACTGCACAGCCCTTAACAATCGGCCATTCACACCATATCCCGGCAACAGTTCCCACATTTTCTTCCTTATAACCTTATCAAATGCTTTCTCCAGATCCACAAAAGCACAGAAAATCCTCTGGTTAACACTCAGAAGCTTCTCCGTGATCATGCGGAGAGAAAACATTTGATCCGTGCATCCTCTTCCAGGTCTTAATCCGCATTGTGCCTCCCATAAGAATCTTTCCGATTTCTCTTGCATCCTATGTGTCAAAACCTTCGAGTAAACTTTACTTGCTAAACTGGTCAAGCTGATCGCCCGGTAGCACCCGCAGTCAAAATGTGAACCTTTACCTTTATAAAAAGGCACAATGACGGCGGATCGCCAATCATCCGGGACATCTCCCGTCCGCCAGCACAAATTGCACAGCAGATGAAAGCTGTCCCAGATGCGAGGCCCACCGTACTTGACCATTTCAGCAGACAGAGTTACCTGTCTTGTCCCGCAGCCTTATCACATTTCAAACTTCGAATTGCACGTTCAATCTCTTTCATGCTGATGACCTCAGTGTCATCGAGGTCCGTGTCTGGCGTGCCAGTCACGGCGTCACCCCCGGATCCTTCACTAAGATCATGACACGCATACATTCCTCTATAAAATTCACTCCATCGCTGCATGACGTCCGATTTATCTGAGAGGACGTCATTGGTTCTCGAAAGCACTTTGTTTATTCTTAAGGCTGTCGCACCACTCCGGGACCTTCCAAGCTCTTTCCAGAAGAGTTTGGAGTTTTCCCTAAAGTTGTGCGACAACCTCTCGTCCGCTTCTATTCTACACCTTTCACGTACTTCCTCAATCAATGTTTTCGCATGAACTTTCTGCAGCTTATATCTTTCTTTCATCTTTTCTCTCATATGCTCATCGTTACTAGAGGCCAAGTAGTCTAACCATGCTTTTTTCTTCTTTTTTACAGCTTCTCTCACTTCATCATTCCACCATGCATCTCTTCTTTTATGTTGTTAATTGTAACATACATGATTGTAGGCTTTACGTTGAATGCGGTCAGGTGGAAGGAGTAGGAACTGGAATTCCCGGGCCCAGAGATGAGAAAATTACTTCAAACGAAGCCAAACCTACGCTTTGTGATACTAGCGCTGGGCCAGTATGAAATACCGTCTCAATCTACCTACCGGGCACACCAAACTTGATAGAGCTATGCTACAACTAAATTATGGTTGTAACACGAACGGGATGGCTTGACCGGGGTACTTATCTTGGGTCGATGCCCGCGACCGCAAAGCTCCGTATGTTAGCTATAAGAACAGAGCTATTAATCAAACTGCCAAGTCCTGCGAACAGGCATTACGGCAAGCCAGTTTCGACCGAATCATACACATCGGTGCAAAGCACTCTGTCAAACCTTCTGGCAGTAGTGGTTTATGGTCTCTCGCTAAAACGGTCGAAACAAACTTTAGCCGGTCTTAACAGCATCCGATGGTAAAATCAGATGAATCGCGGCCGCATGCGGCTAAGGAGAAAGCAGACTAGCAACAACGAATCACCTCAATTACCTCACTGCGGTACCTCTACGTCATAGGTACATATCACTAACAAGGAGTTTCTTAAAATCTTGCGAAGTTTCGACGCGGAGAAAGCTAGTGGATCTGGTGATGTACCAGCTATAGTTTTACAGATATGTGCGCCTGAGTTGTTTCCTGTGTTGACCCGCTTCTTCCGCTTCTCGTTCAAGACTGGAATAGTGCCCAAATCTTAAAAGCTAGCCAATGTGCAGCCTTTGCCTAAAAAGGGCAGCCGTCCCGACCCTGCCAACTATCGGCCAATATAAAATACTTCCATACTCTGTAAGATTACCGAGCGTATATTGAACACCTAACTCATGGCATACCTAGAACAGAATGATCTCAGTAGGGGTTTCGTTGAAATCGATAAACTGGGGACCTACTAGAGTATGTCACTCACATACAGTGGGGAAGCACTTGCTGTTTCTCTTGATATCTTGAAAGCCTTTGACAGGGTTTGGCACGCTAGCCTTTTGGGCAAACTTCTGGATTACGGCTTATCTTTGCCTGATTGACTGAGTTAGGACGTTCTGAGTCAACGATCTATCTGAGTCGATATCGATGGCTACTCGTCTAATCCTATTACGACAAACGCCGGAGTTCCTCAGGGATCCATTCTCTCCGTAACTGTCTTTATGCTGCACATTACTGATCTGCTTATTATGCTGTGGACTGAATCGTTCTTCTAGTTGTAGTAGTGCGACTGCTGATCATGAGGTCCTGGGTTCGAATCCCAGGTTGGGCCAAAAAAATCGATTATTGGGTTTTACCGTCAAGGAATTCTCAGTAGCTACCCGGAGTTAGGAAGTTGGCAGTGTCTCACGCTAGTGCCTCGAAAAGCACGTAAAGCCGATGGTCCCCCGCCTGATCTGCTCTACGTTCGTGTCAGTTTAACGTCCCGTCAGATTATGAGAGTAAGGGAATAGAGAGTGCATCTGTGCTTGCGCATACACTTGGGCACTATAATCCTGCCATGCACCGATGGCTAGTCTCCATTAAGGCTGACCGCCATGACCGAAATTCGGTCTTGAGGATATTATTATTATATTTTTGGGTATCTCTACAGTTTTCTCATCTGGTTGGGTGCTATAAATATATGATTGTAAGTGAAAATGATAAATATAAATAAATGTCAATAAAATAAAATAAATACATAAAAATATATAAATAAATAAAAACTCAACCTGAAATAATCCCTCGGCAGGGAGAGCACACGGCCGAGGGTTAGAGGGAAAGGGAAAGAAACCGGCGGACAATACGAGCGATATCGAGGAGCACCGCCTTCTGCATTTAAGCCCGGAGCCGTCCATCACGGAATCCCAGTCGCCTCAGATGACCCGAGAGGCTGACTGGGATTAACCCGTATGCAGAAACGACTACAGGTATAATTTTGGTCGACAGCTCACCCCACATGTCGTTCACCTCGTCAGCCAGGTTCAGTAATTTTATTCGCTTATCTTTTTCGGCTTTCACGAGGTTCTCGTCATACGGAATGGTAATGACGACTAAAAATATCCTCGACTGTGCCCGGTCCATCAGCATAATATCAGGCTTATTCGCAAGTATAGCCTGGCGCGGTCATTTTCGAGCACGGCTTCCGGCCGTATTTCAGAGCAAGTAAAATAATAATAATAATATAATAATATAATAATATTCCACAACTATCACACAACGCCATCTAGTCCCAAGCTAAGCAGAGCTTGTGTTATGGGTACTAGACAACTGATAAACATACTTATATATTTCTAAATACATAAATTATTATAGATAAAATAATTATTAAATAAATATTAAGAGCAAGGTGTAGAATTCTGGCTACTAGGTTGTGCCTGTGCAAGTACTCGCCGAACAAACGGTGATGACATGCTCGACAGATGTAGACGGTGCCATCATCATTATTATTGTTATACTAAGATGTCTATGGGTATTCAGACGACAGCACATTTGTGAAGAGATACCAGCCAAATGCTCGGGCCAGTCGAAATCTAATCCAGTCTGAATACCAGTCTGTATACAGGTCCGTACCTTTAATGAATTATTGATGGGCAACTTTGTGGTCTGAAAAGCCAGGAGGGCCATCGACGGAAACATGATGGCTGTCCGGATCAGAGGTTAACAGAAGGTTGAACGGTTCACAATTGACGAAGATATCGAGTTATGTACTTACACAAAACATACAATGAAATTGAAAACCTTTTCCTTTTGTTGAAGTTGGCTAAAATATTTTTTCCATAATATCGTTTCATAACATCAACTCTGGAGTGGGGAAGGCGTCGAGCAGATGTTTCAACAATGCAATGTCTGACAATTATCATGCAAATCACTTTCATTCTAAAAGGTGAAATTTTTAAAAAGCATAACATGTGAATACTGGGAATACGCTGGAAACGTGCCTCACAAAGAGCTTGTAATTGGCTCCGTACAAGTTCATTAGTTACAGCGAGAGAAAAGGCGACGCGATTTGTTTAACTTGACGAAAACAAAAGATAACTTTCCTCCGTACAACAAATATGTACTGTTTTAAAAACACCACCAACGTATTTACTGGCCCGCACTTGCACTGCGAACATCTGTAGGACAGATATTTTCGGTACAGTTTTTATAAAACTTTTATATTCAAGTATAACCAGCTACAATTTAAAAAAGCATTTTGTATTCATTATTTCTCTATTAATAATTGTGAAAAAATGTCAAAAGCTGTAATAATGTTATCCGTATTGATAGGGTGCTGTTACTGCTTGGATAGTAATGATTTGCTTGTTGTAGAAGAAACGAGGGCAAAAAAGAAAAAAGATAGGTATAAATTATTAGGTAAGTAAAAACGTTATTTAATAATTACCTTACCTAATTTAATGGCTTGTTATTGAGGTCCACGCAAAACAAAAGCATTCGATGAAACGGTAACGCGCAGTAAAACTGGAGATAGATTTAAATACAGTATCACAAACTCAAAAACTCGCTTAGTATTTGGGCCTTGGAACCAAAACTCTTGGAATATTCATGTATTTTGGCACCATTAAAATGCCAGTAAAGCCGTGGGTATTTTCAACCTTGCATATACGAGCATAGCTGCTGTATTTCGGAAGCCGTAAGATCTTTCTAATGTCCGAAAATCGCATCTTACTATACCCACGAAACGAAACAGGGTAATAGACTTAGTTTTTATGCTGCGAAGTGGCCTATACAGCACATTATAAAAGAAATCGTTATTAACAGTAATATTAAAAACGATATTTTAAACATTAATTTTAGTCTTATAAATTCATAATTTTCCATAACAGCAAAATTTTGTTTTATATCTCGGCATTGTAATTTCTGTGCTAATAAGAGAAAATTAAAAGTGTTTTTGGCTCAGCTTTAGCTTTACTTTAGTAAACAAAATACATTTGAATGAAAACATTAATCTCGCAGCAAAACTAACGAGGCCTCAACTCTCAAGTAATTTAACGCAGATGCGGCGTTTTACTAATCGCAGGCACTATGCTGCGCCTGAAAGATAGCTAAATTGCGTTAATCACATGCGGTTTAGCTATGCTAGTAATGATTTTGAGATTTTGAATGAAGAATTTTAGATTACTGATATAAATAGTAAAATAAGGTTATATTTAGGTGCGTTTTGGTGCAAGTAAGAGTTCTGATAATACTTAAATGCGTGCTAAACAGAAACAGAAACTTTTTATTCAATGTAGATTATTGAAAGTCACTTTTTACATTTACCACTGGTTCGCAAAAAACCCTCTGTCCTGGGAAGAACCAGCAAGAAACCCAGCGGGACTACTTTTTTCCAATAATAGCTTACCATCATGTTTACAATTAGCAATACAAGACAAATTAGAAATAGCTTGGTAGCGATCACCCTTCCCAGGGGTTTCCCCTTTTTATACAAACTTAGTTTAATACAATTTTTGAACGTTGTGTATGACAAATTTTGTATATTTTCTGGGATTTTGTTGTAAAAGCGTATACATCGCCCCAAGAATGAATTACTGACTCGGTGGAGTCGAGTAACTGGCACTACTAGCTTGTGTCTGTTCCTAGTATTTACGGAATGATTATCACTTATTTTCGCAAAACTACTTTTAATTTTGTGTACGTACATTACATTTTCATAAATGAATTCATTGCTAATTATATTTATTTATATTAATAAAATATTATAATAAATAAATATATACACACACACATATTTACAATTTGCATAGGGTAGGGAGCATCTTTTGAGTACCTTGAGGCACTTGTGTCAGAGAATTCATGCTAGCTATCTAAACAAGCCTTCTCATTTTATTCATTTTTCATACAGGTTTCTTTACAATAATTTCTTTCACTGCCTTTTCCGGCTTCGAAAAATATTTTCCTAAGAAATCATATCGGAAACTACAAATATTGACGGTTTTTATCGCTTTTGTATAAAACAATACATAGCCACAGTGTCCTCGCTAAACACACATTCATTAAATATTCAACTTTTCTAACCTACCAGTGTCAAATATAGCGTTTAAAACATGAAGATAATCGATACAGGTGGAAGCTGTGGAATAGTGATGGATTGTAGTGACGATGCTATAATGACGCAAGTGGTAGCATACCGTTATTTATCGAAGACTATGGGGTCTTTCTGGCCTTTCAAAAAGTCACCTCTAACAACACCCATAATCCGTTGCGGTGAAGGTGGAAGGGTTTTGCACCGCACCACATAACTAAAAATAGGTATCATCTAAACAAATGAATAAATTGAAGTCTGTAATATTGAAGTCACTCGCTTCTATTATGGTTCATAAAAGATAGCTTGATCTCTGCGACAGCTGTCAGTAAAATTACGCCTATGAAGTCCTGAATTTCTTAGTAGTACAGACAGTACCTGTCAATGTCATACTGTATGGGCATGCCGACCTAATTAGTGCATGCCGATAAAGTATGACATTGACGGGTACTGTCTGTACTACTAAGAAATTCAGGACTTCATAGGCGTAATTTTACTGACAGCTGTCGCAGAGATCAAGCTATCTTTTATGAACTATAAGAGGTTTAACGTTTTTTTTTTAAATGATATTAAGACAAAAGTAACTATCTTTGTAAATTTTTGTCTGTCTGTGTGAGCTACTCTTCGAAATAACTGAACTGATTGTGATGACACTTTGCGAACATATAGAGACCAACGCATGGAGGGATCTAGGCTACGTGTTTTCCGAAACAATAGTCATCAATAGATCCTATCCATGCAAAGCCGATGCGGATCAGTAGTCATAAATAAACAGTTTTAATAACATGCGTTGATAATTGACATAATATTTCAGGTATGATACTCCTGTTTATCTTCTCCAAAGTGGCGATATTTAAAGCGGCTTCCACGTTATTCATGATGGCATTCTTCCAAAAGCTGTTCTACTTGTTGGGTCTATTCCTGAACTATTTTCTAAAGAGCAAGTCTCCAAAACCCTCACCATCATCTGTCTATGGAGTGCCTTCAGAATACAACACCATCGGCTACAGTTACGGACCACCAGAACACGAGTCGTTGCATACTCAAGATAATGGCTATCCTGGCATTTCTGAACTTGGTGGCGGTGCCTTTGACTGGCTTGTGAATAAGAACGTCAAGTGATACTAATAAACCGGCATATTTAAAATTTTGGATTATTTTATTCCTTCTCTCTTTTTTGGGGTAAAACATAAGGTTTTTCCATAAAAAAAATGCACATACATTCTGCACGTACATTCTGGCTCGGAAAAAATATTTAAAAAGGAGTTAGCGATTTTTTTAATAGAATTGGGGTGACAAAGAGCACAAATTTCACCTGATGGTAAGAGGATGCTGTGACCCACAAACATTTACATTCAAATTAATAGTTAGATATATGGTCACTCCTGAGGCTTCAGACGGAATGCCTCCTTTCCAGCAAATTTAATATAATTACAGCAGCTTCGAGCTGCTATTTCACGCTGGTGTTCTATAAGAGCGTGGTGCTTTCCCGGTCAAGACAACCCATTTATGCTCCATTATTCTTGATGACATATTTCTCGTTGTCACTAAATTAAAATAGGTCGTTTGAGTTTATCACACTCATAAAGATATTTGGTAATAGCTGCAGACTGCTTTCAAGCATCAGTGTGGTAAATACAACAACTTCAAAGGAAGAGAAGTTTAGGACAGGATAATTAAAATGTGTTTTATTGCAAATAAGACGATATCTTCGAGGTAATTTAACCGACTAAGCTTTATAATTAGCAAAATTTTTATTATTTACTTGACATGCTTGCATAATATATGTATATATAAACATAATGTATAACTCACTTTAACCCACTTCCGGGCGTGTAAATAATGTGATTTTTTTTAGTAAATACAAAATTTTAGGTTTACGAATCGATTACAATACATTAATTTTTACGAAGAACTAGTATTTGAAACTCCATAGTATTAGAATCTGAAACTTAATAGCATTTTAATGCTGCTGTGTTTCATATGGTGACTTTAGAAATCCGGAGACCCTGTTTACTGGAAACGAGGCATTCCATAATGATTTCTTATATTTACGCGAACACAACACATTTAAATAAAAGTAGTTGACTTCCCGCTAAGGAAATCAATGATTTTCCAAAACTTGGGAAATTATTTGTACGTTGTAATTACCACAGCGCTGATATTCTGCCGGTGCCCTTATAAAGAACTAAATAGCAGTCGCCGAACGTGTTTTGTTTATTGCTAAGTAAAAATTAAAAAAATGAAAATAATAATAAATCAACAATCAGCGTATAATACGCGCGGTTGAAGTAAAACTTATTAATATAATAAATATAAATACATAATTATTGCTATTATGTATTTATTTTTGTTGTTATCTTTTATTCATTACAATTAATTTATTAACATTTTACTTACTAATAATATATTAATCAATAAAATATCAGTAATTGCTTGTACATATTTAATTATACAAAACAGAATAAAAATTACCTTAAGTATAGTGTATAATGATTGAAATATGAATATAGGATAATAGGGAATATTGGGTGCACTCTATTTTCTCACTCTTATAGTTCGATCGTAATCCGACACAACCGGAGAGATATCAGGCGCAGGACCAGCGGCTTTACGTACTTTCCGAGGTACAAGGTGAAACGACACCAATTTCCTGACCCCGTGCTGGGACTCGGTTCATAATTATGTTAATAAGTGAAAAGTTACATTAAATTTTAGTGATACGATTATGATTATAAAATGCCGACAATGGGGGCATCCACGACTTTTTCAGTCACCAGGGCGAAGCCACTTCATAATGACGTGTAATATTTGAAATATTTATTTTAATATTTTGATAGTGGGAAAATTAATTTGTTTGGAAAATGTAAAGATTTATGGTTTCTTTCTAAATCTGATTTTTTATTATATGAATAATTTTTTCTTGTAACTCAAAGTATGTTAATTCTCCCTCCTCAACTCCAAAAAAAAACTAATTTCTTTGTTTGTTTGCTTTTTCGAGTGCGAATATTCTTTTTTCTTGATCTAAAACCTGTGCTTGTAAATTATCGTATTTATTGCTCAGTTCTTGGAATTTTTTATTTATATTCTAATTTTTTTGAGGTCAGTCTTTCTTCTAATTGAGAAAACTGTGATTCTATTGAGTTAAATTTTTACTAAAATCAGTTTTAGTTTTTCTTACAAGTCTGCAGATCATCCATTTTATCTTTATTCGTACGTTTGTTATGAGAGCAATTCGCGACCTCTAGTGTCAAACGAAAGGTTATTGTGAAGTTAGGTTATTGTGAAGTTAGTGTCGATTATTTAATATGGTTGTGAAATGGAGACGTAGTATTAATTTATACCGCTAGATGGTGGTAGCAGAGGCCGATGTATTTATTTAATCTACTTTCTTTAACTTATTAATTATTGTTAATCTGAATAGTCAAATATTCTATTAACATACTGTCATTATCTAATTCTTTTCCCCAAACTCACAAATATAAGCTATTTGCTTTATTTATTACTATTAATATATTTTTTCATTCACCGTCATTACCATCATTAGATTGTTGAATATTACATTTTTGTCACTTTATTTATCTAACTCGGATTTATATTAAGGCAGTGTAGGGATTTTCAGAATTTGTTAGCTATTAAAATTTTATACAATGCTCTCGTGAGAAGTCAACTTGAAACGAACGCAAGTATTTGGAATCCACACGAAAACAAGTATAGTGTCATGGTTGAAAAAATTCAAAGTAAATTCATGCGATTTTTATACTTTAAGCAGTACGGGATCTATCCTTGTTTTCCACTGATGTATCCGAGTCTGTTTGTACTGGGGATGGTTGGTTACAGCCGCTTAAGTGTGAGAAGAGACATCACGCTTATTAAATATGTGTGGAAGGTATTACGTGGATGGATATATCACCCAGATGTGCTCGCTTCGTTAAAGATGCGGGTGCCTAATAATTACGTGGGTTCTCGTCGTCGTCCCCCATTACTCCTCGTGCCCGCTGCTAGGACGAAGTTGCTTCAGAATGCACCACTGTCACGTGCTATACACTATGTTAATATCATCTCACAGGATATTGACATATTTGCATGTAGTGAGACGAAATTCATAATTGCAGCATACAAATGCGTCGAAAATTGTAATGTTTTTAATTAGTATTTTATTTTACCATCAATTTGATAAATTTCATATTAGATACCATTATTTATTAGTCAGTAGTTTTCTTATATTTAGGTTAGTTATAGCATCGCATTGGTTTAATAACTGTAATGATGTTATAATTGTGTAATAAATAAATAAAAAAAAAATAAAATAAAAACTTATATCATTTCATAACACTATTTTAGCCTTATTTAGCGATCTTAAATCATTGACATTCATTTTACACCTGAATAATGAAGGTTTCTTTTCGTTGTTTATAGGTGAAGTCACACATTTTGAGTGCCGTCACAAGATCTTTACTTTATGTCTTTATTAAATGTTTTTGTTCACTATCATCTGGATCTATCTATCTGGATCTATCTATCTGGATCTATCACATGGAAATTATTATGTCACCGCACTAGTTTTTTAACTTTTTGTAATTATTAACAACTTAGTAGTCTTTTTACACTCTCGAAATATTTGAAATTGCCTCCTTTAGCGGAGTTAGTACTATACGTTGCGCAGTCGCGCCCTCTCCCGCGTGACATAGCAGGCTTAAGAGCCTATACTACCTCAGCTCAAATTCTAATTTCGCCCCCACTTCCCCGCGCCATTCGTTCGCACACTGCTCGCGGTCACGCGGGAACACGAGGTCAAAGCGATTTTGTTAGAGGAAAATAAACTATAATCGGACGCGTAGTAAGTAATAAAATTATCAATCATAATTTACTATTAACTTGTCATTATATGAACATAAAATTATATATCGCAAATTTAATTTCATTGTACATACTAAGGGCTACTCAAACTAATATTCTAGTATAAGCTGACTCTTCATTGTACTGAAAGCCTATACAATGCAAGATCAGCCTATACTGGAAATTCCAAATACTGGAAGGATACGCCCATTGGTTTAGCAGGTAGTAAGTTTGCGTTTTGTAGTTTTCGCCGTGTATGTATGTAATGTGACAGCCGTTGGGTATGTAGTTATGTAGGTAGTAGGTCTATGCAAGTACCTACGTTTCCGAATGCATGATTGTAAGAATTCATGATATCTGTGAATAGGCTATTTATTTCGTGTCGAAGTTTGCGTCTTTAGAAATGTGTTCAGATAAGCACTTTACTGATCTAGTGCGTGAGTCGAGTTCGACTTTGAACGGCGCCGATCCCGGCCGCCCAGCTGATGAACAGCGATCTGTGCCGCAGACGGACCGTAAACATACCGTTTAGCTTTGAATAATAACACCCCGTTTCGTGAATTTGAACTTGATTCGTGTGGCAATAAAAATGTATAAGTAAAAATATGTTATTCAAATAAATTTCAAATTCACGGAAGTATTTCTACGGTACGACGGATCGATGTATAAAGAGTAACATTTAGAAGCTTCTTTCATAGGCCTACAAGCTGACATACCACCAATATAGTACGTAAATAGGTACTAGGGTCCATTCCGAGACTCGAGTTTCAAAATTTAGAGGCTCGTGTTTTTTTTTCGTGGACTCAAGACTATCTAGACTGATCCATCATTCAGTCCTCGCGTAGATAGGTACCTACTCAATTTATAAACCTAAAAGATTAGCATGAAATAAAATGTTATATGTAAATATGCATTTATTAAACAGTTTAATATGTACTTATATTCAGAATATACAATACAATTACAATAATAAAAAAAAATCCGTAAAAAAAAAAAAGACAAAAAAGAGGCTTCAACAAATTACGCGACACGCAATATTCATACGTAAGTACCCACTACAAATATCATATTACCGTTATAACAAAAAGTAATGCTTCCTAAACAAAAATAAACTCTCATCATAAATAACTAGGTAGATATGTAAAACACTACACGAGAGCGCGTCATTACTATGGTAATAATAAGAGATTTTTTTATTACAATATTTTAAAAGCACAGAATAAATAATAGTAGTACAGACTAAAAGTAAGTAGTATCAATATTTTTTGTCATGGGTGACATTTTCATGGTTTTCGAGGGTGTTGAAGCCGATAGTGCTGTCGAAATTTAAATCCAAGACGGCGGCTGCAATGGGTATTGATTTGTTCATCATGGGTGTCATTTTCATGGTTTTCGAGGGTGCTGAAGCCGATAGTGCTGTCGAAATGTAAATCCAAGGTGGCGGCTGCAATAGGTATAAATTTTTTCATCATGGGTGTCATTTTCATGGGTTTCGAGGGTGTTGAAGCCGATAGTGCTGTCGAAATGTAAATCCAAGATGGCGGCTGAATTAGGTATAAATTTTTTCATCATGGGTGTCATTTTCATTGGTTTTCGAGGGTGTTGAAGCCGATAGTGCTGTCGAAATGTATTTAAACTACTTTAAAAAATTCCGTATAATCATATATATGTTAATCATATATAATCATGTTATACGTAAATTTTTTAATGCGCTTAAGGCATGCCCGACTGGATTTACCAATTTATTTTACATATTATTGAAATGTACAATGGATTGCTTACATTGTTGTATATCTGTCATGTCGTAATTGTCGGTTCTTTCCTGCGTTTTTGGGACCTTGGCAAAATGAGAATTTATTGAATTATGTTTTCTTTTCTTGGGTTTTTCTTTGATTGTGGTCGGAGGACTTATTTTTCTCAAGGGCATATTACGTGTTTTTCGCGGATCCAACAATTCCGGCAGTAAAGATTCCAAGTAAAATGTTTTTAGTTTGGGAACCATATGATCATTCCACAGTCTTTGGTCGCATTGTATTATTTCTGTTTTTATCTGTTGATTTGAACTAACCCACACGGCAAAAAGACACTCTCTCCTTCCTGTAATATTTAACTGTCCTTGCACTTGGAGATACCAGTGATGTTTCTTATTGATCAACATTTGGCCATTATCATACTTCCAGAAAGTAATTTTCCTGTTTTTCACAGCATCTTCCAAGCTAGTTCTGTAGCCTGATACTGGACATTTTATTTCTACAATCCTATTGTCATCTATCACACCGTCAGGAGTTGCTCCTAAAAATGGATGGTTTTTATCGATGAATAGCCCACAGGGCATAATTTTAATGTTTTCTTGCTGCTCTAGTTGATTCAAAGCAATTTTTTCATTAATTTTACCATGTTTGATGGAGGTAACACCAGAGAGATCTTTTTGATACAGTAAACTTTTAACTATACTACCTGACGTCGTGCTCCTCTTGTTTATAATTTTGCCGAAATTGGAAGCCGTTAACAAATTCCTTCGTATTTCCATCCATTTACTACAATCACTCTGGAGGGCTGTTTCCCTTTCAATATTAATTCTTTCTTCGTCAGATTTCTCCAAATTTGTTAAAAATGTTTTTTTCATTCTTTATAAATCTTCTGTATGCAAATCAGGCTTCATACAATTTTGACCGTAATTTTCATCTTCAGCCCTTTTCTCTTTCTGTTGATAAACAAGCTTTCTGGGTTGCATTTTAGGCTTGGAACCGTTTCTTTTTAGTTTTCGCAATTCCAGGTATTTTGATTTTGACATTGGGCTCACACCAAGAATAGATCTTTGGAGCTTATACAAAGGTCTTTTTGTATTAAATGATACGACTGCCGTAGCGCATCTGGTCTGATATTAACGCCGAAGACAAAAGTTTATGCGTTTACCACCGATACACTTTGCAATTATGGCGTTAAACTGTTCACAACGATTGCTGTCCACGTCTTCAATAAGACTTCGTGCATTAGCTGCAATAGAGCAGACTATAAACTTTATTTGATTTTCTAACGCCGTATCTTTCAGTTTGACAGTGACATCTTCACTTGTTTTTTTGCTTTCGCAATAAAAATTCTGACAATTGGTATGACAACCGAAAGCATGATTATATGAATTGGAAATTGCTACATAAAGATCGTTTATTTGTTTTGAGAGGGTATCACTTGTTTTCTTCAGGTGTTTTATTGAAGAACAAATAACTTTTCTGATAGCCAGGATTCTTTGTGTATTCAGATACCTTCTATGCTGCAGTTTATATTTGGTATCTTTGGTAAGCGCTTGTAATTTATTACACAGGTTTCGTAATAAATGGTTTCTACACTCTATCTTTGTACAACAGTGTAGTTAGGATATGGCCGGGCAGCTAAAATTTTAGAATAAGTGGAAGCGTCTCCATCAGCAACCATTTTGCCGTATATAAGACCATACATGTGCAAAGATTGTTTGAATCCTTCCACTAATATTTCCGATTCCATGTTTGTAGATGAACCAGTGTAATTTTTAAAACACATGTGCTCTGATGGTGTAGTTTGTTTATTCTTGGCGCGTACACATATGCAACAATATTTATTTTTTACGGTGAGATATAGCACTTCCCCAAACTTTTTACCTATGATTGCAGCAGCGCCTGATAACGAGGAATAGTTTTTCTTGTAGGTCCTCTTAGCCCAGCAACCATCAACGATCACGTCTATGACGGGGATTCCATCTGAATTGACTCTGCCTTCGTCCAATGCACTTTGCTTCTCACGAGCAGCCGCAGCTTCCATTTCAATTGTGGCTAACTTTTCCCATTCTTCACTAACTCGATTATCAATTTTCTTATAAAAAACTTCTGTCATAAACGGAACATTTATTGATGTAAATATTTCTTGCAATTGTGTATATCCTACACCTGTAATAGCAGCACTCGTTACTACGGCCGTATTTACATTCAAATTGTCGCTTGGACTAGGTTTGGACGTATGTGTAGTAAATTCAACATTACACATATTGCATTTGAATTTTAATTTTGAAATCAAACCTAACCTTTTCTCCCCTATCAACTCCAAATTATTTATACCGCAACCGAAGGCTGTTGAGTGGTTCGAAATTGTTTTTAATTCTTTTAGAAAATATTTAAGGTCTATGATTCTTCTTTCGTCTGATTCTTCATTGATTTCTGCATGATTTCTATCTGACGTGTGCTCTTCGTCTGGAAACCTACAACAGTAATACATATTATTACATAAACTATAAAGCAGACAATAATAATAATGCATGAATGTTTTGAAACAATAGTGTATCTTTGAATAGCTCCGATACGTTCCCATGTCCAAATACCTTTCATATAATATGTCACTTTACCTACATTGCTAGCGCTGTAGCATGGTGCGGGGACAGATGTCAGATTATAGTATCAGGACAGACTAGGACAGAGACATTACACAATTAAATTTACATCATCTATACAAATACAAATCTACATCAAAAATCTTGTTTTCTTTATTATTATAATTATAAATTAAAATATATAATTAAAATATATGTGTGATATTATTATCATAATATTATTAAATTTATTTTAAAATATGTATTTCATATAAAACATTTAAAAAACATATTCAAAGCACAACCGATATTTATGGATATATTAGTGAAAAGGTACAGTTCGTCTAATGTCACTCACACTACACATATATACGTTATATACTATACCTAGTAACAGCTAGTAAAGCAATAACAGTAGCCAAGCATTTTGTATATAACTGCTCCAAATTTCAAGTCGATAACATTAGTAGTTTCTGAAATATACGGCTGTGACAGACAGACAAAGTCACACCATAGGGGTTTCTTTTTTACCATTTTGGTACAGAACCCTAAAAACGTCGGATCGAGAATATCCTACTCATTTTTGAAGTCAGTAAAAATACGAGTACAATATTATCGATGCATTCATTTGTATTAGGTCTACCTTTGATTCTCATAAACCAAGTCTTCGCATTTAGGTAGGATACGAGTACTTATAGCATTGTAAAATTTTCATTCCAATAATGAAACATGGTTGAAAAGATTGAACCATGTTTCATTAAAATTTACATACATATATACATAGCATTACGCCATTATTCCCCGAAAGGGTAGGTAGAGGTGCATAGTGCACCCACATTTCGCCATTTATGTTATAAGTCTCATGTAATAAAGTGCTAGCCTAATGCCACTAATCGAGCACAAATCCAGACTCCGGACTGGTAGAGAAAAGGAGAGAAAGAGAGTGTGCTCGTTTAGAATTAAATAACGCAAGCGCCAAATCACATAATTGCTAATTACGAGAAGACCACGTAGAAAAATAAAAAAATAAATCGTCACGATTTGAGATAACATTATTATCTATCTATTAGCTAAAAATCATCATTCAATTCCATAAGGTTTCAGAGATCTAACTAAAAATAAGTGCAAAACGAGGGTTTTTCATATATTTATTAATCGAGAATTTTTTATCGAATCGTGTTTTTGCTTCAACAGATTTGAAGATTATAAGTCCAGGTTTAATGTGTCCAAATAGCAAACTGTTAGGTCTTACAGATACCGAGATCCAGATTGATCAATATCACCAAAACAGCATTATGCGGCCTCTTAAATATTCTGAGATCCGTGTATTATGCGTTATGCCAGTCGCTTATTACTTACTGTGTTACTTGCTGGGGAAGTGCAGCAAAAACTTTCCTGATCAGAGTTGAGAGAGCTCAACGTTCGGTTATAAAAGTAATGTTAAGAAAGCCGTATAGATATTCAACATTTGATTTATATAAGGACAGTGGACTATTAAATGTAAGACAACTTTTCATATTGAACACCTCCCTAACTGTTCATAAGTCTACTCTGGCATCTTCAGAGTATAAGAGATTGTTGAAACGAAGAGTATTCCGCTTGCCAACTCCCGCTATCAACTCTGCTTTTTCTAAACGTTTTGTGCAATTTGTGAGAACTCGAGTATACTCCGTCCATAAGTATTGTGATATTAAAGAAAAATCAGTAGTCGAAGCTAAAAGAGCCATAACAAAGTGGTTACTTACTCTGAATTATGATAGTACAGAAAACGTAATTAAACGGAAATCTTAAATTTACTTATATAATATATATGAACATACACTACGTAATATTGAAATGCATCTATAGGAGTTTCTATTTTATATATGTTTTGTATTATATTTTAGTATTTATAAAAAAAAACTTTTTACCTGTCGGTATTTGTTTTTATAAATATTAACTTTACATAATTTTTTTTCGTGTTGCGTATGTATATAGATATACAGAATGGGTAAATTTAACAGTGGTAGAGCCATGCGGCAGCTTTGCTGTTGCACGTATGGGCCGGCTCAAACCGGGGTGGTACCACGACCTCACAGAATACCGGCGTGAAGTGGAAGTTCTGCTTCCGCGTTTCGTCTGGTGAGTGCAGGTGGCCGGAGGCCCAAATCCCCCCCCCCATCAACATGGTAGCGGAATTAAATAAAGATAGACTACCCCAGGAGGGTACCAGCACCCCTGGAGAATCCCTCGCTGAGCATCCACGACCATGTTTCTCCACTCCTGAGCGTGGGTGCTCAGGCTGCCCCGCGTATTCTGGGGGGGGGCGAAATTCCGCTCAAGACTACAACTGCTCGGGGCAAACGGAGCAACAAGACCAAGGCGACCCCTGCCACGCTCTCCGTGAATTTCTGCAATATCAGGGGACTTCACTCCAACCTAAACGCCGTCCACTACCATCTCGAGACGGCGAGGCCGGCTCTGCTCTTTCTGAACGAGACGCAGGTGTCCTCTCCGGCTGATGTTTCGTATCTCTCCTACCCGGGGTACAAACTGGAACACTCCTTTGTGCCTCGGGCTGGAGTTTGCGTTTACGTCAGAGAGGACATCTGTTCTCGACGCCTCGGCAGACTTGAAGGTTCGGACCTGTCCATCCTTTGGCTACGCGTAGACAGCGACGACCATCCGCGCGTCTACGGGTGCCTCTATAGGTCCCACAGCGGTAATGCCGAAACAGACCGACTCTTTGACCACGTCCAAATGGCTGCAGATTCGTTGCTACAGCAGATCCCCTCCGCAGAGATCGTGATCCTCGGCGACTTTAACGCCCATCACGCCGAATGGCTCGGTTCACATTTAACCGATCATGCGGGGAGATCTGTTCATGATTTTGCCTTGGCATATGGTCTGACACAACTGGTTACTTCGCCTACGCGGATTCCAGATGTGGAGGATCATGCACCTTCCCTGTTGGACCTTCTGCTGACCTCTCACCCGGACGGATATCAGATTTCCGTCGACGCCCCTTTAGGCTCCTCGGACCATTGTCTGATCCGGAGTGTTGTGCCACTCACGCTGAAATCGCGGTTGCATTCTGCAGGCTGCCGCCGTGTTTGGCACTATAGGTCAGCCGATTGGGATGGGATGCGGTCTTTCTTTGCATCCTACCCTTGGGTAAGGGGTTTGCTTCTCGCCGGATGATCCCAACGTTGTTGCGGATTCTGTTACTAATGTGGTACTTCAGGGTATGGAACTTTTTATTCCTTCCTCTGTGGTGCCCATTGGAGGCAAATCTCAGCCATGGTTTGGTCGCTCCTGTAAAATAGCATCATGCTATAAGCAGGAGTGCTACCAAGCCTGGGTTGATGCATCAGCGTCCCGGGATGTAAACACCAGCGCTCTAAAAAAGAAGTACAATTCCGCCTCTAGGTCCTTCAAAAGAGTCATTGCCAAGGCAAAGTCAGAGCACATAGGCAGAATTGGCGAGAAACTAGTTCGCCTTCCTTCTGGAACCCGTGCATTCTGGTCTCTCGCCAAGGCTGTCCAGGGGAATTTCTGTCAGCCATCTCTTCCATCTCTGCACAGGGAGGACGACTCACTGGCCCATACTGCAAAGGAGAAAGCCGATCTTCTAGGCTCCTTCTTTGCGTCTAACTCGACTCTCGATGACGGGGGGAGTACGCCGCCGACCATCCCGCGGTGTGAGTGCTCCATGCCGGAAGTGCAGTTCACACAGCGCTCGGTTCGCAAAGCACTCCTCTCCCTGGACATCCACAAGTCGAGTGGGCCTGACGGAATCCCCCCAATTGTGCTGAGGACGTGTGCTCCAGAGTTGGCACCGGTTTTAACGCGTTTTCCGGTACTCCTACTCCCTAGGCGTAGTCCCAAAATCGTGGAAGACGGCTTTCGTCCACCCGATCCCTAAAAAAGGCGACCGCTCAGACCCGTCCAACTACCGGCCAATCGCCATCACCTCCTTGTTCTCCAAAACAATGGAGTCCATTGTAAACTGCCAGCTCATGAGGTACCTTGAGGATCACCAGCTGATTAGTGACCGCCAATACGGTTTTCGCCGTGGTCGGTCAGCTGGTGATCTTCTGGTCTACCTCACTCACAGATGGGCGGAGGCAGTAGAGTTCAAGTGGGAGGCATTGGCCGTTAGTTCGGACATTGCGAAGGCCTTCGATCGGGTTTGGCACAAAGCGCTTCTTTCGAAGCTCCCTTCCTATGGGCTTCCCGAGAAATTGTGCAATTGGATCACCAGCTTTCTTGCAGATCGGAGCATCAAGGTCGTTGTAGACGGTGCAAGCTCCGATTGCAAGCCTATTAATGCTGGTGTTCCACAGGGCTGCGTGCTATCGCCAACGCTGTTTCTTCTGCATATCAATGATATGCTGCATACCCGTAACATTCATTGCTATGCGGATGACAGCACTGGTGATGCTCTTTACACCGGCCGAGCCAATATTTCTCGGGAAAACGTCTCCGAGTGCCGGGACAAACTTGTGTCTGAAGTCGAGTCTTTGCTGAACAGAGTCTCGGATTGGGGACGACTAAATCTAGTCCAGTTTAACCCCCAGAAGACACAAGTTTGCGCGTTAACCGCTAAAAAGAACCCCTTTGTCGTATCCCCTCAGTTTCAAGGCACTCCCCTTGTTGCCTCAGCCAGTATCGGAATCCTCGGCGTCGACATATCGAGTGACGTGCAGTTTCGTGGTCACTTGGAAGGGAAGGCCAAATTGGCCTCTAAAAAGCTTGGCGTGCTCAGCAGAGCGGGACGGTGTTTCATGCCGGCACACCGCCTGCAACTTTACAAGGCGCAGGTTCGGCCGCACATGGAATGGGTCCCACATATATGCAATAAATGAAACCACAAGTAATACTAGTCCGTAGAAGTGTAGAAAAATTAAATATTAAATTAAAACCCGTAAAATAAGAAAGTAAAATTTTCACACAAAATAAATATTAAAATAAATTCAGTAAAAGTGAACACTCTGTTTAGACAACGTACCTTGACCCCTTGGAAGAGTGACAACGTTGCACGCGGGTGGCACGCCGACAAAAGACACCGCTGTCGATATGTCGCAATACCAATAGTTTGCACTGCGTGGCAACGTCGCTTTTTAATGTTCAAGGATTCATTCAAGTTCATTGAATCATTGACTTAGTGACCCAATTCTATAGAGTATTCAAATTAGCTTAAAATTAAAACTCTACTTTATGACCTAATTACTGGACCGATTACGTTCATTTTTTGTATATCGTCAGCAAAGGCGATAACAAGTATATGGTTTCATTTATTGCATATATGTGGGACCCATTCTGTATATATGTAAATTTACACCCACCAACACACACACACATGTGTGTGTGCGTACGCGCGTGTGTGTGTGTGTGTGTGTGTGTTTATGATAGCATGCTTAGTGTGAGGACCACAGAATTATACACCATTGTTTATACAGATAGCGCGCGAGTTGAATGCCGTCGGGGCCTGAGATGAAGAGCGGGAGCATCTCCCCCCGCCGTCCGTACGCCGCGTCTCGCGCGCCTGCAGTGTAGTGCTGTGCTGTGCTATCCTTGACAACTATCATACGCTTACTGTGTTATCGTGTTAATATAAAGTTGCAAGTTTTTAATGATGTCTGATCCGTGTACTTCAACTTCTGTTACAAAAAAACGAGTTTTTATTCATCGCTAAGCACGGGAAATGGCGAAAAATGTTCTAGACATGTGTGTTAAAGAAAGGCAGAACGACAATTTAACATTCACATTATATAATGTTTACGATCGCGCAAGCCGTTACACTGGACTTTCGAAGAGAACATTGTCTGCAATTCAATATGAAGCCAAAAAAGGGCCTCTTTGTTCTTCTAAAAAGAAAAGACATTGTAACAAGGACAAATTTAAACGTCAATATTTTTGATCGAGATGCTTTATACACAGAATTATTGAATAATTTAATTTAACCAAAAAAATTGTTCTGACCTGCATTAAACTCGTCGCAGCTATTAGAGAAAAAATCGTGTTTCCATGGGGAATGACGAGTTTAAGAAAATTGTTAAAAGACATGGGATATAGATGGCTTAAATGTCATAATAAACGTAGAATTTTGGTGGAGAGGCCAGCTGTGTCATATGCACGGTCAATTTATTTGCGGAAAATTCGTCAATATAGGCAAGAAGATCGAAATATTTTTTCTCGATGAAACATGGGTAGACAACAACCTCACATTAAAAAAATGCTGGAGAAATGAAATGATCGACGCCGTGCATACGGATACAAGCTCCACGTACAGGCTCATTCTTGTCCACGCTGGATCGAGAGGAGGGTTTTTAAATGATGCAAAGTTACTTTTTAAGGCTGGTAATACGTCAGGTGATTATCGAGGACAGATGAACAGTGTTAATTTTGAGAAGTGGGCCACTGATATGCTAATCCCTAATCTACCACAAACCAGCGTTGTTGTGATGGACAACGCACCGTATCATAGTGTACAAGAAAATAAAGTCCCAACAAAGTCCAGCACCAAATCAGTAATGTTGGAATGGTTAACCAAGAACAATATCGAAGCCTCACTTACTATGAGAAAAGATCAGCTCTTTAACTTGGTTCAGTTACATAAATCTACGGAAAAATCTTTCAAAATCGATGAATTCATCAGAATTCATCAGGCCATATCGTAGTAAGACTACCACTGTACATGTGCGACCTCAACCCTATTGAGTTGGCTCGGGCAAAAGTAAAAAGAATTGTAAGGCATCACAATGTTACATCTGATTTCTCCCTAAAAAGGTTAAAAGAAGTTACGGAGCTGGCTATCTCTCAGGTCACAGAGGAAGATTGGCGTGGCTTCGACGATCACGTCATAATTTTAGAAGAAAATTATTGGCAAAGAGATGGATTAATGGAAGATACCATAGATCGATTCGTAATTGAGGTCAGCGTTGGTGAGGATAGTGACACCGATTCAACCAAGTCTGCCATTTCAGAATCTGATGCTGCATAAATTATAATTTTTTTTATTGATTTTGATGTGTAAAATAATAAAAATGTGTGATAATTAATACCTTGTTTTTTCTAAACTTAAAACGTTAAACTTAAAACAATGTTGAAATTTATCGACATATTGTCATCATTAATTCTAATTAGGTCACAGCACTATCGCATTCCTGAGCTCTGCATTCAACTCGCGCGCTATCTGTACACTCCAGCTTAGTTGGCTGCGCCCTCCTTTCTGCCAAGGAGGGGGTCGCGTTCGTATACGGCTTAGAGATCTCTAGTCAGATCGTTAAGCCAATTCCTAAAAGGTTGGGTTTAGTGGGTAAAAGTCGCCACATAACCACGCAGCCGGCTGCGTGGTATGCTATGAGCATTCCCAACCTCCCTCCCCCGCTTTCCGGAGGGTTGCCCATATTTGCTTCGGGCGCAAAAAAAAAAGCTTAGTTGGTGTGATAAGATCATAGTTTATAATAATGTACTAAAGAATTAAGACTTCTGTACTTCCATTTCATTATCTTATATTATATATTATGATCTGTGTGACCACCATAGGTGTAAATAAACTTTTTATCATTTTCATTTTCAAAATACGACGTCGATTGCCGTAAACTGCATCAAAATAGGTTTAATCGTTTGAGAGATTTATAAAGAAGTAGAAAAAGTGTTTTTTTTTTCAAAATAACTTGAAAACTTTCAGTGAAATATTTTTTAGTAATAAGGTTTTTAGTTGAGCTGTTTTTTTTTAAATTGCTTCGATGACGTAAATCACGTTAAAATTAGTCGATTTGTTTGTGAAATATTTACTTTTGAAAAAAAAGCCTGATTTTCCTAAATTGTGACTTTTTGAGCTCTTGGAGCTCGGAAACGTCATAATCGTATATTTAAAAGTGGAGTTACGAGCGCTTTGATATTGGAATTAGCGGGAAGCTCCAGGAATGGTCTGCAGGGTCAACCAATTTTTGTTACGGACTTTGTCGCATATATTAACCTATTTTATATTCCAGACGTTTCGAGTACTTAACAGCACTCATGTAGTCATAATGTTCGACGTCCCAAACTCATAATTAACCAATCCAGATAAAATTATTGACTTTGTTTCAATTTACGCAGTATGAACTTATAGTATCTTGAAGTCTTTCAGTGTATTAATAAAATAAAATCCCAACCCATGCATGGGTTGGGATTTTATTTTATTATTTTTTTTAAATATTAGTAATCTTATTAATTAACATTACTAATATTCCTTTTAACCACTCCTGGTAAGCTTGAAAATTCTTGTGTTAGGAGTGGTTCACGACAGTAGTCAAATGGCGGATTCGAACCCACGACCATTTGAGTTCGCGACCGCGCCCTGCCATTAGGCTACTGTCGCTTCAAGTGCAATTACAGGAAACCAATCAAATGGTAACATCCAATCGTCTTCTGTATTGAAATTAAGATGTTTTTTGATTTCAATAGCCTATTAAAATAAACTATTCAGTTACTATCCAGCGACAAGGTAAAATGGCAAAAAGAAATCCACAGCTTAAAACTGTTAAATATTCAGCAGATGAGTTCAAGTGAATATGAAGTGGTATTAGAATATTGATTAAAACTACTTTTACGGATTTTATCGCGTTTATTTTACTATTATTTTTAATTCCCGACGTTTCGGGCGCTTTCCAGCACCCGCGGTCACGGAGGACTGAGATGACTGACGTCCCGATGTCATTGTTAAACCCGGAGTACCTTCAACTTTTTTTAATTATTGTTTATGGTCCGATCTATACAAAATGAACTGACTATGTCCTGAGGTCTTGCAGTGGTCTGCTTTGGTTTAGTTTTAATTTTATTGATTATAGGATCCCAAGCAGGTGGTAGTACCCAGCCTCTTTCTCTATTGAAATTAGGATGTTTTTTAATTTCAATAGCCTCAAGTATCATCCTTGGTAGGAATCGGTGTTCTTTCGCGAGGATTTGTGGTCAATCAAATCTGATGTAATGGTTGGGGCCGTCTAGGATATGATCGCAAATTGCAGACTTCCCGGAACGTTGATGCTTCACATCAGCTATATGTTCTTTTACGCGGGTTCTAATTGATCTTTTTGTTTGTCCTATATAAGAGAGAGCACATTCACAATCATGCATCTTGTAGAGGAATATGACACTTGACTGATGGTAGGAACTGACTAATCTTCTTCGGCGGCTTGTAGAATGTTCTAATAGAAGCTCGCTTCAAGATGTAGCCAATCTTGTCTGTGACACCTCTGACATATGGTAGTACAGCGGCACACGCTCGACTGTGAGGCCGACTGTGACGACGAAACTTTGGGAATTAAAAATAATAGTAAGATAAACGCGATAATTTCCGTAAAAGTAGTTTTAATCAATGTGTAGTGTTCGCGTAAATATAAGAAATCATTATGGTATTAGAATAGATTAGGAAACTTTTTCGAGGCAAAGTAGAATGCATCTAATCAGTATCTCAGCAGTGGGTGAACATCGCTGAAAATTAACACCTGCAACATCCTAGTTCACAAGTACAATAACTCACTTTTTGAAGGCCTCTGAAATCGAGTCAAGTGATAGTAAATTCTATTAAATTGTAGCAGAAAGTTCTTATTACTAGTATAACGCACGTTGATGAATTGCCCAAAAATAAATAGCAATGTGTGAATGATACTACATAGATGGACACAAACCATAGATCCAAATAGGGAGGTTTAAGTTTTTTGAGAATGTTTACCCTACTACAGGGTTTTCTACTATAGAAGCTTTTTGTATACATAAATTGCACATGGATAAACAACCAGCCTCGGAACAACCTATCTATCTAGGTGATACAAACATATTATTTATTTATTTATTTATGATTTATTTGTACACCAAGTATAAAAAGGCAGATTTGATGCTACAACGCATTTTTTACCAGTCTATCTCCAGGCTAAGCAGTGAAGATATTGTGCGTGCACAGTGCAACCGAGTTATAATATCTATAAGTAGTCATACACATTACATAATATTGCGACACATGTTATAAACATAATTACACATATATATTATTATATAGATATATATACAAGATATATAAATATATACATATATTTACTTAATATAGTCTGTTTATATATGCATATATAGTACATACATAATTAAATATAGCTGTTTCTGAATCAAAAACCTATAAAATATTTGAAATAAAAACAGGAAAACAAAACAGTTAGAATTTAAGGATATAAAAAATGTTAATTCACAAACTATTCCTGCAACGCCAGAAAGTGATTCCAGAGCAAGCGTTTGAACGATGCCTTGCTCGTGGCTGCACGTTCTACAATCTTACCGCAAGAGACGTAAAATATTTATATTACTTGATTCGCAAACGCGGTTCCATAGCGACCAAGCGAAAGGCATATATTATACCTACTGTCCTATCGAGTCATCAAATTGAATTAGACGTATAGCGAAAATTAAATAACTTGTAAATTGTTAATTTTATGATAACATGTACTATGTTGAATATTATATGTATAAGTTCTACAAAAGGCATATATTATACTGTCCTATCGAGTCATCAAATTGAATTAGACGTATAACGAAAATTAAATAACTTGTAAATTGTTCATTTTGTGATAACATGTACTATGTTGAATATTATATGTAAAAGTTCTGTTCCTTTGTGATAAATTTCGTGTTCATAGACGACGCAAACTGGAACAAAATCGACAAATTCGATTATACTCCACTTTAGATCATAAATTGTACGTCAGTTACGTCATAGAGCCCCAGATAACGCATTTACATATATGCGCTTTATAGGATGTTTGATTGTACCTGATACGCATCATATAAAATTTTTGGTAAATAGCCTTTTCATAGCACAGTTTTATTTTACGCAAATATAACAACATTATTGCTAAGGTAACCTACGGTTTTATAGAATAATGGCGAGTAACAAACACACAGTCTACCGATGCTAAGAGGATGCTGTAGGGCATAGGCATCTACATTTATCTTAGATTACGAATAAAATACGCAATGCGACATTACCTCTGTGAAGTAAGATTGAATGTTACTTTTCTGGTAAAAAAGGTTCTCCGATTCTTTATCCTCACTTTAAAAAGCATTGAGCTGTTTTTTCTCGCTAGAGCTCAAAGCATATTCCTTTCACGGTCGAGGCAACTTATTTATGCTTAAACCATAAAATAATAGAGTTGCACCGTGATTCTGCCACTTATAAAAACACAAATATAAATTAAATAATAGACATCAACCATGGTGCTTAAACATCCACTACCCCGTCTCACCCCGTGGATGTCTCAAGAGGCAACAAAAGTAAAATGAAACAGAAAATAGGAAGGTGGGATAGAATTCACAATGAGTATAGAAGATATAAAAATGTGCCAAGCTTGTCTACTATGGTAAAGACTACCCTATGAGGCAATACATGTAGAAAGTTTTAGTTCAGTAATGAACTATTGATAGGCTGTAATGAATAAATGAACGGCAGCTGTTGAACACGAATATTTTTTTACAAATATTACCGTAAAATGATAAATATCTACTGTGCAGGTTAAAGAAACGTGTAAACTAGATGTATTTTAAATCTAAAACTCAAAATATAGAAACGAATACTAGCTCTCACTCTCTGATTATAATGGAGAATTTTTTAATAAATAACTGAAATACAAGAAAATATTATAACACTAACGTTGGTGTCATCGTTATTAAAATGTTAAGATATATGACTATTAGTAAATATTGACATTGATTGAAGTCTTTATTCTTTGAAATCTAGTTTTTCTTTTAATTTCCTACTCACGAGAACTTGTCGGTGAGCCTATGTGAATAAAAGTACATAAATAAAAATATTGAATCTCAATTGCAAACGTAAGTTAATAACAGAATCGAAGAAACGTAAGGGATTAAAAGAGCACTACATCTCTAACCCCTATCACGACAAATGTATAAAATGTACCTCGAAATACGAAGGTAAATAGTGGATATTAACCTTCTACTTTAAATAGCTTCAAGCGAGATTGGCTGTCCAGATCTTCTTTGGAAGTAATATATCAAAACTCAAAAAAATGTCAGACGAACGATCAGTGTGCAAGGACTTTAATACTGTATCTCAATAATTGAATTTAGACCTAACACAAGTGACATTTTGGCGAGACGAGTTCTGAGTAAGCCATTCCTCAAATCCAGCCGATGATTTTGTTTTTGTTAATTTGTAACTTTTAGTTAATAACGGCACGATGTTACCTAGCTAAACTTGCGGTTGGTGCGACAGTGTCTTATTAATTCTCGGTAATTCCCTGCATGCGCATATTTATATATTGTATCTATTTGCGAAAACCAACAAATAGTTTGCTATAGCTTAATTATTTTCTACTTACTCTATTGTTTGTTATTCTAAGGTTCCCGATCAAATAAATAAAATAAATAAATAATAAACAGGTTATTAGGATAATTATTTCTTTCATATTCTTGGTAAATACTTTATACAGTTTTATACAGTACAGTTAAATTTTATACAGTCATTGGTATTATCAATATTTTAATCAAATCTAGCACTGCTTGTGATTTAAATTCATCAAATTTGAAATATCATTTACTGTATTGGTTGTTAACTACTTATCGCGTCTGCACGAAGCATTATGAGTTGTAAATTTTTAATGCAAATTCCCCACATGCATTTACACTTTATTTTCCTAATATTCCGCTATACTTTTTTAATCGAATCGAAGAAAATTGATACTCAAAAATTTATTTTCTGCAAAAATTTACGTTGTGATGACTTGTCAGATGTTAGCGTTTGTGGTATTAAAGAAGAAGTAGAAGGTTTTCGATTGAAGATATTTAAAAACGAATGCCAATTATTAAGATATGGCTGCAATGTGGGAAATGATGAAACTTATGGTATAATTAATTTAGAATACTGTAATAAAGCTTTCTCAAACGACGAATATGAAAAGCAACAAATTAACAACGAATTTACTGGAAGTTTATATGAGGAAGGAACTAAAATCAACAAAACCGAAAATTGCATGAAAATTAATTGTAAATTAACAAACGAAATACATAATATCTGTGGTCTTAAACAGGATGGTGCTGGATATAAAGTAAGGTTGTTCAATAATAAATGTGAGCTTATGAAACACAACTGCGAAGAAAATATGGTATTTGTTGAAACTGATTTATTTATTTGTAAATCGGTTTTTACAAATTCATCTATTAACGATAAAGCAAATAAAATGGAACCTAAGGATATGGTTAATGATACAATTCAGAACCTTGTAATTGTGAACACTAACATGCTAGATTACAAAAATGATATTAATAATACAATTGAAACATTTTTCGCAGCGACGCATGTTAAAGATTTACCGATAAGAGAATTTTCTCCAAACGTGGTGAATGAAATAACGCGAAGAAGATTGATAAAAATTGCAGGACCAATTAAGGTTTTCGAACCTTATACAATTATTCCAAAGAATATCAGTGATGATTATATGCATAGTCCCACTTTGCAATCTTGCTACCATAAATGTCCTGAAAAATGTCCAGATACGTACGCGCCAGTGTGTGGAGAACCAGGTAACATCGCTCGAGAACCGACTCTTATGTTTCAGAACCACTGCTTTATGGATAAAGCGCAATGTAAAATGCGCTGGGAAAATAAGAGCCCTACAGCCATGAGTTCCGCATACGTAGAAACGATGTTTGTGTTTTGTTTGGGAGATCAATTAAATGCTATGCATCGATTTTTGCCATTAGTGAAGACACTCCAGCGTATGGGTCGCCTCAAAAAGAAGGGCAGATTCCGATATAGACTTAGAAACTTAAGATTCCTTAACAATTTTCTCTCTAGAGATCCTAAGCCGATGGGATGAAATTAAGTACTAAAAACATTTAAAATCTTCTTTATTTACTACTTCTATATACTTATGATTATTTATCACATGGAGTGTTTTTTCAATGTTTATTTCCAGTGCCGTGACTATTACAAATGTAATTGAGTTCAGGTTTCTTCGTAGTTATTGAAGTGGTTGAAAGAGCGGTCCATATATAGTAGTTAACTATTTACTATTCCTTCAACTCTGAATAAACTTCTTAAAGTTAATTAATTTTTTTGTTTTATCTCTGGGAGGAATAATATGCTCTACATCATAATATAATATGGTCATAATTTTATATTCTGTAAAAGGTAGGGTAATTTTACATTAACGGTTGTTAATGTAAAATTACTAAAGTTGTGTGCGCGCTACTTTCAAGTGCAGTGAGGCTGTGCTATCCATTTTCTTGTATTTCAAATTTATAGTCAAATTTATGGGCTTTCGAGCACATGAATGAATTATGCATAAATCCCATAAAGCTAAGAAATTCATGACGCTGAAGAAGAAAAATTCATGGCGCTAAGATGCAGAATATAAGCTACAAAATAAAAATAAAAACTTGCACTTGACTTCCAAATTGTAGCTTTAGCTTGAAGAGATTAATATGCCGTATCTGTTCTTGTAATGTTTTTATTATAATATTTCAATATAGTATTTACATCATTATAATCATCAATCAAACAAAAATCAATTATTAAAATATATTGATTACCTCAATACTTTAAATAAATATGCATCATTATAACATCCTTGCTCCCCATAAATCCACAGCTGAATATGAGCCTACCACAAGGAATGCCACAAAATACGGTCTGGAGTCACATGTATCCCTCGACTAACCGAAGTAAGACATACAGTGACGACCTTAATTTATTAATAGAGAGCTACCCTATACTTGGCTTACCGGTGCGAGGTTGCCACACCGCATCGATTGTTGGTGTTAATATCAACAACCTACAAATATTAATTGCTCAACGTACGACATTCTGATAGTTGGAAGGGTGTCTTCTATACATTACACACAGCTGGCATATTAATGATCTCGTTACTAAACAAAACTGCTAGCAGGCCTCTGTCACTCTTGCCATCTTGACCGTCTTGAAATAGTTACCTACAATCGCGAGGCGCCCCGGGCTTCATACGCAGTCGGGGCTAGCGCGTTGTAGGCGATTGAATGTTAAAGGTACGTTGTTTAAGTACGTAATAGCTTTTTGTAAATACTTGTTGAAATAGTTTTTGTTTAGTGTTTAGTGTTTTTAATTATAGGATGAAATAGTTTTCATGTTATTTAAAAATTATGTACATTAACTATTTGATAAACTATAATGACAATACGTCGTTCCTACTATAATTGTTGCGTGGCGTGATGCTAAATGACCAGCGAAAGGTTTGGGATCTCTACCGAAGGATTTTAGTAAAAAGTTATGAAAGATGAATTTATTTAATATTTTTGTTAGATAGGTATTTACACCAAAAAAAGTTAAGTAATAGTTTATCTATAGAAGTAATACCTAAGTACTTTATTACAAAACGCAGTTGAAGTTTACTTCACTATCCAAGTATCTACCTACATACCTACACCTATCGTTTGTAATTAAAATATTTTAAGCTATAATAACACAAAATACTGAAATTAAAACTTTGTTTACTAACAAGATATTTAACTATAAGTTGAATACGGTCATATTTTTGCTAGAAATCTTTCTTTCGTTTATTTTTTGTTTACACTTACTACCTATTTCTTTTGAGGCAAGTCGGTAAAAGCTGACCATGAGATATACTATTACTAACACGCTACCAGCAAAACTTTAACTTTGAATTTGTGTTCATTACGAAAACAAAAATAAATATAACGGAAAAAATACTTTATTGTTTTTCTTTAACCTCAATCGCATTGGAACCTAGACTGTATAAGCATTCTAAATTTCCAAGTACCCAGAACAATTTTCACTATATTCGCCGTTGGCTTCCGCAAGCAATTTCCCTTGCTCGTACATAGTTACAACACTACTTATTGACTCTATCTATAAATCTGAAAGTTAAGGAGAACTATTTTAGATAACAATATTTCCGAAATCTACATCCAAAAGTCCACATTAAACCATCTCGTATGACTCAATATTAATAATAATAAGATCTAAACCTAATTTTGGCATTGACTTCAAAAAATATAAAGTATTTTTATGAAATATACCGGGTGTTACAAAACTACCCATAAAGCCGAAAGGAGGTTAAATGGTGGCTTATAATGAGTCCATTCACAATATTTAAGACTCGTAATAACGCTGTATAATATAACTCAAAAAAAATATATATTAATATTTTAACTGATGTGCAAACCCTACTTCAGTAAAATTAAAGAGTAAACTACGCAGAATGTACCTAAATTTCTACCTAATTCGCGGAACGGCAAAAAATTTAAAAGACCTAACATAAATAAACAACCTAAACGAACCCTTAATTTTTCATAATAAACGTCAAATTTACAGAGACAGTGTGCTCCGCTTTGCTCAATACACAACCTCGCCCGTCGGGTTATGGCTTGTGTGGCATTTCGCACCATCGTCTGTGTTATTGATGCGAAAACCGATCTAACACACTGTTCCATCTCGGCAACCGTTGGGCAATCGAAGAAATACACTCTGTCCTTCACATAAGCCCACAACAGAAGTCCAAGGATGTGAGGTTTAGAGAATGAGCAGGCCATAGCACCGATCCTCCGCGGTCGATCCATTCTCGCGGAAAGCAAACGTTAAGATGTTCTCGTAAGTTGTGAGCAAAATGTGCCGGAGCTCTATCATGTTGAAACACTATGTTTCTTTGGTTCTCAAAGTAATCCCAGTCAGCCTCAGAAAAGTCGTTAATCACCTCTTCGAATTCCGTTTGTAAAAACGTTAGATAGTTGCTACCGTTCTGACGTGATGGCATAATGCCCGTCGTAAAGGTCAGCCTACACATTCAGCCGCCACTGGTGTTGGAATCTACCCTGCCGTGAAGCATGTGGATTCACGCGAACCCAAACGTGATCGTTACGCATATTTGAAGGTCGTGACCTTGTGAATGTTGCTTCGTCCGTTCAAAAAACATAGTTAACGTAATTAGGGTTTTCCTCTAACCGCCTCGCAGTTAACTCGCAGAAGTGCCTCCTGGGTGCAAAATCGGAGCGTATCAGCTCCTGTGTACGGCAATAGTGATAAGGGTGACGATTGTCGTCACGTAGAATTCGCTAAACTGCAACATGGTTTATACCGAATCTTGTTCCGGCTTGCCTCGTACTTGTGGTCGGCTCTTCTTCAAAATGCTCTAACACTAATTCAGCCTGCCTGGCGTCGAGAGTACTTGAACGTCCACTTCCAGTTTATCGATGAAAAGAGCCGGTGGAATGTAGTCGACTTGACATGTTCAAAAACACTGGCACGGAGGCAGCCATCGCTGTTAGCAGTAGTGTCTACCATCGATAAATCGTTGGCGATACAGTATGCGTGGACGATTTAAATTGTTATCTTCATGGCCTATGCATAACATCATATCGTAATATTCCTAGTTAGAAAGCATCGTTTTTTGAAAAAAAAAATATGTTGAGAAAAAAAACTTGAAACAATTGTAGAAAACCGTCCGGAGGCCGTGTGTGCAACGGCGCAAAGCGGTTGAGGTGTTAGTGTGGCCCGATGTCGGCGCGGTCGAACATGCTGCGCGCCAGCCGGGCCACGAAGTCTGTGACGGTCTCGACTTTCAGATCGGCCGCTATGACGTCGTTCCGGACGTAGCGACCTGCTCCAACGATCGTCCTTAATGTCAGGTTCTGCTGAGCCTGCAGTCGCCGCCACAGAGGGTTGCTCAGAAGCGCGTACCAGGCCGGAGCAGCGTAAGTAATTATGGTACGAATGTATATATTGTACAATTTGAGCTTGGTCTTGGTTGGCAACTTGGATGCCAGGACTGGCAAGAGCGTCGCCTGCGCACATCTGGCTCTACGGACGATGAATTCGACGTGCGCGGTCATGCACAGCGTACTGTCAATACGGCACCCAAGGTAGGTCACGGCCTTCTCGTACGCGATCTTCTGGCCATTGAGGATCAGCGGAGGTGGTAGATTTCTGACACGGCGAGTGAGCAGAGCGGTCGTCTTACCAACGTTGACGACCAGCCTCCACTCGTCCAGCCATGGTGGCAACAGGTCCAGCAGACGCTGCATTCTGGCAGTGGCGATGTGGGCTCTTCTGGACGAGGTGAAGTAGGCTATATCGTCCGCATATAACGCCAATTCCGCGTCGTCCTCCCACTCTTACAGCCTTCTGCCAGTGTTGGGATGTCGTTGGTGTAAGCCGCGTACAGGACTTGCGTTCCACAGGGCAGCTGTTTGTCTCCAACAAACAGCTGCCTTGTGGAACGCCAGCTCTGATGGATCTTGTTGCGGACTCGGCGTCCTCTACGCAGAGGTAGAACTTCCTGTCTTCTAGGAAAGATGCCACTAGCCGCAACATAGCAAGAGGGACACTGGTCTATTCGTGTAATTTATAAAGCAATCCTGAGTGCCACACCCTGTCGAACGCCTTCTCGATGTCGAGATAGACGCCCAACGATATGCGGCCACGGTTATATTCTGCCGCAAGTATGTGCAGCACTCTAGTCAGTTGTGTGAGTGTAGAGTGACCCCTCCTGAATACATGCTGCTCCGCTCGAAGTTGGGTGCACGGACGGAGACGTCTCAGCAGCAATCTTTCTAACAGTTTAGCTATGTGCGGTAATAGCGTGATCGGCCTGTAGCTGGCAGCTCTACGCCTGTCCTTCCCAGGTTTCGGCAAGACGATGACTCTGCCTTTCTTCCAGTCCTCCGGGAAGTGGGATGTCTGCAGTATCCCACTGTAGAGTCGACCAAGCTCTACCAGGACTCTATTGGGCAGCTGTCGGAGTGCAGCGTTGGTAAACCCATGGTGTCCCGGCGCCTTCCTCGGTTGCAGGTTGGTTACTGTCCTTCGCAGTTAAGCTGGGGAGATGAACCACTCTCCTGCAAGCGGTAGCGCGGGCGACGAAAGGAACTCCTGTACGCGACTCTTCTTCCAGGCATAAAGCTCCGTGATCTCCGCACTTGGCGGGTTCGGCATAAATTGCTCCCCGAAGTGCTCAACTAGGATATTCGCTCTGCCCTTGGCATCATAGCAACGTTCACCCGCGCTGTTAGTCAGCGGGCAAACGGGAGGTCTGGCTTTGATCAACTGTCGGTCCAGTTTGTAGAGCGACGCGTCATGCTCTTCTGCTTTCCATATGCGCCGCTCCCAGGCCTCTCCTCTGTAGGCCTGGACTGCAACCGACAGTTCCTCTGACAAGGTGTTGAGTTGAGTTTTCAATCTATCGCAGCGAGTACGTGCCCAGAGCTTCCTCAACACTCTCTTGCGCCTGATCTGCACGCATATCTCTCGCGGCAGATCGTCTCGCCTTGCTGTGATCGGGACGATCGTAGAGACCGCATGGGGGCCTCCTGGATGTTCTTGGTTAATCTGGTTGCAACGGCCTCTACGTCGTCCGCTGTGCTTATGGGATGGTGGACTGGAGGTCTCTTCTTCCGGTTTTGGTAGTAGAGCCTCCACTTGACACGTGTCTTGAATGCTCTGGGCAGCGTAGTCACCGCATTTAGGCCAGGGGTGGTCAGAATCGGGAGGTGCTGTGAGTTCACGTCATATGGCACCTCTACCACTATCGGGTAGTTGACGTTCCTAGAGAGCGCGATGTCCAATACATCCGAAAGTTTCCGTGGGTCTGGCGGAACGTGTGTAGGTTCTTCGGGACCTAAAATGTCGAAGCTGTACCTCTCCGCATCTTCATAAAGTTCATGACCCGCCGGGTTTGTCACTCTGGATTCCCACGCGGGGTGTTTGGCGTTTAGGTCCCCGGCGATGATGGTAGGTGTTTCGCCTTCCATTACCGTCCGGATGTCTGAGGAGCAGAATGAAGTCCCTGGTGGGCGGAATGCTGCGTAGATCCTTAGTTCCTCGCCCGCCGCCTCCATTTTTATACCGATAGAGCGCATTGTTTGGTATACAGGTAATTCCAGCTCTTGATGGGCGATGTCCCTCCTCACTAGAACCGCCGTCCCTCTATAGGCCGTCCCTTGAGAAGTGACCTCGTCCCTTCTGTACATACGATAATTCGGCAGCTTTAAATGCGTTTTTGGGTTTAATTTTGTCTCTCCCAGCAAGATGACTTGGATGTCTAGTTGTTGGGCGACTGTGCGGAGTTCATGCAGCTTCTGCTGTATTCCGTCCAGGTTCCAATAGAGGAGGCGCAGGTTACTCTCCTCTATTATGCTGGGCAAGGAGGTTTGCCAGCGCCTTCATGACCGGTGTGATTGGGTCTGTCCCGGCTCTTATGTCGGCCAGGACTTGACTGCCGACCTCGATAGCAATACCAACCAAACGTTGGATGGCATTGCCATCGAGGCCGGCTGATGGTATTTGTCGTGAAGCGACAATAAAAAACTAAAGAACCTAACCTAACTACAACGAAAACAACCAAAATAAAATAAATTATTTAAAAATTTGAAAAGTTTTACAGTTTCTTTTATAAAAAAAAGGTATGAAGGTGATGATGGGTTGTAATGAAGATAGTGATTTACAATATTATTAAAAAAAAATAACAAAGATAAAGATACTGCAACGAAGTATGCACAGGCTATGCCTATGATAGGTGCACAGCTCCTGCTCTAGGTACACGCAGAATCTGGAGAAAGCACACGCAGCGTCTGGAGAAGGTACGCGCAGCGCTTGGAGTAGACACACGCAACGCTCGGAGTAAGTACACGCAGCACCCGGAGTAGGTATACGCAACGTCTGGAGTAGGCACGCAGCGTTTGAAGTAGGTACACGCGGCGCTTGAAGTAGGCAAACACAACTTCCGGATTAGACACACACAGCGTCCGGAATAGACACGCAGCGTCTGGAGTAGGTCCACGCAACGTCTGGAGTAGGCACGCAGCGTTTGAAGTAGGTACACGCGGCGCTTGAAGTAGGCAAACACAGCGCACTAGTAGGCGGAGACGTAGGCGTGGCTAGGCGACGACTTAAGGAGCGGGCAGAGGCTTGCAGGATCCCGAGGCAGTGCGGAAAAGGCCTTTAGGAGATGCTTCAAGTATCAAAGCTCAAGTCAGCCTCCCCCATTCGCCGATTCTTCGGCTTATTTTTTCCTTTTTGACGGATCTGGCATAAGAACGGAAAATTATTCTCATTAAATTTGAAATTATTTAAATTAAAAGCAAATTCTTGTAAATGGCCAAGAAGAAAGGAGTATTATGAAGTAAAAACATCAGGCCGGTAACGATATTTGAATAAAAATTGCCATGACAACCTGATAAACAACGATGTCAAAACATGTCAAATTTTGGTTTTAGGCTCGTAATACAGAAACGGCAAGATTTAAGTGAAAAATGAGATATTATTTATATAGGAAAAAAAAGTAGCGCAACAGCGCGCACGAAACCCGAAATTGCAGAGTTACGGAGAACTAAATAAAAGACCGAAAAAGGTAGACTCCATTGACACCGATTTAAAAAGTGCTGATAGCATGAAAAATACGAAGTGAAAATGATTTGTTATTGTGTTCTTATGAATTAAAAATATTACAGGATCCTATGGAAATAAAGGTGATGCAAAATATCAAGTTTTGAGGCGAATGCAGAACATCAAAAACAGAATGGAAAAATAAATTTAAAATAGTGTAAAATGATATGTAAGTATGTATAAGCATAACACTACATATTCTCCTATCTGAAGGCGTTGGCACTGGTTTCGGGCGTTGGTCTTGATCTTGCGCTCTTTGCTTGTGGGTAGGGCGCGCTCTATGTGTGGAGCGGGCTCTATTTTCTGATAGAGCCCTTTCTGGCACTCTACCAACGCTCTTCTTAGGTATTCCGCTGGTGTCGGGGTAGAGTTAACAGCCTGAAGAGGCTGCGACGTCTTTTTGCTCCTTGTCCGCTTCCTCTTTCTTGAGGTCTGCCGCTCTGTGGCGGCATTAGCGAGGGGCTGCGGAGTCACCCCGGTGGTTGCCCTCGCTTCTGCGGGTTCCACCGTTTCCATAGCTGTTGGGGGTGGGGGGGCTGGTTGCCTACCCTTCCCTGTTACGGTAGCCCAAGTCCGTCCCCTTGGATAGTAACCGCTCTTGGGCGACTCTGGGGGATGCTTTTTAGGTCCTCCGGGAGTAGTCCCAGCAAGGTGATCCCCTGCCTCCTAGCGGTCTACCTCAGGACTGGGCAGAAGCGATCGTTTGCCATGTGGTTTTTGCCACAGTCGGCACACTTCGGTTCTTTCTCGCTACCCCGAGGGCAAAGGCTTGCAATGTGCTTCCCGGCACAGCGTACGCATTTCACTGGCCTGAAACAGTTGGCAGGGGCGTGCCCGAAAGCCTGGCAGCGGTGGCATTGTGCTGGTCCTGCTTTCCTCTGCCAGGCCTCGGTGACGACCCCTCTCATGAAGAGGAGCTCGTTGGTTTTGTATAGATCCTGGAGCTGCTCCAGGCTCAGGTGATCCAGTTCGGCAAAGTAGACGCATCCAGGTCTGCCCCCACGTTGTGGTATTGTTTTGACGTATTTAATTGCCTTTTGCACTGATAGCTTCCTCTATCGCTTTGGTATCTGTGCCCATTGGTAGACTCCGGATGCCCACTTTAGTGGGCTTGTCCTCCTTCGGGGTATAGCAGTACCACGACAATGATGGTATCTACTTCGAGAGCTCGACCATGTACCGCTGAATGGTACGAAACTCGTCGGCGCTCTGCGGGGTAAATCGAACTCCTTTTCCGAACGGACGGGCATTTGGAGGGTGGCGCAACTTTCTGTTGAGCTCCTTAAAATGCCTCGTCCAATCTGGGAGGCATTCAGCCACTATGGGCGGGTATCTAGCCTTCTCCTGGTCTGCAAGCTTTTCTGCAGGCTCTACCGCCGCTTACGGTCGTGGCACTGCTGGTGCTGCTACCATATGGGCGTAGCTGGTAGAGGGCCGTTGTCCATCATCTTGCGGAAGCCCGGACGGATTGGTGGTCTGCACCGGCAATGATCGGCCGGCGGATGCTGCAAGGGTCGCATACGTGGTAGACCCCCAGCTGTATGACTCCTCACCTCCCTGTTCGTACTGGGCCGAGTCGTAGCTACGCCGGTCCGGTGATATTGAGCGGGGAGGTTGTGGTGGTGATGGCGACTTCGGCGGTGACTTGTGCACCCTCTTCGTTGCCGCTTGATGGTGATCTTCTGAGTCTTCCGAGGATGATGTGGGTACATCGGAAGATGAAAATTAGAGCCTGCGTGCTTGAGCCGAAATCGGCTCGACCTTTATACTGGCCGGCATTACCGTACGGATGCCTATGCGGTTTTGCTACCCTTCGCATGTCATTTTTACTTTAAGCCGAAATCTTTGGAGCCTTTATTTATTATGATTTTCATGTAATCCTTACAATCTACATATATATCGTTAGATTTCTAAAATCTTATTCTATAATATAAAACAATAATATAAGCTATAAATTTCTCGACATAAAAATTCCCAGAACAAAAACCTAAAAAAATTGCTAAATCTATAGAGATTATGTGATATGTTTTACCTTATTGTTGCGGAGCGCGAGTAGATTCATCCATCGCCCCGCACCGCACCCACGTCGACACGTTCCCGCGCGCCCCGCATTAGAGCAAGGGCCCCGAGCGGACGATACTCTCACTAACTCGGTGCCTACGGCGCACCGTCCTACGGAATATAAGAAGCGCTTCTGGCGCAGCTTCTACCCGTCACGCACGATTTTAACCCGTCACGCACGATTTTAACCCGTCACGCACGATTTTATCTGAGTAGGCTCAACAGTATGTTGGGCCGACACAGTAAAATGTCCCTCCGAAACAAGCGCACCCTTTACAAGGTCTGTATACGACCCGTCATGTCCTACGCGGGCCCTGTCTTTGCCCACGCAAACCCTAATATTTTAAATGAACTCCAAATAGTTCAGAACCTCTTCTGTCGTCGAGCTGCGAACGCACCTTGGTACGTCCGTAATGCCGACCTTCATCGGGACTTAGAGCTCCCAACAATTCAACAATTTCTTAAAAAACTCTCTGAAAACTTCTTCAAAGCCTCAGAGTCGCACCCAAACAATTTAATTCGTGAGGCGGCTTCTTATGCAGCCCCACCCCCCTCTCGCTATCGTGTCCGCAGGCCGAGAAACTCTCTCTCGGACCCGCCTAATAAACTGTCAAACGACCTGAACTGCCTCCTGGCGGCTCAGGCCAACTCTAATTAGTTTAAATTATTGTATTAACCAACATTAATTTGCCTTCGTAGGCACTCCCTCAGCGGCTCTTAGCCGCCTGCGCCCTCTTTTCCCAAAAGAGGGTCGCTCATGATAAGGCACAATAGAGCTTAATCAGCCGGCTGCCTGTCCCCAAAGGCGGTTTTTAGAGGGTATCACTTAGGGTCCCCGGTAGGACAGTGAGCCCCTCATAACTACGATAGACCGGCTATCGTGGTATGCGTAATGCATTTTCCGCCTCCCTACGTATAGGGTAGCCCTTTAATTGCTTCGGGCGCAAAAAAAAAAAACGCAGCTTCGTCATTCGAGCGACAGCAAGCGGCCCAATCGGAAGAACAAGCAAGCAAGAAGCCCTCAAAATTCCTAATAGTTTAGTGTTAACTGCCGCATAAATTGTAAATAGTTGGTAAATATAGTAAATTCATTTTATTAATAATATATATATATATATATATATATATATATATATATATATATATATATATATATATATACTATCGTATTACTATTTTGTAAGAACACTTGGGTTATTAAGACGAATAAAATGATACCTTAATTGGCGAAATCCATCCAGCCGTTTGGAAGATACGAGGTAATAAGGAAATTTACAAACACAAGATCGCGCGAACAACATAACTCTTCCCTGACAGTCGGGTAAAAATAGACAAATCTATTGAAATATATTCCGTATAATTCAACGTGGAAATAGAAATGTCAAGTGGTCATCTTTGGTCTCTTTACACTATGCCAATTATGAGAGTAAGTACACTCGTATGTTCTGATTTACTAAAAAAATTACATCCCAGTTGTAGTAGTTTTATATGTTAGGTTACTTTATAAGACAATACGTCTTTAATCTATAGTGATTTCTTTCGCAATATTGGCTTCAATCGACATCGATATACTCGTTTTTATTTAGTTATTTATTGTAATTACTATATGTGCCCAAAATATTTAAAAAAATAGGACTAGGTGTTCTATATCAAGAAATAATGATTATTATACTGCGTTTCAAATATTCGTTTCGCAAACTTTAATAACTAATAATTAGGGAGGTATCAATACTAAGTCCTGACAGACGCACGGTACATGAGTGAGTTGAAACCTATTTTAAATTCCAATTTTATATCCTGACTAACATCCGCCAAGTCTTTGCACGACTGCTTTCCAGATCTCGACAACAATGCTATTTACCAGGTCCAATTGTAAGTGTGAGTGTTCATCGAATACTGTCCAGCTTTTCTTAAGTGACGATTTTTCATAAATGCGGTGATAAATTTTTATTTATACAGGTTGTTAGTGTAAACACCGTTGTCCTTGAAACCAGTGGTTTGGTTTCACTTATAGAACGTAAATTCAATGAAAAATAACAACATTTTTTTTAGTAAAATCTCAATTTTTCCTTAATTCCTCAATTTTTGCCTGTCCTAAGTCAGTGATGAAAGTACGAAGGAAAAGTTACATCACGGGTTATGTGTACCTATTAAGTTTTTATGTTGAATGTTGTGTAGCTAGCGCGTGGCGGTGATCTTTACAGTGATTACGTCACTCGGGCGCATATGGTATCCATGAATTTACGGACGGTGTCGGACAGAAACTTTTTAAATTTTATGAAAGAAAATAGCGTTTTTTTTAAATTCATTAAATTCACATTCTATAAGTGAAGCCAAACCACTGGTTTCAAGGACAACGGTGTTTACACTAACACCCTGTATATGTTTAACACTTGCTCAGTGGAAAATATAAACCATCGTTTATATTCAACAAAACTTTATAAATATTTTCACCCAACCCGCTTGGAAATATTTCTAAATCATGAGGGTAAGGCAGGATCTTGATAATGCTGTGTAATGGCAGCAAAATAGAATTCACGATCTCCTACATAGTAACAAAGTTATTATTCGAAAGCTATAAGACCTCAGAAGTTATATGACCTCAGCTATAAGATTTCACGTGGTAGAGCTATTTTAGTAATACCTACAGTTGTAGCACGAATGGATCGGTTCGACCGGGAAAGGACCACGTTCTCACAGAATACTAGCGTATAATATCAGCCTAACGCTGCTGTTTTGTATGGTGAGTGTAGAGAACCGGAGACCCTTTTTACGGGAAAGGAGGCATGCCATCTTAGTCCTTGACGACGCATCTGCATTTTATTTTTAATCTAGGATAAATGTGGATGTCTGTGAGTCACAGCATCCGCTTGCCATCACGTGGACCTTGTGATTAGGAATCCGTATGTAAACTTCGTTAATGTAACCCACGGTGTGAAGAAAATACCAAAAAAATTCATATATCGCGTACACTGCGGAAACTATTAACAATAGAGCAAAGTTATTGTGATGATAATTGAGATGGGACTTGTTTCCGAACTTGATAAAAGGATTGGAGGGTAGGAACTATGGACAAACGGTAGAGGGCCGAGTTCGCGACGAGTCGTGAGAGTAAAGAACGGTACGACGTAGCGGTAATACTTGTCAGACATTTAAAGTTTAAAGGCGTATAAGTTTGATTATATATTTTAAAACTGTGTATCGGTGAACCTTATATATTTAAAATAGAAGCTTATATTCGTGGAACGTTAATTTTATAAGTGCAACGGGGTAAGTGTTTAATACTATACGTTGTTTGGTAGTCTGAGTAATCCTGGAACAGTATTCTTAGATTGTGCAATTATTTCAGTCTATGGAAACGCCCATCAAGTTAATTGTGACAAGTACGCCTTCCTGCATCTCTGATATGAAGTGTTATCAATAAAATTTATTTGTTTTAAAAGATGAGGACAGTGAAAGACAATACTATATCCTTATTTGAGAAGGATTGCTGTCGACAAGTATAGCCCATTACTTAGGGCGGTAATACATGCATCGGGCGACTTCCTAAGGTTCCTGGTTTGAGCCTCGAGTAAAAATCATTTTTGTTTGTTTTCCCTTTTTTATTTTTATATTTAGTTTTATTGTTTTCCCCTTTTACTTTTATAATTAATAAAATTTTATAATGATATTATGCTCTCATGTACATAATAAAATAACTAATAATTCATTTTATGTTTCGTTGCTTGTAATTTTGTTTTGCAGTTAATGTGTAGCTTTAGATAGTGCTAAGTATTAAGTGCTTACCTATTTTAGTCCTAATAGTAATGTAGATTATGCTTAAGAATTATCTAGTTGTATGCTTTGTAGTGTTTTTATTGTAGCCTTAAATGTTTCTTATAAATATCATACACATTCACACATTTGTTTCTTGTCTTACCCGGACGACCCCATGGCTTGAGCGGACCATGACATTATGTACAACAGTTTTATAGAAGATCTCAATATCTACAAAAAAGTCCGCGATACTATATGTCTAACTATCATAGCTATGTCAAAATAACTAATTTTCATGTTAAAATATGCAATAGTAATAAGCGGCTTCTTTAATTAAAAATAAAAAATGTTCATATTTTGTGGCAGATTACTCAAAAACTATAAATGATTTATGTCTATTTTTCTGTTTGTCACGACTTATCTCCGAAATGACTGAAACAATTTTGTCAGGACATTCACTAGCAGATAGCTGATGTTATGAGGAGTAAATTAGGTCACTTTTATTTTGGAAAAGAATTGGGGTCTTGCGCAAAAAATTCAGTAGATAATAAATTACACGCGAACGAAGTCATGGGGAACCGCTAGTACTTCATAAAATTAAATATTTTGATACAAATATTATTTAAATTGTATCAACACATGGTATAGTCATGCTGCAGTTATAGTAGTAGTATAATTGTAGCACGAATGGGCAGCTCGACCGGGGAAGGAGCACGCTCTCACAGAATACAAGCGTCAAATAGTAGCTTAATACTGCTGTGTTTTTTTGTTGTATAGTGAGTGTAGAGAACCGGTGACCCTTTTCACTGGAAACGAGGCATTCCACCTCAGTCCTCACGAATAACAATGCATCTTCATTTTGATTCGTAATCGAGGATAGATGTAGATGTGTCTGAGCCAAACAAACAAACACTTACCATCAGGTGCACTGTGTGCTCGTTTGTCGTCCTATCCTATAAAAAACACATTTGCACAACTTCCACCTGCTTATTTCGTTTAATTTTATTTTTAATTATTATGATTATTTTTTTAAATTGAATTTTTTGAAACCGTATTTTTTTAAAATTGATGAGTTAAATTTAATTTATAGAATATTCGTGAAATTTATCTAATATAGTATACCCAATTTAATAATATAACTTAATAATTTAATCTAACGATGTAACTTAGTAATGTAGTCTAATAATGAAACTGAATAATAATACATATTTAATAATGTAATTTAATATTTTATAATTAGTACGACCGAACCAGGTTCAAATGCAGAGTATTTTAAAATATCACATCCTGTGTTATTATTTGATTGAGAACATGATTATTATTATGATTATGTTATGGTTTAACCTACCGCCCGAAAACCGGTTTTTGTAAGAATTTAAATCTATTTTAAGGTTTTAATTAGATTGTTAATACCCCGTTTTTGTAATGAAAATACATAATCAGGCATTTAAAAATACAATTTAATTCCTTATCGCAAGTAAATAAAAAATCGTGCTCTATGGCGTAAATAGTTCTAGCAGCTGTACCGTCGAGGCCGCTTAAAAATGTAGAATTCCCAAGGTACTCCTCTTAAGTGAACTAGGATCTACGGTCGCTCGAATGTAAATAGAAACAATAAATAAATCTTGAGTAGCCATAAAAAGAAATAGGATATAAAAGTACATTGCTTTTTATTAATGTTCCACTGAAAGGAAGTGGACTATAAAAATTTAATAATTATTGATTAATACGTGACTGTCTCGTTTGTGTAGTGGTTGTAAACGCGACTGCTGATCATGAGATCCCGGGTTTGAAAACCGGATCGGACCAAAATATATCAGTTATTGAGTTTTTGCGTCAAGAAATTCTCAGTTACTGCCCGGAGTTAGGAAGTTGACGGTGACACCCCGTCCCTCGAAAGCACCTAAACCCGTTGGTCCTGCGTCTGATCTCTTTATGGTTGTGTCGATTTAGGAAATAGAGAGTGCTCTTGTGCTTCCACATACACTTAGACTCCACAATCCTGTCCTGCACTGATTACTAGTCTCCGTTGAGGCTTGCCGCCGTGACCAAAATTTGATCTAGAGCCATTGAGCTATTATGTACGTAGGCGGTCCCATAATGAATTGGCCTGACTATGAACCAATGAAGGAAATTAAACGAAACCAATTTTATTTTTCAATATAATCACCATGAATACTAACACACTTCTGACATCTGTGAATCAACATCTCTAAACCTTTATAAAAATAATCACATTTTTTATCCTCAAAATGACTGATGGCGGCCGCCTGCAACTCTTCATCGCTTGAAAATTTTCTTCCTCTTAAGTCCCGCTTTAAATTTGGAAATAAATAATAGTCGGACGGGGCCATGTCTGGACTGTAAGGTGGATGTTGAACTTCCGTGAACCCGCATTGACGAACTGCATCCTTCGAAACACCAGCGGTATGAACAGGGGCGTTGTCATGGAGCAACAGGACACCTTTAGACAGCTTGCCTCTTCGTTTTTCCTTTATCTTGTCTCGTAATTTATATATTAAAGAAGCATAATATTCGCCGTTCACGAATTAATTACGTTCTTTAAAATCCACCATCAAAATGCCTTGAAAATCCCAAAATATTGTGCACATCAGTTTTTTAGTCGATTGTTGCACCTTTGCCTTTCTAGGGGGCTTTTCACCCTTATAACGCCATTCCATTGACTCGCGCTTGCTTTGTGGATCATAAAACAAGATCATAGTTTCATCACCAGTCACTAGCCGCTCGATCACAGTCTTTGGATTTTCGCCACAAAGATCCAAAAACTCCGAAGCGCAGCGCACTCTTTCCTGTCTCTGTACCGCTGAAAGAAGTTTCGGTACCCATCTTGCACTCACTTTTTTCATGTCTCTAATCTTCAAACGGCGGTCACTCAGAACCTCCTCTTCGATGAGAGCAATCGTTTCGGGACTGAGCACTTCCACAGGTCGACCGTCGTGGCCAAAGTCTTCGACGGTTTCTCTCCCGAGGCGAAACTCTTTCACCCAATTTTTCACTGTGCTATAGGAGGTGGCAGACTCCTTATACACGCCATCCAATCGTTCTTTTATTTGGGCAGGGCATAAACCTTCTTTAAACAGAAACTTTATGACGCTTCGATACTCAGTTTTCGACATTTTGAAAAAATACGCGACTCTCGTTATTCAAATGCCTGTTAAACTAAGACTAAGCATTTCATGTCGATGCATGTTTCTTATATTAAGTGCACGATAAACGTACTATTTAATGCAACACAACATGTAGCGACATGTCGCGTTGAACTATATCAGGCCAGTTCATTATGGGACCGCCTGGTAGTACGTACTAGAGGCGACAATGCATTCAGCTACTCTGTTCCACTCAACTGCGGTGCATACACCGCACTTTAATCGGTCACTCGCTAGGCGCTTGTAGATTTGTCACGTGTTGCGTTGATTTAAAAAAAATCTCTTGATAAAAATATGCCGTCGTGTGTACTTAGATATTGCACAAATAATTCAAATGTCAGTAAAAATCAAGGAATTACTTTTCATCGGTTAATAAGATACTTAATCAACAAAATAAGTATTATAGATTAATAATAAAACAAATTCTTCCTAAGACGCCATCTCGTGTCATCGAATATAGATTATGAAATTAATATGTTCTGAAGCGACATTTCTGTGGGTACTTCAGTATAGGACGAATATATTATTATACACATTTTTTTTGTAAAATTACATATAACTAAGTTATTATAATTAGGTCAAATGTTTCATATTTACTCCAACGCAAAACTAGGCATAAGAAAGAACGGTGAGCTGAAGGTAGGGAAATTCGTGATAGGGCAACGGAACCCAAAGAGCCAGCAGCTGGTCGTATTTAAGAAGAAAAAGGGACTCTTTATGATGAACTCTTTTTTCCAGAACCGGTCCCGCAGAAAGTGGACCTGGTCGAGCCCCGACGGTTGAACAAAAAATTAGATTGATAAAGATATTAATTGCGGCTGCTGACCGTTAAGACTTACTTAGCGGTCAACCGTAGAGTCTACATCACCTGAGGATGCCTCGTGTAGAGGCAAAACACGTGTCGTATTATCATCGATGGTTTGTCTTTCCTGGAATATGGGTGTTGGAAGTAGTGGTGCTAGGCGTAGTGGTGTTGATAGTAGTGGTGCTGGGATTGGTGCACGCAATTGAGGGAGGGCGAGAGGTGTTCTTCAATCCAGGTAAGACACATCATTATATTCAGTTAGCGGAAGGTTGCAAATTAATTAATATCTTTATTATAATGGATTTCCGCAAAATAACGCCTGATTCTATCAATTGAGATTGATTTCATTATGACGACTAGATGGCAACTGTTCAATGATGTCTCAGTGATCGCAAGGGTGAAAACTGGCAATGATCACCGAATGTTTAGAGGTACACTGAATCGAAACGATAAGTTAGAGAGGTCTCGTCAATTAAAGTCAACGCTCCGTCCCCCTCGTCTTCTAATCCAGAATCCCGAAACCATTCAGCTCGAGTTGCAGAACCGCTTTCAGTGTCTAGAACATTGCAATGCAGTGGACAATATGAATCACAAAAGCTCGTGAAAACTGTCCATGCGGTTGGAGCTAAGTTCTGCAAGACCCGCCGCAGAAGAACACAAAAACTCTTCGATCATACTCTTAATCTCATGGCTGTTAGACGGGAGATGAGGTCGTCAGCAGATTTGACAGCATACAGGCAACTGAACAGACAGATCTCCAAATGCATGCAGCGAGACTTGCGCAACTTTAGTACTGCTCATATTGAAGAAGCGATTAAGCGGAACCAGGGCTCCAAAGTCTTTGCCAGAGATCTGTGTGCCAGAAAGAGCTAATTGTCAAAGCTGAAGACCGAATGGCGCAGCATCGTTTCCGGGATACCTGAGATTCTGAGTGACATTGAGAGGTTCTATGGGCAGCTGTACACATCATCGTTGGAGCCACACGCAGGTGTGAGTAACGATCAAGCAAGTCTTATCCGAAACTATTCCAACGATATCCCGGTAGTCAGTCTGAGCAAGATTAGAATGGCTCTCCAGCACCATAAAAACGGCAGGGCTCCAGGCAAGGAAAGAATTACAGTGGAGCTTCTGAAAGTGGGTGGAACACCGGTACTTGAAGTCCTTCAGAAGCTCTTCAATTCTGTCCAATATGGTGGCTCTACTCAGGAGGCCTGGAGCAGAAGTGCAGTGGTCTTGTTCTTCAAGAAAGGCGAATACGATCTCTTGAAACATTACAGAACGATTTCGCTTCTGAGCCGCGTCTACGTGCTATTTTCGAGAGTCATTACGAATCATCTCTCACGTAAACTCGATGACTTCCAGCCTCCCAAACAAGCCGGTTTCTGAAAAGGCTTCAGTACTGTTACGAGATTGAGGTTTGTGACAATAAAAATTGCCGATAAAATTACCTAAATTAACACTTTAATTTTCTTTATACCAATTAAAACTTAAAACACTAAAAATTAATCACACTGATTCACTTTATTTCGCTCCGAAGCTTCGTTTGTCTCGCCAAATTCAATACTTCCCCGATCGCACCTTGCAGCGCCTATAAATACACATTAGTACCGAATCATCCAGAACATTCAAGTAAATACGCGCACCAATCGACAAAGCGCAGAAAATTCGAGTTTGGGGCTTCCAGAAAGCTTAATTCTTCAATTCGATACTAGGTGGCGCTGTCGGTTGAAAGATTAGTGATGTCATTTTCTGGAAAGCTCTCTCTTCGCTCTGTTACCCGACACTAGATGGCGCTAGTGCCAGATGTCAACTTAGGCGCGTAACACTGCCCCCTCCTAAGACATGCTCGTCCCGAGCATTATCGGCCCTATAATAACGCGCCAGGCGATCCACATGGGCGATCTTAGAAGTCCCTCTTGCGCCTTTCTGTAACGGCTCCGCAATGTCAAGGGCTGTCCTATCCCATGGTGCACCAACATTGTACAATTTCAATGCTCCTCCACTACGTGTCTGAGGTCCCTTCACGGCCGCACAACTTGTACATGTACGACACCAATCCTCGACATCGTCACGATAATGGACCCAGTTTAAACTGCTCTCGGACCTTCAGTAGAGTTCGTTTAACTCCCAGATGGACTCTTGAACGACCATTATGGCATAGCTGTAGAACATTCGGCACTTTAGCCTTAGGGACAACCATTTGGAAACGACAGATGTCTCCTCGACCATTGTCCCATTTACGGCACAGGACTCCATCCTGAATCAGCAAGCTGTCCCACTGAGCCCAATAGCCTCTAGTGGTCGAAATCATCGCTGAGACGTCACTCCACTTAGGCTTGGTAGCACGGGACTTCATCCATTCCAGGATTTTCCTGCTGTGCATGTCGTAGGCTGTCCTTCCACCCGTTGCTGAGGTGGTCTGTCCTGAGCATCCTCACGGATACCACTTCCTTAATCTTTTGCCCAGTACAATGTTTCCAATCCTCAGGACAAGGTCTTCTTGACAATGCATCTGCGTTGCCATGATATTTCCCGCTGCGATGTCTGATAGTAAAGTCGTATCCCGGCTGCTGCTGGGCGGTGATGTTAGCCGCACTTCCCTTCTGAGATCGTTCACCTTCCATTTCTAGGGTTCGCTTAGGGCAGCTGGATCGAAGATGGCCCCTTTCCCCACAGCCATAGCACCTAGGGCTGTATCCTTTATTGTGTTCGCGAACCGTAACTGCTGCAACCTCCCTAGCGCGAAGGGAACGACGATCCTGCCACCGCCAGGCGGTGCCGTTAGCTGCATTACCCTCTCGAGATCGATCAACTTCCCTTTATACAGTTTGCTTAGGGCAGCTGGATCGAAGTAGGGCCTTTTCCCCACAGCCATAGCACCTAGGGCTGTATCCTTTGTTGGGGTCGCAAACTGTAGCTGCTGCAACCTCCCTGACGCGATGGGAACGATGATCCTGCCGCACGGCTTCCACCTCTAGTGCATGGGCCAAGGTGTCCTTAAGCGTCTCGTGGTGCCTGAGCCTCACAGCAGCTCTGACTTCCAGGTCGCGGATGCCGTCGATGAATGTCTGCACCAGGTTCCCTTCAATGAGCGCAGGTACAGACCGGTATGCTTTCCGCACCAGCTTCTCCACCTCTAGAGCCCACTGCTGCGGGTTTTCGTTGATGCGCTGCACGCGATTTTTAAGTTGCGCACGAAAGACGTGTTCCAGGTGAGCGTCGCCATATCTCGCCTCCAATGCCTCAAGGAGTTGCTCATAAGTCACTTCCTCACCGAGAGCTTCCAGAACTGTTAAGGCCTGGTCGCGTAGGCCTAGTGTGAGAGCAGTCAAGGCCTGACTTTTATTCCAGCCGTTCGCCTTCATAACAGCCTCGAACTGGATTTTGTAGGCTGACCAGGAAGAAGTCCCGTCGAACGGTGGCTCTTTGAACCCACGTAGCGAATGTGTAGTAGCTACTACGGGAGCTGTAGTTGCATCACCCGCTTTAAGGTCGTCCAGCGTTTTCTTCACGTCAGCCACCACGTAATCAACCCGATTGTTCACTCGGTCGATTTGGGTTTTAGCTTTCTTGATTTTGGTTTCAGCTTCCGATAGGCGGTTGTCATTTTGAGCAACCCTATCCTTCACCTCCCTTATCTCTTTCCCAAAGGTAGCATGAAGGTCCTTCATAAGGAGCATCTGCTCTTCCGACCGACGAGCCTGTTCCGCCTGCTGATCTTCCAACCGACGGGCCTGTTCCTGCTGTTGGCGGGCCTGTTCCTCTTGTCGGCGGGCCTGTTCATCCTGTCCGCCCCGCAGCTGCTCTTCCAACCGACGGACCCGTTCCTTCTGCTGCTCTTTCCACTGACGGACCTGTTCCTCCTGTCGGCGAGCCTGCTCCTGCAGCATCACCATCAGAGCACCTAAGTCAGGTGCTGCAGATGTCGGAGCTACTGACGGGCCTGCAGCCGGCGGCTGGCCCTCCGACGTCTGCGGCGTTGCACCACCAAATCTTCTTTGGTCCGTCTCCTGCTGGCGTTGACTTCGGGTACGGACACCCTCCGTTTCCTCCTTAGGTAAAATCGGCATGATTTTATCCCACTTCTGACACCAATTGTTACGAGCTTGAGGTTCGTGACAATAAAGATTGCCGATAGAATTACCTAAATTAACACTTTAATTTTCTTTACACCAATTAAAACTTAAAACACTAAAAATTAATCACACTGATTCACTTTATTTCGCTCAAAAGCTTCGCTTGTCTCGCCAAATTCAATACTTCCCCGATCGCACCTTGCAGCGCCTATAAATACACATTAGTACCCAATCATCCAGAACATTCAAGTAAATACGCGCACCAATCGACAAAGCGCAGGAAGTTCGAGTTTGGGGCTTCCAGAAAGCTTAGTTCTTCAATTCGATACTAGATGGCGCTGTCGGTTGAAAGATTAGTGATGTTATTTTCTGGAAAGCTCTCTCTATGCTCTGTTACCCGACACTAGATGGCGCTAGTGCCAGATGTCAACTTAGTCGCGTTACAGTACCATAGACCATATACATACACTGCGGCAGATTACACTGAAGACCGAAGAGTATAACCTGCCACTTTGCTTAGCGTATGTGGACTACGAAAAAAGCCTTTGATTCCGGGTGGAACACCGGTACTTAAAGTCTTTCAGAAGCTCTTCAATTCCGTCCTTCATGGTGGCTCTACTCCGGAGGCGTGGAGCAGAATTGCGGTGGTCTTGTTCTTTAAGAAAGGCGACAACGCTTTCTTGAAGAACTACAACCGATTTACCTTCTGAACCGTATCTACGTGCTGTTTTCGAGAGTCATTACGAATCGTCTCGCACGCAGACGACGACTTCCAGCCTCCCGCACAAGCCGGTTCCCAAAAAGGATTCAGTACCATAGACCACATACATACCCTACGGCAGATTGTACAGAAGACCGAAGAGTACAATCTGCCACTTTGCCTGGCATATGTGGACTATGAGAAAGCCTTTGATTCCGTCGAAATTTGGGCGGTGCTACAGTCCCTTCAGCGGTGCCAAGTTGACTGTCGGTATATCGAAGTGCTGAAGTGTTTGTACAGTAGTGCTACGATGGCTATCCGAGTACAGAACCAACTATCCAACTGCAGAGAGGTGTAAGACAGGGTGATGTTATATCCCCGAAACTCTTCATCGATGCGTTGGAAGACGTTTTCAAGCTACTGGACTGGAAAGGATACGGTATTAGCATCAATGGCGAGTACATCACTCACCTTCGATTTGCCGACGATATAGTGCTTATGGCAGAATCGCTGGAGGACCTTAGCACTATGCTCAATGACCTCAATGGTGCCTCCTAACGGATAAGTCTTAAGGTGAACATGGACAAAACAAAGATCATGTTTAATGTCCATGCCACACCTATGCTGGTAGTTGTTGGGAGCACTATGCTCGAAGTTGTTGACGAGTACGTTTACCTGGGAAAAATAGTCCGACTAGGTAGGTCCAACTTCGACCGAGACGTCAATCGACGGATTAAACTCGGCTGGGCAGCGTTCGGGAAATTACGACACCATTCCTCGTCAGGTCTCTACCTCAAACTATGAATACTAGATTGTACAACCAGTGCGTATTGCCAGTGATAACTTACGGATCTGAGACTGTGCCCTTCACTGCTGGCCGAATGAGGACGCTCAAGGTCGCTCAGCGAGCTATGGAGAGGGCTATGCTCGGGGTTTTTCTGTGTGATAACCTCAGAAATTAGGTTATCCGCTGTATAATCAGAGTGACCGACATAGCCCATCGGATTAGTAAGCTGAAGTGGCAATGGGTCAGCCATATAGCTCGAAGAACCAATAACCGATGGGGAAAAAGGTTCTCGAGTGGCAGCCTCATACCGGTAGGTATAGTATAGAGTGACCCCCCACTGGATGGAGTGAGGACCTGGTAAGATATGCAGGAAGTCGATGGACGCAGGTGGCTCAGGGCCTTACTTGTGAGTGGCCTATGTTCAGCAGTGTACTTTTGAAGGGCTGTAATGATGATGACCAGCTATAACTACTAGCTTTTGCTTATCGCTAGTATTTACATCACTAATTTTAATAATAATATTTTTGTTTTATATACATTAAATTTTCGTAAATGTAATTGTCAAAGTTAATATATTTCTTTTATTTTTTCTAAGGATTCTTTTGGACTAAATAGCGAAGTTACATTCTTAATGTGTCCCACAGCTAGGCATAGATCTTCATTCCTATTACCTAAGAGTTTAAAAGTAAGGAAACGTCGGTTGCGTTGTCCCAATGCGTTTTGACAGACTTCACAAGTCCTCGTAATATTTTAGTACTATTAAAATGATTCAATATTTTAACATCCAAAAGATATTATGCCACTAAAGAAAAATCATGTCTATATATTTTGCTCTTAAAGAAGATAAAATGAACACATAATGTTTCACACATAAAACAACACATACGTTTTTATACATTGTTAAAATTACAATTTACGTACACACGTAGATAGGTATTACTTTAAATGATATAGAACATATACTAGAATTTATATAAAAAATAACACATACTTACAGTAAACTAGAACGTTCCAGAAAATCTAAAAAACTTAAATTTTAAATTTTTTATTATATTTTAACCAATGGAGAAGATAACCATTTTTTGTTGTATATGCCAAAAAATTCTACAAAAAATTACGGGAATCACTGTCTTTTTAATTTTTTTCTGTCTTCAAAACTGACCGAGATATAAAGGCGCAAAGTTAACAAAGTCTAAGCCGCGGGCCGAAAGCGACATCGTTGATGACGTCACGATTTCCATCTTCGTGCGAGCGACCCGACGCGCACTTAGGAAATCAAAACATTTACTCAAATGTGCCCGTCGTTCGCGGATCTACTTGCTATCTATTCTCTATATCCATCTATTAAATATTGTGCTGTGCCTCAATGTAAAAATACGGCCGTAAAAATACCTGAAAAGTTGTTTTTAATGTGCCTAGAACTAGAAACCCTACCTTCAGAAACATTATAGAACATGACACCATCTATTAAATATTGTGCTGTGCCTCAATGTAAAAATACGGCCACAAAAACACCTGAAAATTTGTTTTTTAATGTGCCTAGAAACAAATCAAAATCATAAAAACATGGACAAATGCTATGAGAAGAGCACATATTTAGGACCAAACACGGTAGCATATTGTTGTGAGGATCATTTCGATGTAAGTATTCAAATAGTAATAACCTTCACATGATAGCTCTTGGTTATTGCTAGTAAATGCTTTCTATTAGGTACCTACCTACTCGAGTCGCAGTGTTTAAGTAACTAACGATTCATTGAACCTTTCCACGCATAATGATCATAATTTCAAGAAAAAACAATACCTAATATCTACATATTTAACTAAAACTACTTCTGTGTAAATAATCATCCAAACTTGGGTAAAGTATTAACCTATATAATGTAGATAAGTCAATGACCTGTCATGAGTTCGTAAGTTTAGATACCTACTTATGTTTGCAGATAATTTTAAAATGTTTATAATGCATGTAAAGGTTAAGATATGGAATATGTTAACAAACGTTTTTATATTTTTAAGATATTTCGAGCAAAAACTAAACACATCGCAGAGCTATTCAAACTGCATAATCTGCGAGCCGCAATAAATGGAAGAAGTTTGATTATTAAGTGGAGCACTTAAATATTTTTTTCATGTTGTCCTATTATTATGTATTACATAGTTGGTACATATTTTAAATATTGATGGAATACAAATTACGAGGTTCCTTATTTTTTTTTTTATAGACTAAATAAGTTTGTATTTTGCTTTAGGTCGAAAACGATATAGAAAACTACGTGAAGTGCAAACCAGTTGGTGGTCCCCTCAAATTAAAAAAGATGTTTTGCCTGTCAAAAGCTTGCTTGTCAAAATCGGTATACAGAAAAACCACAAAGATGTTTACTATCAAAACTAAATGCCAAATCTAGGTCAGAAACAGTTGCACATGTGATTGCCACTACTTCACAGGAAATTGAGCATAGATATGTTGTCAATCCTGTTACTACTCTAGATGATAATATTGACATTGATCCCTTGCCTGAAGAATATATAACTACGATTTTAATCATAATAATAATGCGACCCTTTTTCTATTAATATTGAAAACATCTGATTTTTAGATAAAATCATATTTTTATACACCGAAGGTATAGATATTTGTAGTAAATTTCTTTATAAACAACAGGAATTTTTTTTAACCATAAAACCACAAAAAGGTCACACCGCACTTAAGAAGAATAAGAAAACAAAACTAGTTAGAGTCAGATAGTAAGTAGGTAGGTAAGGAATGTTTACGTATTTTTGTTATAACTATTCCTATCATTAGCAAATGAAACCCAGAAGTATTAATGTAATAATGGCTACCTGGTTATGAAATATTATCTTATTCTTATGCGTATTTCAGTCGCGACAAAATCGTTGTTTCCTAGAAAAAATTCCGCCACCAACATGTTACGAACTATTGGAAGATTGTCAGATTGACCCTTTTGAAACCCTTCTTCCATCATTAAATACTTAAAAATACCAGAGCGCACGAGGGCAAACAAGCAAACAACTCACCCGCAAAATATTACTACAAACGTATGATCGGCGCGCTTAACGGTATGGCGGCGCGGCCGCATGGAATCGATGACGTCACGCACTACTCGCGGGCACGGGCGAGATTTTAAAAATGTACGTAAACTATCCACGCTTATAACTTCGGTAATAGTGCACCAATCGATGTAAAATAAAAACTAGAATTATGTGTTTGGTCTAAACTTTTTACCAACGTACTTAAAAGTCTAATATTGTAACCTTGTTATCTTCTCGATTAAATGCCCTTTTTAATGCTAGTTTTAACCAAATAATGCTGCAATTTTAACTAGACGCGTGACCAGTTATAATAATAGGCTATCTGTTTCAAGAGCTATCCTAGTAATCATTATTGACTATCTGTTTCAAGAGCTAACTGGTAATCATCATCATCATCATTACCAAATGAATAATGGGCAATCTGTTTCAAGAGATAAACTGGTAATAATAATTGTATATCTATTTTAGGAGCTATTTTTTTAATAATATTGAAGAGATAAAATAAACTACAGTCCACCTGGGGGCAAGTAGCCTACTGCTGCCCATTGAAACTTTATGCAAAGAGCCTCTAGATATGTTGTCACTTCTGATTATTAAAATATAATAAAACTTTTTAATACCCAGAACATAACAGTGTATGCTCTGCAACGTAGAGTGACTCCTTTAAAGTAAAAAGCTCTACCGCATAAAATATTAATTTAACTATTCTACTGCGTATATGCGCCTTTCGAATTCTATCACGTAGAAATTATTGGGAATAATGATTTCTGAAGCTGTAGAGGTAGCTACCAAGACATGCAGGAAGTGAATTAATGCAGGTGAATCAGTAGTAGTCTTAAGGAGTCACTGTGATAGTGATAGTGTGACACTTCTAGGTTAGCTAAATTGGGCAAATATTCTTGTAAATATTCTTTTAATCTAATTTCAGTATTTGTTTAATAATCCTAGTCTTGATTCAACTACATAAAATGAATAAACGCTTTATCTTTTCAGCTGAAGTAACTAATTACAAGACTAAACTTGATTTGACTTAATATATATATATATATATATATATATATATATATATATATATATATATATATATATATATATATATATATATATATATATATTCATTTAAACTACTTTTACGGATTTTATCGCGTTTAATTTGAATTTGAATTATTTTTATTTATAATTCCCGACGTTTCGGGTGCTTTCCAGCAACCATGGTCACTGGAGACTGAGGTGACTGACGTCCGACCGATGTCATTGTTAGACCCGGAGCACCTTCAGCTTTTTTAATTATTGTTTATGGTCCGATCTATGCAAAATGAACTGACTATGTCTTGAGGTCTTGCAGTGGTATGCTTGGGCTTAGTTTTAATTTTATTGGTTATAGGGTTCCAAGCGGGTGGTAGTACCCATCCTCCTTCTCTATTGAAATTAGGATGTTTTTTAATTTCAATAGCCTCACGTATCATCCTTGGTAGGAATCGGTGTTCTTTCGCGAGGATTTGTGGTCTATCAAATCTGATGTAATGTTTGTGGCCGTCTAGGATATGATCACACACTGCAGACTTCCCGAAACGTTGATGCTTCACATCACATCATTCCGGCATCATCATCATCGTCATCGTTGTTGATTACGTGAATACAATGTTCAACGTTATCCAGAGGTATAAAAAAAGTCCGCGACACCATATATCCCATTCCTTCCTATTTCATATACATAAGTACCCGGAGTACCTTCAGCTTTTTTAATTATTGTTTATGGTCCGATCTATGCTATGATATATATATATATATATATATATATATATATATATATATATATATATATATATATATATATATATATATATATATATATATATATATGATAAAAAAGCTGAAGGTACTCCGGGTTTAACAATGACATCGGGACGTCAGTCATCTCAGTCCCCCGTGACCATGGGTGCTGGAAAGCGCCAGAAACGTCGGGAATTAAAAATAAAAAGTAAAAATAAACGCGATAAAATCCGTAAAAGTAGTTTTAATCATGTGTAGTGTTCGCGTAAATATAAGAAATCATTATACTATGGGTTTATTATTATTTTAGCTACTTATGTGAAAAATAAAATAAAAGAAGAATGATGTCACGTTTAGAAGTTTCACTTCGTACGTGTGTTCACAATTACATATTATTATTTTACACATTACTTACCCACTAGGATTTTCTCCTGTATCGTGGGGACAGTTCAAATAAACATCACAAAGACAAATATCTAGACTTGGTAGAATTATTGGTAAACCGTAATAACAATTTGTTCCGTGCGGGATTCCACTGCCCCACGAAACCGTCAACATTCTTCGTCAAACTTCTACAGTATCTTCATTTCGTGCCCAGAGCTAGCATGGCTCTGCAAAAAAGTGTTCAGTGGAAAGCTTAACTTTAGCAAATCGATTATCGATAGCATTAGTAATATAGCAGCATTGCTTGTCTCGTAAACGCGAACTGCTCATGATTTCTAAATTTTACGATGATTACTCGACGCGTTCTGGATAATATCGTGATATTAGTTTCAGGGCAAACGAGCATCTGTGTAACAATTGCTACCATTTTATCGACAAATCCAGACAACATTACATTTGAAGTTGATTTTTCTAAGTTATCGACAAAAGTAGTAATAATAAAATATCGTGTGAAATTTTGTAACTACTTTTACGGATTTTTTCGCGTTTTATCTATTTTATTTTTAATACCCGACGTTTCTGGTGTCCAGCACCCATGGTCACGGGGGACAGAGGTGACTGACGTCCCGATGTCAAAGTTAACCCGGAGTACCTTCAGCTTTTTTAATTATTGTCTTTGGTCCGATCTACGCAGAATGAACTAACTGTGGTTTGAAGTCTTGCAGTGGTATGCTTGGGTTTAGTTTTAATTTTATTAATTATAGGATCCCAAGCCGGTGGTAATACCAAGCCTCCTTCTCTATTGAAATTAGGATGTTTTTTAATTTCAATAGCCTCACGTATCATCCTTGGTAGGAATCGGTGTTCTTTCGCGAGGATTTGTGGTCTATCAAATTTGATGTAATGTTTGGGGCCATCTAGGATATGATCGCAAACTGCAGACTTCCCGGAACGTTGACGCTTCACGTCAGCTATGTGTTCTTTTACGCGCGTTCTAATTGATCTCTTTGTTTGCCCTATATATGAGAGACCACAATCACAATCAAGCGTGTACACTCCTGCATCTTGTAGAGGAATATGACACTTGACGGATGGTAAGAACTGACTAATCTTCTTCGGCGGCTTGTAGAATGTTCTAATAGAAGCTCGCTTCAAGATGTAGCCAATCTTGTCTGTGACACCTCTGACATAAGGTAGTACAGCAGGCACACGCTCGACTGTGGCCGGCTTCACTCGGTCACTGTGACGGAGGCGCGGGACCCGAAGCTTGTTGTCGTGCAGAACCTGCTAGACGTGCTGAAGCTCGGCGGCCAGGTGTTTGCTGTCACAGATTTCTCGTGCTCTCTGTAAGAAAGATTTGCCCACAGTAGCTAACTGTGAAGGATGGTGGTGAGATTCACCATTTAAGTATCGGTTTGTATGGGTCTTTTTTCTATACACAGTATGACCTATGGTGTTGTTAGGCTTTAGGATGACTAGCACATCTAGGAAAGCTAAGGAATTATTGGCCTCTAACTCCATAGTAAATTGAATTTTAGAGTTTATGGAATTAAGATGTTCTAAAAATGCAGTTACTTTGTCTGATGGTAAAATTGTGAAAGTATCGTCTACGTACCGCTTGTAGAACCTTGGGGTGACAGGTGCAGTAAGGAGGGCTTTCTCCTCGAAGTCTTCCATGAATATATCGGCGACAATGGGAGATACAGGTGAGCCCATCGCAACACCATCTACTTGCTTGTAGAACTCTTCCTTCCACAATAGATAGCCAGATGTAAGGCAATGTCTTAGTAGTTCTACATATTCTGGTGGCATGTTATTTTCATCTAGTTTCCTAGTTATAATTGAGATGTAGTCTTCAACAGGTAGGCATGTAAATAGAGACTGAACATCAAAACTGACCATGGTCTCATTGTCAGCAAGACGTAGGTCTTTTATCTTACTGACAAAATGGTATGAATCCTTAGTATGTGCTCTTGTGTGTCCTCTGAGTGGTGATAATATTTTGGTTAAGTGTTGCGCCAATCTGTAAGTTGGCGAACCGATTTGACTCACTATTGGACGTAATGGAGCGTTAGGTTTGTGTATTTTTGGCAACCCATACAACTTGGGAGGTTTTGCACACGAAGGTATCATCGAATTGACGTCTAGATTCAGTTTCTCGGAGTATTTCTTAATTAGATCGCTAGTTGTTTTAAGCGTATTAGTTGTAGGGTCTGTACGCAATACGTTGGCAATACCATTTTCATATTAATAATAATAACATAATAAAAAAATGGTTCTGTAAAGTTGGTTTACGGACGACAGCTTAACGTGACAACGTCATAACAAAACGTATCTTTCGCTAGTTCGTGCCGCGCTGTCGTTCGGATCTGCTCGGCTCGGCTGGAGCGTAACGGAAAAATGAGTCATCCTTTTTCGTGCATGCAGCCGGTTTTCATCAATTTATTAGACGTTGTCCTGTTAAAAACTGTTGTAACAATATGCTCTACCCCATATTGTCCCGTCGGTGTCGTAAGAGGCGATATAGGACAACTGAAACAGGATATGGGTAACAGCATCTTTAGACTTAACACAGACCTTCCCCATAGATTGCCTCATAGGGCTATTTTCCGTAGTTGGTTAGCTCGCCGCGATCAGCAGGCGAGTTAACGACCGCAGTTTTTATTATTAACTTCCCAGTGGGAAGTTATTGTAATGGGTCCAACTTTGCAAATTTTAAATTTTAGTATATCTCCACGTTTCAAGGTCTTTAGAGTCGAATGGTTCTTAAGAGGATGTCCTATATGTATATAATATGTATGTATGTATGTACGTATAGTATGTGCGTATGTATAATAATAATAATCTTTATTTGCAAGAATATGGTTGTACAATGGTGTTCGAGTATAATTTGTTCTACATATTCTACCTCAGTGGTGTGCAAATATTAGTCAATTAAGTCAAGTACCCGTAACTTATACAACATTACTTATCGATTTTTTAACAACACAATTTTTTTAACACTACTCAGTTGATTTAATGATTAATTAATTATGCAACAGTGTCAGAAAAATAAATTGCCAATAAGATCTATAAGTATTATTATAGCTCAATGTCAAATATTAATGTTCTTATGTCAGTAAATATAAGGTCAATTATAAATGTTGCATATCGAATTGTCATTAATTTATTTCAATATTTTTATCAAATTTATTAATTAAATAAATAAAATTTTTAATTAATAAGAACGAAATAATTTAAACATTGCAGCAAATTCTAAAATATATCGTCTACTTATCTGCAAAGAAGTCTTTAATTGAGTAAAAAGATTTCTGGATGAGCCATTTTTTTAGGTGAGTTTTCATTCTCATTGGTGGTAACTCTCTAATCGCTTTAGGTATCTTATTAAAAACTTTCATACACATTACGTAACAATTTTTATGAAACAAAACTGTCCTGCAGGCAGGCATTAACAATCTAGTTGGGTCCCTTTAAGCTATAATAGAATTGTCGCGAGCGCTATGAAATAAACACTGATTTTTTTTTGACAAATATACACACCTCTAATATATACAGTCTAGCCAGCTTTAGCAAATTGTTATTTTTTAATAAAGATCTACATGATTCAAGGGGATATATATCTATGTATGTATGTTCGATTCAATTTTCGCTTTGTATATCGAGATCAAAGAGTGATATTGACATGGGACCAGTTTCATTTAACGCATAATTATGTTACTTAGACCTCATTAAATTTTGAGCAAAATCGGTCAAGTCGTTTTTTGTGCCGAATAAAAAATTGTATAAAATATTAAAACATGATATTTTTTATTCTTTCCACTGTGTAGTTAGTCGTGTGGACCTTTTGAGTCGCACCTGGACCGCTTTTTTCTTTTTGTTATCAGAAGGTTCTTACTGTCCATCTCCTATCTCATTCTGTCGGCTCCTGAATATACTATATTAGTATTCAAGTTCCAACCAATGCCATCAAAAAAAATAGTAGTGAATAATTAATATAATAAATAATAAATATTAAAAATTAGATGGTTACTGGCATGATTTTTTTTAAATATTTTCATATTTAATTGTGCAGGGTTGGGTTGGGTTTCTTGCTGGTTCTGGACAAAGAGACTTCCCAGGGTTTCAGAGGTTTTCTTTAGACTAGTGTTAAAAGCGTCAATAACGTTCAAGAAGCATTCTTGTGACCTATCTTTATACATATATATATATATATATATATATATATATATATATATATATATATATATACATACATACATATATTAATTTTTCTGTACGTGTGTTTATTAATTTGATGAATTTGTTGCGTGAGTGGGTCCAAGGAATGCAGCAGGTGGCGCTGTTCAGTACCCAAGAGGCACCTGTGCGAAGCTGGGGCTTTTTTTCGTATTCTGTTCTATCGAGTATCTTTACCCACAACATATAGTATATAGAAAATCACTTCAATATAAACAAAAACGTTTCTTTTTTGCTTCTAGTAAGGAGCTGTCGTAAAAGTCATAGCCTCTCTATTTACATAACGCGAAAATACATGCATACGTAACAATACACATACACTACGTAAGACTTTCACATTGACTTTAGTATTTAGCGCTTCATTATCACTTAAGGACTAAGGCTAATATACGAGATGTAAGCCATAGAGCATTACGCATTTGGATGTGGTCCAGTGCACTTGTTATTGTAAAAAGTAATAAATCTTAAATTTGTAGAAGCAGCAAATAATCAATCAACATAGATAATAACGTCTACCAAATACCTACAAAAAATTTATTTGAATCTACCGTAGTAGTAAAACTAAAAAATGAAACGTTTTATCTTATTTTTATTTATACTAATTGCAAATTTAGTAAACACCGAAGAAACAGAATCAAAGGATATTGAGGAAGGTAGAGGCAAGGCAAAATACGCGTTACTGAGTAAGTTTATTTTTTTGTAATGGACTCGTGTACTTATGCTAGTGTCAAGTAATAAAAAAAAACATCATTTGTAATAATTTGTTTAAAAACTTTTAACAATATATTGATGCAATACATCAAGAAGTTTTTGGAGATTTTATCAGCAGCTAGAGCCAGCAGACAGTCGATGGCGACTGTATCTTATGGCGCCTAAGAAATCACATTATCCTGAAGTTCACATTACCGTTGGAGCACTTTTTTATGGTTTTCACTAATAATTCACGTGCACAGACATTTGATATACAAAATGTCACCAATTTCACGTATCACTATCCAATCAAAACCATTATTTATACAATGAAACCAGAGCAGCAATATGCCGGTCAAGTTCCCGCCAAAACTCCAAGTTAATTTTAATTGGAATTAAAAATAAAACGTAGGGTTCCATCCATCCTTTACAAGCTATAAAAGTCCACGGCTGAACATAGGTCTCCCAAATAGATTGCCTCATGGAGGAATTTTGCCATTGTTGCCATGCTTGCCAATTGCTTTGGCAACCGCAGTATTTCATTATTTTGAGTTGTTAAGACGATACCTCCAGCGAACGACCTTGAGCGTTTGGTCTGTCGACGCTCGCTACAATATATCGCGTAAGAAATTTTCAAGACGCCACCTACTGCTACGAACGTAGTATTATTTTTTCAATGTCAATGAACTATTCTATGGAAATAGACACGGCGTACAATGTAAATGTATTTTAATTTTCTTTATTCGGTATATTAGTTGCATTATATTAGAATTATGTATTCTAATATATTATCTAATTAATAAAAATGACTATTTTGATTATTTTTAACTATATACTATACTGCTAATATTGAATTAGCTTTTGATAGTGTAAATTATAATATTTGTCGAAATATTAATTATGGATTCGAACTTTACATGCTAATGGTGCTTCATTTTTGTTATTTTCATTTACTTACATATTGAAAATATACTTGAATAGTAGGTATTATTATTTTATTTAGCTACTGAATTTTAGGATATGTTTTACCTTGAGGTCAAATATAATTTTGAGGAGCAATAGTTATTACCTACTAATCTTTTATCTGCTATTCCTTATTTAGGAACAATATTAGTAAGTTGAGTTTCAGGGAGATTTACTGTTTATAATGCTACATTTATTATTTTAGCGAACCACGGAACTCCGATATCACGCCCGACTGACATACCACCTGAGCTATAACGACCGTTAGTGATTTGTCGAAATTTAACTTCTTCTATTGTAGCAGTTTTTTTATTGCCTGAAAACATGGACAAAAGGATATTTTCTAAAAATAAATCCAAGCGTTCGTCGCTAAAATCGTTAGAGCCGTATAATATTCTCATCTGGTTCGGTTCTATAAATATTTAAATATATAAAAATTATAAATTAAAATGAAAAGATAAATATACATAAATATCAATAAAATAAAATAAATACAAAATAATATTATATTATTACTGTCATTATTATTATTATAAGTTGTAGTTCGGTGAAGCTGCAACCTATTGGACCATGATCTGAATTTTTTATGAAAAGAAGTGGCTGACGTCAATTATTATTATTCTTATTATTTTTTCATTACTGCCTTCTTCAACCTCACAAGATATTTGTAACTGCAAAAAAGAAAACTACGTATAAGTAAGTAAATCAGTAATATAGTGTTATGTATGATTCAGACTAAATAAAGGTTCCTAAAAATAGACGTAGATAAAGAAATTGCATAAAAAACTACTCAAATAAAAATGCAATAAACTTGTTAATTTTATAGGTACCTACTTAGTAAAATATTAAAATAATAAGTTTTTTTAGGATATTTATGTAAAACATAAAGGTTATATTATGTTCTAACTACGTTCACGCTTGCGCATATAAAATCGCGGAATTTCACTAGTTTTATTATCAAAATAATAATTGACAACCCTACCCTAAGTTTGCCTTGATTTTATCAACTTATTTATTTGTGTATTTTTGTATTTATTTTATTTTATTGATATTTATATATATTTATCTTTTCATTTTAATTTATAGTTATATATTTACAAAAACCAACCAGATGAGAAAACTATACAGATACCCCAACAATAATAATATAATAATAGTACTGAGATTTTTTATTTGAGAAAACTATATAGATACCCCAAATAATATTCCACAACTATCACACAACGCCATCTAGTCCCAAGCTAAGCAGAGCTTGTGTTATGGGTACTAGACAACTGATAAACATACTTATATATTTCTAAATACATAAATATTATAGATAAATTACACTCAGACACAGAACAAATGATCGTGCTCATCACACAAACATTTGTCCTGGGTGGGAATCGAACACACGACCTGCGGCATAGCAGTCAGGGTCACTAACCACTAGACCAACAGGCCTGACGATAAATAAAATAAAGTCTCTAGCTCGAGAGGAGAGGAGCCGTGGTAGCTCAGATGGTTAGCGCTTGCTAAAATCTTCACAGTGTGCGAACAAACCGGGTTCGATCCCCGCCGGCACCAATAATATTGTAATTGCAATTTTAAGTGTTGATTTACCACGTGCTCAGTGGTGAAGGAAAACATTGTGAGGAAACCTGCATGTCCGAGAAATAAGAAAAAAAAATATTTCGAAGACATGCAAAGTTCGCCAACACGCAGTGGGGCAGCGCGGTGGATAATTCCTTTCCTAGGACCCTTTCATAAAATAGAATAGAAATAAAAAAATAATAAATCCAAACTTCATTTAAAACCAAACATATAAATTGTAAAGTAGCTGCAGGTATCTATAACCAAGTAAAAGATATTCCTTTACTCCAACTTGTCCATGTTTCCCAAAACAATTTTTAATTAAGCTTTATATTATAATGCGGATTTTTTATATTTAAAATTTTAATAATAAAGCATTCGTACGTCTCAGCCGAGGCGCAAATATTTTTCGGCCGCAAATTTATAAGACCGATTTGTTATTCAAACATAAACGTGGTTTTTTAATTAAATCTACCAATCATAAAACGACACGCACTTTTATTGAACACTTCCTATTCAATTCACAAAGTACCTATTATATATTTGTTTATATAAAAAAGTATATTTAAGTACAATCATAAAACTAAATGGAAACACAAAGTAGGAAAATGCATTGAGTTATAAAACACATAAATCAATGGGCAAATGTAAAAATGCTGGAGGCAGGCAGCCCTGTCGCATGTTTACGTACCGCACGGCTGTAAGATTTATTTCTAAGATACGGCCGAGTTACAATATACCGTGACGTAAGCGCATCGGTTGATAGGTACTCAAATAATATTATGTTTGCGGCGAAATACGGACGCGGCGGCCAGCGACGCGGCCACCTTCTACGAACGCATACAGCGTAATGCCGCCCGCACTCTGCGCACGCCCCTTTATCATAGAAGTCACACAATTTTCTGAATTATTTCAATTAAAAGAGAAAAAACGAACTTAAAAATTTAAATAAAACGTGGAGAATATAGATTTTTTAATTATCTATCCATTAGTGTTATCCTCAAATGATTAGAGCGTTGCGTTTAGCAACAGATGCATGTAATCAAGAATTTTAGTCATTTTTAAAAGTTGATTTTAAATGTATTTATAGCACACAAAAATAAATTAGAATGTGATGATAAGATATTGAACATTAATAATGTACTTTTAGATGTAGTTTATTTTTCATAACTAATGAGATAATAGAGTCTGAAAAACGCACTTTCGCAACATTTTGGTCAGGGATTCACCTTAACAGGAAGATGCTGATGCCCATTACCTGATTCATTTTCACTTTGTCGTCTCTTACGGCACCAACGGTACGATTTGGGGTATTGGATATTCTCGCACCGCCACTACCCGGTTACAAAGTAATATAAACGTAGGGTTACCAATAAATATAATTTTTTGAAACTTTGATATCAATAATACAATCTCTTACATTTGATACGCCTACAGTTTAGGGTTTATGGATCAATTTTTTAAATCATATTTATTTTTTAGCCGACGTAAACAAGTGGTAAAATTAAAAACTTTTTACAACCGACTTCAAAATAAATAAAATGTAAGCATTATGCATTATTAAGGATAACCCAAAAACTACTGGCCAGATCTTGATCAAATTTATATAAGACCACATGAGAAGCATTAGCTTTCAAATAAAAAGAATCATCAAAATAGATTTACCTACAAAAAAGTTCTGAGGTAACACACATGAAAAATACAGTCGAATTGAGAAGCTCCTCCTTCTTTAAGTCGGTTGAAAAAAGAAAAGCTTGCATGTTACGCGATATCTTGTTCAAATTATAAACCGATTTTGTTAATTCTTTTTTAATAAATAGGTTACTATATTTTAGAGGGGATCGCATATAAGTATGGAAAGAAAATACCTATACCCTAGAAATGAAGTTTTTAATGTTATAATTTAGAAGATGTTTTTGTTGCTTGTGACTACTTGGTCCTATAAAAAAGTCAAAACGTGTACGTTAGATTGTTGAATAAGCCATTTTATTATTAATCTTACGTAAAATATGTCGTTTTATATAATGAAATTTAAAACTCAATGAGGAAAAATATGTAGGTTGGTCCTCAATGATGTTAATTCGTTTTTTATAATGCGTATTTTAAGGCTGTGGTAGTTCATAGACAGCGCTAACTGTAAAGTTTATAATACCCGAGCTACCCTAGTTCAATCCCTGCCAGCACCAATCAAATTTTTAATTAAAGTTATAAATAAAGATAATTAAGCTTTTAACAAAAAGTAAACGCCGAATTTAAAACATAATAATAAAAAAATAGATATTTACTACTCGAGTGTGGTAACATGTGGCAGAGACACGCTGCACCTATGTAAAGGCTATAGCTCGAATAGGTCAGCTCGACCAGAAAAAGACCACTTTAGCACAAAATATTAGTTGAAAATAGCTGTATAACGCTGGTGTCTTTCGTGTGGTGAGTAACTAGACCTCTGGGGTGACATCAAATAAACATTTAAACCAGGATATATGTAGATGTCTATGGGCTGATTAGAACGTCTTACCATCAGATGCACGACGTGCTAGTTTTTCGCCTTTTTCTTTGTGCGAGCAGCTATACACGTTTAGAAATACCAGTATCAATGCGACCTATAAGATTTGTTGTAATTGCTGCTATGGCTATAGCTCACTGCTAAGAATAGAACGAATAGAAGAAGTTGCTTAACTGTGAGCAATTTCCCTTCTTCTGAGCGAAGTACATTGTTCTCCGGATGAGTGTTTACGTTTGCGCATTAAGGGGAAATATAATCTCAAATGGCTTAGCAAGATCCTTCGTTATGCCGAAAATATTGCAGCATTAATTTTGAAATAAATATATGGTAAAGTTGAGGATTAATGTTAAGGATTATGTTAGACGAAAACACGATTTAGTTAAATTTTCTCGATAGAAAAAAAATCCAAAGTTACCTCCAAAATAAACAATAAACCGCTGTTATTCAAAAAATACTTTAAATAAGAACATGAAACTTTGCATACTAACTGAACTAACTATAAAGCAGTGCTTATGTTATTTACTTTTTTTAAAATACCATTATTTTTACTGTAAAAAGAAATTACCTAAACTATCGGCCTTTTGAAGCCTCTTTCCTGCCGCTCGGTCACTTCGCTTCGGCCTTTGAAGTGAGAGGTTGTGTCGCTTACGATCAGAATATACATTACGCAACAGGATGACGTAAAATTAAAATGGGAAATAACCGTAATAAAAATAAGAAGCGATTGGCTTGGCGTTAAGAAACAGGCATACATATGATAAACCTAATGCAATAAGTGTCTAACGACCTTTCTACTTACAGTATTAGTGATTACAAACATGTCGGTACATAGCATATGACGCGCAGGCAAGTGGGAACGAAATTAGAATTTGAGCTCACTTATTATATCCCCTTAAGGGTCCACTACAGTTAGGATGAGCAGAGGCGTTTCTTCAATTAATGAACAGAACCTGCGCAGTCTAGTCCCAGGACGGGCACGTGTTTTTTGAGACAACAGTGTCTTGTCAGTGTCAGTGTTCTTACCTAATTCCAGAGCCTCTGAAGCGAATTTATGACTATAAGCCCACCCTTACTTCTATATAAAAAATAAATGAATCAATTGAAGAATTGAATTCGCGCAAGTTTTGTTTAGTTTAAAACGTGGTAGAGCCATGCTGCAGTTATAGTAGTAGTATAGTTGTAGCACGAATGGGTCGGCTCGAGCGGGGAAGGACTATGTTCTCACAGAATACTAGCGTAAAATAGTAGCTTAATACTGCTGTGTTTCATGGTGAGTGTAGATAATTGGAGACCCTTTTTACTGGAAACGAGGCTTCCATCTTAGTCTACACTGGTGACAACGCATCTGGATTTTGATTCCTAATCAAGGATAGATGTAGATGTCTATGGGCCACAGCAACTACTTACCATCAGGTGGACTGTGTGTTCGTTTGTCACCCTATCCTATAAAAAAAGTTATAAAAATTATGTGTCTTGCTTAGTTTGAAGAGCACTTCCTAAGAGCCCTCTCTCAATTGCGAGTACTATCGTCATCACCACTATCCCAACAATACACCGCTACAATAGGAAAGATATACCACAGTCGATAAACTACGTATTTCGCCTATAAACGAGACATCACCAAGACTGTGGGCCGCCGAGAGTGGTGGTGTTGGGATTAGCGGTGACGGGGATATCGGACGCAATAGATAAAGGGCAATTATTACCTTTTACTCGAATCTTAGCCAAAAAAAGCTAAAAAATGAACATAACTTTAATATAATGGATTTTAGTATAATATCGCTTAGTTCTATTAATGATCATAAAATAATCAGTAGATATACTATCTCTTTAGTCGGTCCTTCATGACTGAGGATGATCACCATCACAAAGAGTAAGCTTATTGTGTCTGTCTCCACCGGGTCCTGTCGCTGGCCATACGAATACTTTGACTTGGTCAGACCACCGAGTTGGAGATCTACCTCTGGGCCCTCTTCCCTCTCTCTAGTAGGGGAAAGAAGTAGATATACATACAGTTACATAATGACTTTGAGGAAGCCACTGTTTTTCTTGTACAGGCAAAATAATAATTTAAATATTAATTATATGCTTTTTGTCTATGGAATTTCCGTTTAGGATTTACGTAATAAGGTCACAACGGAATACTGCGTGAGCTTAATATTTTTGTACGTTTGATGGCTGATCCGAAAATCTCATTAACTCGTAACGAGGTTTTCTACAGTATTCAGGAGTTACAACGCAACAAATATACTAAGCCAATCTTATTTTTAAACATTCAAAAGAAATTTCGAAGAATGTTGTTTTTCAATCGTTACCTTAGATACCGGCACTTACTTCCAATTCAATACTAACAACCTGCTTTGGTGTAGTAAAGGGCGGGGAATGATCGTCTCACAAGCGATTTCACGCCAAACGTAGCGGAAATAGGAACTTTAATGGCTCGTACCAGATGCACGATGCGGTTTATGTTCGTGTTTCCGTTAGTAGGCATTGTACGTCGGCTTTTTCTGGAAAATGATAGTATGAAGTAATCGAATGGCTGTAAAGTTAGACGATGTAATATGTGTCATGAATATAAACTCAAATATGTGAACACTGATCCCTTTGGCTGCTTTTTTATAGAATAAGAGTGACAAACGAGCACATAACCGACCTGAAGGTAAGTGGATGCTGAGGCCCATAGACATCTACATTTATCTTAGATAAGGATCAAAATGCAGATGCGTTGCCAGTGCTGACGACTACAACGAAAAAGTCTCGTGTCCTGTAAAAAGGGTCTCCGGTTCTTTACATTCATCATACGAAACACAGCAGCATTAAGATAACACAGCAATTTCACGCTCGTATTCTGCGACAGCGTGGTCCCAATCACGTCGAGCCGACCCATTCGTGCTTCAACCACAATATAGCCGTATCATTACGCTGCCACGTATAAAATAGCTTTCATTATATCTACCGTAAAAGAGTTCAAGAATGCTGTTGAAGTCGATGGATGCACGTGGCTCTGGACCGTGATTTGTGACACACCTTGGAGAAAGCCTATGCTCGACAATGGATTTGTGATGAGCTGTAATAATGATGATAAAGAAAAGTGTTGATAATTTTTAAATAACCAATGAAACAAACAACGGAGCTGTAAGCTGAAGTGGCAACGGGCCGACCATATTGTTTAAAGAAACAACAATACGAATACATATCTCTTCTTTAGTTTTTTTTTTAGTTACACATACTTTAGTTTACACATATGCACATAAAACCATTTTATCAGTTTCGATGATTTTAGTTGTACATGTGAGCGTTAATAAGTGTTCTTGTACTAAATAGCCATAGCCATACTTTACCATTTTACTAAGCATTAGAGAAAGATGCAATCCTTTTGTTTCCTCTTCTTAATCGGCTTAAGAGTCCATGGCTAAACATGGACCTCTCCTAATATAGGGAGAGTTTGCCTTAATTGTTTTGAATATAATATACAGATATTATATTACTTTGCAATGGCGGTGTAAAAATAACTACTACCTAAAATGGTCCCGTGGATGTCGTAAGAGCCGAAAGGTGGAAAAAAAACCAAGATATGGGCAGCAGCGTTTTCTAATAATAACTACTAATTTAATGCGTTTACTAACCTGACTACCTGATCGACTGAGGAGGAATATATGGGGGTGGCTATATGCAGCAACTGCCTTTGATAGGCTGTAACGTATAGATGGATGGATACGAATATATAATAATAATGTTCTCCAGATCGAATTTCGGCCACGACGGCCTGCCTCAACGGAGGCTAGCCATCGGCGCAGGACGGGATTATAGTGGCCAAGTGTATGCGTAGCCACAGGTTCACTCTCTCTTCCCTCATTCTCATAATCGTATTGGACGGTAAACCTACACGACCGGAGAGAGATCAGGCGCAGGACCAACGGCTTTATGTGCTTTTCGAGGCCTGGAGGTGAGACACCGCCAACTTCCAGACTCCGGGCAACTACTGAGAATTTCTTGACGGAAAAACTCAATAATTTATTTTTTGGCCCGAGCCGCGATCCGAACCCAGGACCTCATGATCAGCAGTCGCACTACTACAACCGATAGACCAACGAGGCAGTCACGAATATATACATCGAGATGCAATAGTTAAAAACAATTTCTTTTTTGCAGCCCACCTTGGTATAATCTTTGCTGCGAAAGTGGGACTGTACAAGATAATATTAGGAATAGCTCTTGTGATAGTCAGCATCAAGGCGATGGTGGTGATGGCGTGGGTTCTGGCCGCTTTTAAATACGTCCCCGACGCCTGGTCATATTACAAAAACGATGTTGTGGTTAACCCATACAATGAAGGACATTATGATAAATACTATCGGCCGCCTACTAGCACCTTTTTGGATATTTTACCAACCAGTTACGCACATCATTGAGGGTGTGTATAACATTTTATATTATCCATTTATATTTTATATACAAGTAAAGGTGACAAATGAGCATTCAGTCCACTCGATGGTACAGCATTTACCGCTGTGGCCTTTTTGTAGGCTTTTATATCTGTCTTGTATTAGGAATTAAAATGCAGATTTTAGTTGTGGAAAGGTCTTTTCGGTTCTCATAGCTCACCCTATGATACACACGCATAAAAATCATTTTAAAATCAATTTTTTCAAATTTTTTGTTAACGATATCTCACGAACGAATCAACTGATTTTGACCTGACCGGCGGCGATCGGCGTGGTTTTTCAAGGTTAAAAGATATTTTGGAACCGATCGGTAAAGCCGTTTAAAAATATTTAAAAAAAAAGGTTATTCAAATTTTTCATTTTTGACGTTTCTCAAAATCTATCGGTCCGAATTAGTTAAAATTTATAGGAAATTTAAGTTTGATGAAACAGTTTGGAAATTCACTTAGTTCATTTAAATCGGTCAAGCCGTGTAAAAGTTACAAGAGGTTTACGTACATCCACACACACACACCTGAAAATCCTGTGACCTCAAAATTTCCAGGTTTGATGAAAACTCAACTTTCGAAAAACGGGGTAATAATAACTTTCCGATTTTTGAAAATTTTCAGTTTTCTTAGCGGGAAAAGGATCATCAAATTCGGTTTAAAAAACATCGCGTAACATAAATACAAAAAAAATGTTGAATTAACTTCCTCCTTTTATTGAAGTCGGCTAACTATCAGTCAATTTTTTTGTTTATACGTCGTTCCTATTGGAATTTAGTGATTAATTTTAAGCCAACTTCCCGATGAGATGAAAACTTGAAATTTTGAGTATTGCTCAAATTCGGAGAGAAATCAATTAGGACACTGCAAGAAGTATGATAAAATATGTGACAAATTTATTAAAAAAAAAACACAAAATTTCACTTGTTTAAAGATGTTTTTAATCATTTTTCAAGTTTTTAAAAATTGTCGCTAATACACACTATGGAAAATCTACACTATAACTTAGGCAGGAAAGGAGGGCTATTTGCACGAAAATTAATTGTAAAAACATGTACCTAAGTACTTGATATGTTTTTTTAGTTCTATGGTCAACTCCGCCAACACCACATAAATAAATGAACGAATTCTTTAATGACACCTCTAAACAAATATTTATTTTATTATATTTATAAAAGCTTAAAGGAGATGGCCAAAAATTGTATGAACCTGTACCCCAGACTGCACAGAGATGAAATCTATGTCATTTAAAAGTACAGATCTATATAAAGAATTAGAAAAGTACATGTAACTACGCAGTAGTGGACAAGATTTATGAAGATTTAAAAAAGTTGATTTTGGCAGTCGGTTTTTTTTTCACAACAATAAATATAAATATAGGTTTTTTTTCACAACAAATATTTTTTATCATACAACGTAGATATTAATACATTTCAAATTCATGAGTGTTATGTAGGTTATGTGTTATGTAGGTATATGCATGATGATTATGATGTACTCTAACAGGTTTAGTTAAAAAAAAAACAAGGACAGCAGTTTTTTGTGTCTTTGAAATTATTATTTGTAACTAGTCTTTGTAACATAAATATTATTGATCGAATTCATATATCATATACCAAAAAACGGCGCGTAAGTCGGTAGACAAACGAGTATAATAAGTATATACAGGAGTCGGTAGACGTGAATCAGATCAAGTCTGACATTGACACTAACTGTTTTGATGCTTGACGGACGGAATCAGTGTTGCAAGTACTAAAGTAAAATAACCCTACCCTATAATGTAACGCTACATGTTTAAGCTGATGCTGTATTAAACAAATAACTAAAATCCTAGCCTCTAGTATATTTTGATGTATTATTTCATTAATTGAAGGCTTTTTTTTATACATAAGATATCATAAATAAAGTATTTTTATGAGTTTAGCTATTGTTTTTCCCTACTCTGATCTTTTTAAGTATTATATGGCCACATTTAAGGTGCTATAGAGTGACTTCAAAGAGAAGAAATCACTTTAAACTTTAAATACTTTTAAACTTGATTATTTTTCAACAGCTGCTATGAAATATGAAGAGCTATTCAAAATTCTTTTTTATTTTCTTTAAATTCATAGCAATAGTCTTATTTTTGTTCAGCTTGGGGTATATTTTGCCCATCTCATTTGCATTTCTGTTATTTATTTGTTAAAATTATGTTTACTCATTTATTAATTTTTTCTTTGCAGTGCATTTCTTCTACGTGGTCGCAACAAAGCTGTTCGTTCTGAAAATCGTGTATGGAGTTATCTTCTACGTAATACTGACTAAGGCGTGGCACTTTGTGATTTGGTTCCTCCATTACTTGAAGGAGAAGAAATCGCACGAGAATTACGTAGAATTTGATCATTACGATCATCATGATCACCACGGGTATTACGATCACCAACCCTACAGCGGTTACGAATACATTAAGCCCACTTATGGTGTAGGTGATAGTTACAGTAAATTCAAAAAGCACGGTGTTTACGACGCTGATGGCTCGTACTCTGTCAAGAAAACGTAGAAGTATAAAATATTACGATTTAATAAATAACTAGTTGGGTCGGCATACGTATGTATTTCTGCTCAATTACGGCAGGCGTTCACTTCTGATAAAGATAAAATTTATTAATAACTTTGCGTCTAAGCCTACGTACTCGTATATTTAAACATGATTTTTTTAAAGAATAATAGACGACAAACGAGCACACATTCCACCTGATGGTAAGTGGATTCTGTTTCCCACAGACATCTTCATTAATTTTCGATTAAGAATCAAAATGCAGATGCATTATCACCCTTGAGGACTAAGATGGAATGCCCCATTTCCAGTAATAAGGGTCTCTGTTCTCTACACACATCATACGAAACACAGCGTTGAGCAATGAGCCAATTTGGTGAGTAAATATGGAATTTGTATATAACTGTACTACAGCGCTACCTATCGGATCCTGGCCTAGCTTTAAACCATCGTATCGAAGACGTAAACGTATTTTATGAATGTGACGTCAAGTAGTAAATTATTTCAAACTTTACGATTTCACTGACAACGGCATCAAAGATCAATACATATAAATAACTATTACGGGTGTTCTTTTGGTTAAATTATTCAAGGTTGTAATTGGGTACAGTCCATTTCATTGTTGGTGGAATGCTGTGACTCATAGATACCTACATCTTTTTTTTCATGGGAAAATGTCTACGCATACCTGCCTGGCGGGGGCCTGAACAGGTTATTTCGGCCTCACACCGAATAAAATCCCTCGGGAACGCTTTCGTACACATCCGTGGCTACGAGCCACCTCATGACAGCCCCTCCTCGGGAGAGGACTACCCCTCCCCATCTCCTTCTCAGGTAAGGCGCACCAGAATCGAAGGCGCGCCTTCCTCCGCAGTCTCCAACTTCACCTACGCAACCGACGTCCTCGTGTCCTTGGTAGATCTCACAAAATCCCAGCGTAAAATAGTAGGTTAATTCACCTTATACCTAATAGTAGCTTAATTGTTTTCCATATGGTGAGTATAGAGAACCAGAGACGAAAACGAAAGAAGAGAACGAGAGAAACGAGGTATACAATTTTTGTCTTTAGGGGTGACTACGCATCTGCATTAAGATTCAATTCGGTTCGAAACAGATAGAAGCCCTTTTGAAACATAAACACTTGTCCAACCTCGTTAAAAATCTATTGATTTTTAACTGCTTACATAAGTTTACTTAAATTACCTGTGTACTGTATTTATGTCGATTTCTTCAAATAAGATTAAAGTATTACCTCGTTTACTTGGAATTTAAAAAAAAATGTATTTAGTATACGTACAGATTATGTAACAGATTCAATATCCACTAATGGTAAAAGAATTCAACCTTATAAAAAGAAAAAATTCTGACTTCGAAAACTAAAAAAATTTGCAATATTTTCACATAACTTATACTTAAAATACTGTATAGATTTAATGTGACTGAAAAAGTAATTTAAGTATATATTATATTGTTATTGAAAACTAATTAAAATTTATTACTAGAAATCTGTTGTTTTTATTTGCCTATTACGTTAAAATACTGCCTTGTTGGACTAGCGCCCGTGAACGCAAGTTTATTGGGTTTTTCCATCAAGAAATTCTCACTTGTAGACCGGAGAAAGATTGTCGGTGTTTCACCTCCGTAGCTCAGAAAGCAAAGCCGTCGGTCCTGCGTCTGATCTCTCTTCGATTGTGTCATATCTTAAAATTATCGGACAGTGAGAGTGAGAGAATTGAGAGGGTGCTCGTGCTTGTGCGTATACATGTTCATGTACACAAGTCAACAGGTCATTATGTACCCAAGTGTACACTTGGGTACATAAATCTCTTCCTAAACATGTGGTTAATCTCCGTTAAGACCGGCTACTGTGAGCGAAGTTTGGTTTAGAAGATATTATTACAATGTTTATCACCGTCGATCAACATTATATACTACCACGATTCACAGTTATACAAGTACACAGATTTCTCGCACTGATTGATATATTTCTGTTATACAAGCGACAGACACATACAAACGAGCGATCAATCTACTTGATGGTGGCTGAGTGTTGGCACGTGGACATAATACACCTTTAATCGAGAATCGAAAATCCCCGTATAGTGGCAGCACACGTGTATCTACTGCCCCATATCGTGCCATCACTACAGAACGGAAGAGGTGACAGAGGGAAGTTTAAAAAGGGGACGGGCAGCAGCATCTTTCGCATTACAATATAATAATATGCTTTTTTAATAAAACTAAAGCTTAAAACAAACTAATGATGTAACGTGTTACTAATATATAAAAAGAAATCTTACGACGCCTGCAAATTTATTCAATGCAATCAACAGCTTAGGAAAATTGCATACTTACTAGTATGATAGAAATCTCAACCGACACTAAGCTGGAGCCTTGGTAGCTCAGATGGTTAACGCTCGCTGTAAATATAACAGAACGCGAAATAGAATGAGAAACTTTTTTATTCAATGTAGATTATAAACAATACTTATTGAAAGTCAATTTTTTATTTACCACTGTTTCGCAAAAAAAAAACCTCTATCCTGGGAAGAACCAACAAGAAACCCAGCGGGACTATTTTTTTTTCAAGCGAGTAACGTGGGTTCGATCCCCGCCGGCACCAATGAAATTGTTAATTGCAAGTACTGATTTACCACGTGCTCGTCGGTAAAGGAAAACATCGTGAAAAACCTGCATGTCTGAGGAATAAGAAAAAAATATTTCGAAGACATGTGAAGTTTGCCAACACGCATTGGGGTAGCGCGGCGGACGCTTCCTTGCCCTAAAACCCTCTCAGTAATGAGGGAGGCCTGTGCCCAGCAGTGGGGCGTACATAGGCTGTAACTTTACTTTTTTACTTTTACTAAGCTGGAATTGATCAAGGCTAGGGATTCTTTTGGTTATATATTAAATGAGCAACCTGAGTAAGACGCAATACCGTTTTCCACTCCGTGCATCGGAAAACACGTAAAGTAGTTGGTCCGGTCGTTTCAGATTGCCGCTCCATTGGACTATAATAACATATTATATTATAGACATTAATTATATACTGTGATAATAGTGAGGGAAAAGAGAGTGCACCTGTAATGCGCACACGCTCGTGCACTATAATCCTGTACTGCGTAATTGGCTATAGTCTCTGTTGAGACTGACCGTTGTGACTGAGATTTGGTCTAAGGGTCATTACTATTGTTTTGAAAATAGTTATTAAAATCATAGTTAATGAATTAGGGCCGACAGGTATCTAACGCAATTGATTCGCTCGTGGATTCCGATGAGCTATTATTACAACGACTTGTTCTGAGTATATTAAACCTTATACAGATATCTTAAAATATCCAAGCATAATATCTTAAATATTTTTATTTTATTTTATATTATTTTAATTTAGTCGTTCAGATTCAAAGCTGTATTCTATGATAAATACTTAATTATGTAAATATCACTTTAGTTAATGCTAAAGCGCAGTATTTTGTTCTGTACGCTAGAGCAAATAGAGCTGAAAGTTAGCTGGCGTATAAATACAAAGTTTTGTTTACGTAGTAACTAGTATATTAATCTGTGTTTGTGTTATAAAAAACACTACAGAGCTACTGCACGACTGTTTGCTACAACTTTGATAAGGAAACAATAATTTTTACCTTAATATTTATAGTTCTATTTTTGCTTGTTTATATTAACTAATGCAGTAAAATTGAATAAAACTACTTTTACGGATTTTATCGTGTTTTATTTTTTTTATTTTTAATACCCGAGGTTTCGGGTGCTTTCCAGCACCCATGGTCACGGGGGACTGAGGTGACTGACGTGACGTTTAATGCAGTAAAAGTCTAGTACGTATCACATCCCAGACACCGTATCTTATTCTTTGAATGTCGTGAAAAATACTTATTGAAAGACACAGAAGATATCATGAGCTTATAGTCGGGAACCACCTCGTTATTTATAACAGACGAAAAACATAAAAATGTCTACATGCAAACGTTTTCCAATAGATTTACCACCAGAGTTCTTGTCCGTTGACCAGCAGGCACCGCATATAGGTGAGTTTGCCACGAAAAATTTAGCATGACTCTATAACCTACAATAATGTACGTAGTAAAATAATGGTAATGCTATAACATCTTATTGACTAGCTCGCGTCCAAGGCTGGAAATGGGACTTTTCCGTTTAAAAATATTTGCTTTTTTATACGTGGTAGAGCCACGCTACAGCTATATTACATGGTTGTAGCACGGATATGTTGGCTCGACTTGGTATTCACAATACGAAACACAGCAGCTTAATGCTACTGTGTTTCGTATGGTGAATGTAGGGTACCCAAAACACTTTTTGCTGGAAACGAGGCATTCCATCTTAGACTTTACGAATGACAACGCGTCTGTATTTTGATTCTTAATCGAGGATAAATGTAGATGTCTATGGACCACAGAATCCAATAACCATCCGGTGGACACCCTTACTCTATAAAACATAAAAAATATCGTAACGTTTAGCACTCAGATTTGCATTGATTACGTATTTAATTGATTCGTAACGTTCCATTACACGTCGTTTCAGGACATTTCAAAGATTAGCCAGCATATAGTAGATTATATATAGACAGACAGACAAAATCTTTACTGATGGTTATTTAGATTTGTGATTATTAGTTACAGTTATTTAAATATTACAGACACACATCTTCAATTATTAAATTACATTTATATCTTTTAAGGTATTTAGACAAGTTGGTTGTATTGAGGGGATCAAAAAGACGAGATAGGTGAAATGTAATGGATTATCTTACGAAGCACATATATAAAACTCATGTAGTTGTTTTCAAATACATGTAAAATATATACACGAAAAATACGCTCATTTTTCTGTCACACATACAGACAAAAAGAAATCCGACTATGTCAATCAGTGTAAGTCCGAATTGTGAAGAAAAATCCAGTAAGCTCATTTACCTTTGTGTATTAAAATAAACAATGAAGAGTATAGATGATTGTTTATTTTGTACAGTTTGACGTAACTACTCAGTTTACAAAGCTTATCAGCTAAACTATGGTTACGTTTATTATTGACTGCCTAGTTCTTCTAGTGGTTATAGTAGTGCGACTGCTGATCATGAGGTCCTGGGTTCGAATCCCGGCTCGGACCTAAAAATTAATTATTGAGTTTTTCCGTCAAGAAATTCTCAGTAGTTGCCTGGAGTCAGGAAGTTGGCGGTGTTTCACCCCCCTGCCTCGAAAAACACGTAAAGCCGTTGGTCCTGCGCCTGATCTTTCTCCGGTCGTGTCGGTTTACCGTCCCATCGGATTATGAGAGTGAGGGAATAGAGAGTGCACCTGTGCTTGCGCATACACTTGGGCACTATAATCCTGCCCTGCGCCGATGGCCAGCCTCCGTTGAGGCAGGCCGCCGTGGCCGAAATTCGGTCTGAAGGACATTATTATTGTTACGTTTATTATTATATATTTTTGGATTATTTATATACTGGATGATTCTTTTTTCCGTCTGAAAAAATGAGTGTAACAGGTAAATGGAACAGAAGATCTCTAAATGTAAATATATATTTATGAGTCACTAAAATATTCAGGCAAACACTACACTACACATTGATTAAAACTACTTTTACGGATTTTATCGCGTTTAATTTCTTTTATTTTTAATTCCCGACGTTTCTGGTACTTTCCAGCACCCATGGTCACTGACTGACGTCCCGAATCCCGATGTCAGTGTTTACTCGGTCACTGTGAAGTAGGCGCGGGACCCGAAGCTTGTTATCGTGCAGAACCGGCTTGATTTGTTGAAGCTCGGCGGCTTTCTGTAACAAAGATTTGCCCACAGTAGCTAGCTAACTGTAAATGGTGATGGTGAGATTTACCGTTTAAATATCGGTTTGTATGGGTCTTTTTTCTACACACAATATGATATATGGTGTTGCTAGTATTTCGAATGATTAACACATGTAGGACAGCTAAGGAATTATTTGCCTCTAACTCCGTAGTAAATTTAACTTTAGAGTTTATGGAATTAGGATGTTCTAAAATGCAGTTACTTTGTCTGATGATAAAATTGTGAAAATATCGTTTACGTAGTACCGCTTGTAGAACCTTGGAGTAACAGGTGCAGTAAGGCGGGCTTTCTCCTCAAAGTCTGCCATGAATACATCGGCGACAATAGGAGATACAGGTGAGCCCATCGCAATACAAGCTATTTGCTTGTAAAACTTTCCTTTCACAATAGATCGGACCAAAAATAATAATTAAAAAGCTGAAAGTACTCCAGGTTAATACTGACATCTGAACGTCAGTCACCTCAGTCCTCCGTGACCGTGGGTGCTTGAAAGCACTCGAAACCATGGGTATTAATAATAAAATAAATTAAACGCGATAAAATCCGTAAACGTAGTTTTAATCACTTAAATATTTTAATTTATAAAAGTGGATACAAAATATGTTTCAAAAACACAATCAGGCGGATCATGATAAAAAAGCCGGTACTTAAACTGCAGTAAAGAATATCATAGAGCGACGCATATTTTTTATCTGAAGTCACAAACGAACTAACAGTCCACATAATGGTTGTAACATAATGGCTACCAGCAGCCAGTGTTGTCACCCCTGACGAATAACACGGAATACCTCACAGATTAGAGGCATACTGGTTGCTTTTAGTACTAGCAGCAATTCTTTTAGTTCTATATAGATATAGTCCTAAGCTAAAATATTCTATATTCTTAGAGACACATCAAAAATCAAAATGAAATTAATAAAGCAGCCAGGCAGGAATTCGTGTAATTATAAAAACGGCTGATACGCTTTTGAAATCGCTTGAACTCACAACATTGTTATGTAAGCTATAGTCAATAGCGTATTGTTCAAAGTCAGTCGTTGTGTTTAATGTATGGAACTGAGAATGTTACAATAAATCAAGTTTTAACTACTATTTTTGTTGTTATTGCGTATCAAATACGAATTTCAAACAAAATCATAATGAATTGCAAATTTCTATTAAAAAAATGATTTTTGTAAATATATGTTTATTTCTGCGTGTTTCTCCTTCTGTCTCTCTTTTTCTCTGTAGGTTTTCAGTGTCTAATGACCCTTATTATTTGTGATCACACCCCATAGAAAGTTTACGCTACAATTACTAGGTCACAGTCGTATAATTACTGTACTATCGTCGGTTCTTATTTTAACACGTCTGTTAAATTCCAGATTATTCAGACGGTTGCCAACGCGTCTGCCAATCGTAGCGTGGCAAAATCCCACATAATATGAGGAAATCTCCCATACATTGGCTCATATTATGTGGTTCATAATCAGCAGTGGAATTTTATAGGCTGTGTTGTATGAAAAAAAGAAACAGAAATTCAAATACTTGAACTATATTGTTTGAGTTGTATGCCGTTTTACAGTTTTTTTAATGCTTCCTACCGTTTCGAGTGTTGTTACAATCATAGCTGTCGCTTAAACTTCTATTCTCCTTTTACACGTAGTAGAGCCACGCTGAAGCTATTTCTATGGTTCTAGTGCGAGTGGGTCAACTCAATGCTTCTGTGTTTCGTATGGTGATTGTAGAGAACCGGATACCCTTTTTAGTCGAAACGAGGCCCCGAATCTTAGTTCTCAAGGGTGTCATCGCATATGCATTTGAGGATAAATGTAAATGCTTATGGGCTACAGCATCCACTTACCATCAGGTAGACTGTGTGCTCGTTTGTCACTCTTATTCTATAAAAAATTAGTCGGAAAGTGAAAATATAATTAAAATAAAACGATATAACATTTCTTTATAATTTTATTCTACGATTACTGTAAGGTCGATGTACAGTTAAAACAATTTCCACTGCAGTTAAATAACATCGTTATGCGGCTTCAAAGAGCTGTTTAAACTTAATTACCTACGCCGAAAATAATATTTCATTTTAAAGTCTAATATTATAAGTATTTTACTAAATTAGCCTTCAGTTTGTTTACTTCAAAGAAGTTTAATTATCAATAATTCAGATTTTAGGAATCACTATAATTCTAAACTTTAAGGTTGAGGTCATTACCTCTCTAACTTACACAATAGCTGATAAAAGTAAAGAACACGTGATGTTTCTTCAAAATGTACTTTTAATATCAGCGTGACAAATAAGTTAGAATACGATGGTAATTTGCAATTGCAAACCGCCACTGGACACCTGCCCCAATTTCAAACAATGAAGGACTATTATGAAATGCTGCGCATTCAATTTGTAAAAAAGGTCTCAAACTGGTCAATATTAGTGTGTGCTAAAGTAGAAATGGACAAAAAGACAGCATCTACTTCTGGGCAAAAAAGGTACACCACAGATAATAAATTAAGTAGAATTACAACAGCCGAAAGCAGCGGAAGAAAATTCAAACAAATCATATATTAAACAAGGGCCGTCTTTAATTAACTCCGCATCGAATGATATAGAAAAAGAGCCTCGCTGTAGCATATTATGCTGACTGACCGCTAGAGCATGAACATATTATGGAAGAACCACGCTTAACGTGAAATAGAAACATGCTGATATACTTCGTGTAGTGGCGGTATAATATCCACTACCCCATATCATCCCGTCGGTGTCGTTAAAGGTGACTGAGGGAATCAGATCAGGAGATGGATAGCAACGTTTACCTAACAGCGACTATAATGAAAAACTGTTGTTGCCGACCCGCTTGCCAAGCGTGGCAACTATGGCAAATAACCCTTTTTGAGGAAGACCTGTGTACAGCAGTAAACTTTAATAAGTATTAACATTAAGAGCTGTGCGGAAGGGTGACTGATGAGAACCTCAACGCAATTGATATAGCATCTGCAGCCTTCTTTGCTTGAAGTTAGTTGCAGGTGTCCACGAGCCGCAGTTGCCACTTATCATCAAGATTAAATGGATATTAGTTCATCTATCACGTGTGGTGATAGATTTTATAAAAGAGAACACATCCACAGCATCACCAGCGTCAATGGAACATTCGGCGTAGCTTTTGTTTTTCGATATTCTTCTCGCAACTAAAAAAAAAAAAAACATTTATTTTATTCAACTGTGTACAATTATTAAAAATAATTTGAACATGTTTCTTTCTTTAGATTAAGGGTGGGAAACGAGCACACATACATCTACATCGATTCTAGATTAAGAATTAAAATGCAGATGCGTCGTCACACCTAACGATTAAGATGATATGCCCCGCTTCGAGTAAAAAGATACCCTGGATCTACGAAACACAGTAGTATTAAGGTGCACAATTTCGTAGGAAGTTTCCATACATTTTATTACTCGAAAATTTTCCGAACATACTCGTACAATGTTGTTTTCTAGAAATACCTCTCGAAAACTTCGCCTATGCGTCTACTAGCTAGGACAAATCCAGAAATTTCGGCATGGATAGTAAGTCTTTTGTCAACGCATTAGTGGCGTTATTTGTTTGAAGTTACAGGTTGTTTCAAATTGCTAGCTAGCTAGCTAGCTACTTATCAACAGGATTCCATGTATTACCCTATTATTATTTAATAAAATGTATGTTTTTATAGTATAAGGGTTACAAATGAGCACATAGTCCACCTGACTATGTGGACGCTGTGGCCTACTGACATCTACATTTATCCTTGACTAAGAATCAAAACGCAGATGCGATGTCACCTCTGAAGATTAAAATGCTGTGCCTCATTTCCAGCATAAAAAAGGTCTTTGTATCTCTACAGTCACTATACGAAACACAGCAGTATTAATTGATTAAAACTACTTTTACGGACTTTATCGCGTTTTATTTATTTTATTTTTAATACCCGACGTTTCGGGTGCTTTCCAGCACCCATGGTCACGGGGGACTGAGGTGACTGACGTCCCGATGTCAAAGTTAACAAGGTAACGGGTAAGTACCTTCAGCTTTTCTAATTATTGTCTTTGGTCCGATCTACGCAGAACGAACTAACTGTGTTTTGAAGTCTTGCAGTGGTATGCTTGGGTTTAGTTTTAATTTTATTAATTATAGGGTCCCAAGCATGTGGTAGTACCCAGCCTCCTTCTCTATTGAAATTAGGACGTTCTCACGTATCGTCCTTGGTAAGAATCGATGTTCTTTCGCGAGAATTTGTGGTCTATCAAATCTGATGTAATGGTTGGGGCCATCTAGGATATGATCGCAAACTGCAGAATTCCCAGAACGTTGATGCTTCACGTCAGCTATGTGTTCTTTTACGCGGGTTCTAATTGATCTCTTTGTTTGCCCTATATATGAGAGACCACAATCACAATCAAGCTTGTAGACTCCTGCATCTTGTAGCGGAATATGACACTTCACGGATGCTAAGAACTAACTAATCTTCTTCGGCAGCTTGTAGAATGTTTCAATAGAAGCTCGCTTCAAGATGTAGCTAATCTTGTCCATGACACCTCTGACATATGGTAGTACAGCAGGCACACGCTCGACTGTGGCCGGCTTCACTCGGTCACTTTGACGTAGACGCGGGACCCGAAGCTTGTTGTCGTGCAGAATCTGCTTGACATGCTGAAGCTCGGCGGCCAGGTGTTTGCTGTCACAGATCCCTCTTGCTCTCTGTAACAAATATTTGCCCACGGTAGCTAACTGTGAAGGATGATGGTGAGATTCACCATTTACCAATAATACCAATGTTGAATCTCACTATCACTGCTATTTTACGCTGGTATTCTGTGAGAGCGTGGTCCTTCCCCGGTCAAGTCTACCCGTTCGTGCTACAACCTTAATCGTCATCATTACAGCTCTTCATAAGTCCACTGCTGAACATAGGCCTCCCCCAAGTAACGCCACAAAGCACGGTCCTGAGCCACCTGCATCCATCGACTTCCTGCATGTCTTACCAGGTCGTCACTCCATCTAGTGGGGGGTCACCCTACACTACGCCTACCGGTACGAGGCTGCCACTCGAGAACATTTCTTCCCCATCGGTTATCGGTTCTTCGAGCTATATGGCCGGCCCATTGCCACTTCAGCTTACTAATCCGTTGGGCTATGTCGGTCACTCTGGTTTTACTGCGGATATCCTCATTTCTGAGTCTATCACGCAGAGAAACTCCGAGCATAGCCCTCTCCATAGCTCGCTGAGCGACCTTGAGCGTCATCATACGGCCAGCAGTGAAGGACCATGTCTCTGATCCGTAAGTCATCACTGGCAACACGCACTGGTTGTACAATCTAGTTTTCAGAGATTGAAGTATACCTGACAAGAAGATGTGTCGTAATTTCCCGAACGCTGCCCATTCGAGTTGAATCCGTCGATTGACCTCTCGGTCGAAGTTGGACTTACCTAGTCGGACTATTTGTCCCAGGTAAACGTACTCGTCAACAACTTCGAGCATAGTGCTCCCAACAACTACCGGCATAGGTGTGACATAGACATTAAACATGATCTTTGTTTTGTCCATGTTCATCTTAAGACCTATCCGTTTGGAGGCACTATTGAGGTCGTTGAGCATAGTGCTTAAGTCCTCCAGCGATTCTTCCATAAGGACTATATCGTCGGCAAATCGAAGGTGAGTGATGTACTCGCCATTGATGTTAATACCGTATCCTTTCCAGTCCAGTAGCTTGAAAACGTCTTCCAATGCAGTGGTGAAGACCTCTCTGCAGTTGGATAGGTGTCGAGCTCTGATTCTGTACTCGGATAGCCATCGTAGCCCTACTGTACAAACATTTAAGATTTCGATATATCGACAGTCAACTTGGCGCCGCTGAAGGGACTGTAGCACCGCCCAAATTTCGACGGAATCAAAGGCTTTCTCATAGTCCACATACGTCAGGCAAAGTGGCAGTACTCTTCGGTCTTCTGTACAATCTGCCGCAAGGTATGTATGTGGTCTATGGTACTGAAGCCTTTTCGGAAACCGGCTTGTTCGGGAGGCTGGAAGTCGTCGAGTCTGCGTGCGAGACGATTCGTAATGACTCTCGAAAACAGCACGTAGACGCGGCTCAGAAGGGAAATCGATCTGTAGTTCTTCAAGAGAGTGTTGTCGCCTTTCTTAAAGAACAAGACTACCGCACTTCTGCTCCACACCTCCGGAGTAGTGCCACCATGGAAGACGGAATTGAAGAGCTTCTGAAGGACTTCAAGTACCGGTATTCCACCCGCTTTCAGAACCTTAATATAGCTGCACAAAGGCTCTACCACGTATAATGATCATAAGTCATAATGATTTCTGATATTGCTTTCGTAGAATAAAGAAGACAAATGTAGATGGACACTGTGGTTCATAGACATCTACACCTATCTTGGATTGATAATCAAATTGCAGGTGTGTTGTCACACCTAAGGACTAAAACTGAATGTCTCATTTCCAGTATAAAATGGTTTTTACGGGGAAGAGATTTATTATAGTATTTTATTACAGTATTCTATGGCTTTACCACACGAAACAGCAATGTTAGGCTTCTATTATACGATGCTTTTCCGTGAGAGCGTGGTTTTTCCCTGTTCGAGCTGACCCATTCTTGCTACAACCACAACATAGCTTTAGTATGATTAGCACTAGCGACGTAGTAAGTGCACTGACCGCTGCGTTGAGTTATGCGAGCATAAGATACTCGTGCGGTCGTGCCTATAGAAATACCAGTTACACAACACACGCTCTCAGTTTTAAGAACAAGAAACCATAAAGCTGTGTATATTAATATAATACAACTTTGGTAAAGCTAATAGTATCTATAACATTGAAATCTATTCAAATATGACAAAATAAAATAAACAGTAATTAATAAAAAATACAATCTTTATAAAATAAAGTTAGTTTGTTTAATAACCTTTTTTTGAAAAGAAAAATATTGTGCTACACTACTAACATTCAACAAATACACTTCCTAGGACTGGTTCACAACAGTAACTGATAAAGAGATAAAGAGTCCCATTTGGAACAAGCTCTTATCCGTTTTTGTCGCCAGGCAGCAGTACCTATATTTGTTTATATACCTGTCGTACCTATACTTTTGTTTTCCAGCCTAAAGCGTGAAGAATCAGTACAATCACAGGCTTTAAGGCATTCGCTCAAACTTCACTACACATCATAGCCTTCTTTGATTGAAATTGATCCATAGGCTGCTTTCTTTGTTACTTTAATTTTAAATGAAATAAATAGGATAGCGTATTAAAACTACTACCTTTCACTCTTTTGTTTCACGGTCCTTAACCGTTGTGCTACCGTCACTAAAACGCTGGATGATAAAAAAGATTGTTTTTAAATAGATAAGTGAGAAGCAATTTATTTTCATCAAAAAAATTGTTATCATAAATTGAGCGTAGTAAATTTTGTGGGTAAATTTAGTTGTAATAAATTGAATATAGTTTAAAAACGTTAAATATTTTTTTTTATTTAAAACTGTTGGATATCTCAATTCAACTATTGTTTTTATACTTACTTACCCTAGTTAAATGGAATATTATACTTTTACAGGTTGGAAAAAAAAACGAAAGTTACTTGTAAAATAAATAACATATTTATTACCTAAAACAAATAGTTTTAACCAATACAGTAAACCGCAACAGCCACCACACGAGTCTAAAATCACATTTAGATTTTATTATAATTTGCGGCACAATTAAAGCTCTAAATCAGTCTTGTATTGCTATAAACCAATATCACTCTTCCGGCTCTATTAAAGCGTAGTCTAATCCATTACCATCGCCTCCTTTAGTTACTTCGTTATCTTTAGGTGTTTTTGCGGTCTCTTTCAACTCTTTTTTGCGTATTTTGCCAATATGCGTGGTTGATTCTAAATCTGCTTGCTCGAGTGGTGTTGCTGACGAATTCTGTATAGGATCAATTTCTTGTTTCAATGTCGAAGATTCGACAGTTTCGATTGTTTCGGTCTTCACTTCGGGCACCCGCACTTCGATAGGCACCTCTCTCTCTGGCGGCGGAGGTGGCAGCTCGTGTTTTGGTGCCATGATAGACAGCTTGCCGTGCTCATTCAGTACTGCCGTCACTTCCTCAGGCTTACTTCCAGGAGGCAGCACAAACCGCTGCACGAAATGATTAGCCATGAATTTTTTATCTTCATCCTCTTCTTTATGCTTCCCTTCAACGATGATATAACGATTTTTCACTTTGATCTTCAATTCGTCGGGCTTGAATCGTTTGACGCTTAGAATAATTTCGAATTTGTCCGGTTTCGAAATAATCTTCGGTTCTTCTAAACTTTCCTCGACGTCCAAAGCGGCAGCGGCTCGTAACAGCTGACTCCATGGCCATAAATAGTGGTAAGCTAAGGAATGACTGATATGTCGATCCAATGCTGCGAAGGGATCTTCATACTTGTGCTTCCTTGCTTCCTCACAGCTCACTAGGCTCACAACTCCGATTAATACTAGCGCGTACTTGTACATGTTTGAGATTGTATCACTTGCAATGCGTTCAAATAGAATGCCGGGCCCGCGGGTCGGCCTGCTTTATATAGCTTTAGTGCGCGTGGGGAGTAGGTTCGAGAATGTACTCCGTGTTTCATTGACGGTAAGCAAGCAGCGGTTTCCGTCAGATGTAGTCAACTGTTGTGAGAAAGTGAAAATGCGTGGGGTCGCCATTCGTTGAGTCATACCAAAAAGTAGGTTTGTTTTTATTGAAATCGTCGTACGTTATTACTTAGAGTTTGTCTGATAGCGGTTTATTTGAATAATACAGAACGATGACCTCCTTCTACATTCATATTTTTGGAGTACGCGTTTGACATAATTGGGTTAAAAAAATTTTGTCGACTAGTAAAAGACTTTTTTATTATTTTCTATTTAATCATAAAGTGTGCTAAATAATGTTGTAAATATTTACTTTTTATTATATTTTTTGAAATGTAAATTAGGAAGTTAGGAAAAATGAACATAGAATGGAGCGATATTAGTAAATGTTTTGCACAAATTAATTGTTGAATAAAGAATTGCAGGGCTAAACAGTAATTTATTGGTTTAAAATTTAACAATATCACTTTTAAAGGTAACATTTATCTTTAAATACAGGAAACACTTTTGTTATGATTTTATTATATGATACATGTACAGTAACAAAAAGATTGTAAATGTATTTTCGATTTTTGCCATGTTTCTGTAACCAGATTACTTCGATCTTCGATGAAAACAAGAAAGCAATAAATAAATATTATCATGATTAAGTAGGGCTTGCAGCAAACAAACCCAAAAGATTAAGTCGGTATCACCTTCCGTCTAGGAGTCCAGCTGGATGGTAACCATTCTCTTATCTATCTTGCCAACATAACGGAAGCGGAACTTTCCACTGGAAAAAGTTTCAGCATAATTGCCGACTGTTAGCTATTTTATCTATTTACTCAAGAGTCGCGGATATACATCTGAACAGACAACAAAAGTTTAATTTAAGTTGGTTGCAAGTGTCCATGAACCGATTCACTCACCATCAGGTGAACTCGTTCATTCTTCCTCTTTTATCACTCTAATTTAAAAAAAATTATCTAGCTAAGAATCCTAATACTAAAAAATAAATTATTAAAGTCAAAAACCTTGGGTAGCAAAAACGTTAATGATCATCATTTAATTTTATTTAACTCATACCACAGTTTTGCGATCCATGCTCGTGAAACTAGTTAGGACGTATTATGTTTGTTTGTGTACGTAACTTGTACGCATAGGTCCCGTATGACGGTTGAACTAGTGTGCAGGTACCGTTTGCAGCAGTCCGCGCTAATGTGTAGGTCAGGGCTATTCTTGTTTTTAACAGTTCCGTTTTCATTTATTAAATAATACTTGACACCTGTTTTCGTATAATGTAACGTAAATACAAATGTTGTGTGTTTTATTTGTATATTTCCAAGTTAAGGTCATTGAAAGTAACGGAAGTTAAGAAACTCAAGTCATTAAAATGATGACTCATAATATAAGAACGTTTGTATTTTAATTTCTATATATAATAATAAATTACACCAAACAGCTTGCGGGTTGAAGTACAAAATTTCTGCTTTTAGCGTTTTTTTTAATAAAATTAGGCTGACATACGAACGCACAGTCCACCTGATGGTAAGCGGATGCTGTGAGTTGAGTGTGGTAACCCATAGACTAGACCCTACATCTATCCTCGATCAAGTATCAAAATGCCAGCGTTGTCAGCATTGCGGCTATGATAGAATGCCCCGTTTCCAGTTAAAACGGATCACCGGTTCTATACACTCACCATACGAAATATAACATCACTGCAGCTTGGCTCTATCACCTGAAGTATTGAGTTGACGACCTTAGTTCATAAATCCAGTCAAATCCAAAATTTTAGTAACTCTATGCTTTGAGCTCACTAACCCACCTGCCTAGGTGAGGATTGTGGATATATTCTTCAAGGTATGTGTACTAATTACTCAGCGAGCTGCAGACTTCCATGCTTTGTTCGGAATTTCTCTGCGAGATAGACTTCGTAATAAGGGTATCCGCAGTAAACTGGGCGTCCAAGTTTACAGACTGTCAGGCAATTCATCTTAGTCCCCAAAGGTGATAACGTATTTGTAGCCTCCGTTTTTTTTCTAAGTTGGTTGCAAGTAATTGCTTATTTATTAGACAGATGTGTTATCAGTTATCACCAATTAAATTGTCTACCGACTTATTACTTAAAGTTGGTTGCAGGTGTACATAAGGTACGGTGCATACTTAATATCAGGTGAATTGCCAGTTTGCTTGCCAATAACTCGCTTAATCTCATTCTACAATACCTAACCAGACGCGTGCCAAGTGCTATTCAACATCAGGAGAGAAATGTTTCTCTCGTACAATTATTGGTTCCGGATGTGATTTCACGTACAATACTCATGGTCAAAATCCTTAAAAAATAAACGGTGCATTCGAGAATTGAAGTGCAAACGTACTCAAACGCTTAAGTGTTCAATATAAAGCAATTAAAAAAAACCTTTCTTTCTACATATCTGAACGATTTTAACGATGCAGTGAGGTATCTAGTATAAATAAATTAAAAAATCACTTGCATTTTACTCGTCGAGTGTTGTACGAGTATGGGGTGCTAACGTTACTTTAGCTTATGCAGTTTTGTAAGCAAGAAAACAAAATGTGACTTTTGCCTGTTTATTATACGGTTTAAATTTGCAACACCGTGCAAAGTACTTACTACGAATAGTATCTAGACCATTTCGTAGAGACTAGTATTCGTATTTCGAAACAAAAATAAAACGTGTGGCAAACGAACATGTTAAGCGGTTTGCGTTCTTATGCATTGGAAAATACGATTCAAAATAACCGGTACCTATGCCTAATGTTCCAGAGAATTCTTTGAGTTTCGCATGGCCGGCAAAATGTAAACAAACAACGCAACAGGTACTTGTCAAATACATTAAGTAGCTTAAAGTGTTAGCGTTTTAAAGGAGGATAAAAGAGCAACAGCGGAGTTGTGATTTTTGTGTCCTCGTTTAATTGAGTGGTTTCATACCAGTGGTACCTAATACCTTGTTAACAAGAACTACTTAACGTAAGCTCATTGTTTGTTTACATTAAAATATTTACCTACTATTACAAAAAACAATCTGTTAAAGTAACTAATGAAGTTTACAAATAATTTAAGGTTAGTGAATGGAAATTATTTGCGTTCAAGTGCTGTTCGTTGCTGATCTTAAATGATAAAATAAATTTTATCATTTAAGATCAGCTTTTTTTTATAGAATCATAGTGACAAACGAACACACAGTCCACCTACTGGTAAGTGGATGCTGTGACCCATAGAGGGATGGGATGGTTGTGACCCCTGAGGACTGAGATCGAATGCCTCGTTTCCAGTAAAAAAAGGGTCTCCGGATCTTTACACTCACCATACAAAACACAGCAGTAATAACACGGTAATATTAGGTATCTATAGATAAAAACTATAGAATCTATAGATAAAATCTATAGAATCTATAGATAAAATCTATAGAATCTATAGATATAAAATCTATAGATAAAATTACCGTGGTATTAAGCTGCTATTTTACGCTGGTATTCTGTTAAAACGTGGTCTCGACCGGGGGGTCGAGCCCCTTTAAATTATTTTGTTGTTGTGTGTAGAGATGGGCCGAATATGGATTTCACCGAATACGAATATTCGGCCGAAAGTTCGGTGAAACTTTGACCGAACCGATTATTCGGCCGAACATTATTCGGCAGGATCACCTCGGTACCTTACCAATTTATTTCTAAACTTGTTCCGTAAAGCGCACGGGATTAGCGCCGAACCCTGCCCCTCGCTCCTCCGCCTCACCTGACATGTTATTGCATCATCGAGTACCGAGCAAATTGCTGGCACATGCTTATGTTTTGACTATTTTTGTGAGAAAAAAAAGTATTTCGTTGTGTAATTTTTAGGGAAAATTTATAATTATATGATAAAAATGAGTGTTGAGTGGAGTCTACTATTGGGACTTATTTTAGAGATACTGACGACCAAAGTAAAGTGAAATGTACTAATGTATGTACGTAATATATTTTTGTTTGATTCCAAAAACATTTTATCAAGCTTTCTATTTGCTAAATCGGAAAATAAATCTACAGTGCCTCAAAAACATAACGCTGTATAGCGTTATGTTTTTACTTTGACTTAGTAGATTTAACACATAAATGAAATATACTTTCAACACTAAAATTATGAAAGACATGGCATTACTCAGTTCGTACATTTCAGTACAGTGAACACTTTGAGTACCACTTCAACTTATGTTCGGTGATTTAGCCGAATATTCGGCCGAATACGAATATACAGTAAAGCTGCCGAATATGTCGAATACCGAATACAAAACGAATATTCGCCCCATCTCTAGTTGTGTGTATATTGGTTTGTTCAAAAAATTGTATGCCGTAATTGTAGTATTACGTTAAGTATTTATGATTTTCTTCAGTTTTTTTTTCATCATTGGAAGACATCAATTTTGAAGTCTTATATACCTGTCTATATAATTAGAATTTGAAGTATATAGAACATAATTAATATACACAAAACCATGCTTCAAAGAGCTTTAAAGCGTCACGCGGTTGTTTCAGAAAATTTGCTTCAGTTTACTCCCTAATCAAACATTTTAAGTCGGAAATTCCTATTTTTATAATGCAAATTTAAAACATAAACATATAACACCTTCTGAGAAAAATCTCTGCGTCGGAAATTAGCCAGCACTTCAAATTTTGGCCAGCATACTGAAGGAATTTATTTTCTTTTTACTCATGTGCAGCCAGTCAGGTTACACTTCTTACTTAGTATGTGCACTCCAGTGTTATATATTATAAAAGTGTCCCATTCTATTAAACTTAGGAACGGAGTTCTAAACTGTTTCAGATATATAATAAAAGTAACAATACTTATCTTTGTTGGGTATTTAAATGTTAGAAAACCTAAATAGATTTTTGTCATCGTGAATTTATAACATTCTCATTTATGATGTTATTTTTAATTATATTCTTCAAATTATTGTAAGTATGTACTGCAAAAGTCAAGTCTGGCTAGCGTGTTTTATATATAACAAATTATAGTTTAAAAGAACTAGAGAAACACACAGCTGGTTATACTGTTAGAACGTGGTCCTAACCCTGTCGAGCCGACCATTCCTTTTATTTCCATTGCCATTCATGCTACAATCATTACATTTATTATTAAACATTATAATTCAATAGGACATGGGCCTTAGACCATTCAACCTAAACATGGACTGGACAACTATGGGTATGTATGGTACAAAGTACAAACGCAATTAAAAACGTAGGTACTTGTTATTGTGTGGTGTCTTAGATTATTATAATTAAAGATATTACAACTTAATCAGTAGGCCTGTGTTAGGGTACTGGTTGTAATTATATTCTTGATTTATACGTGGTAGCTATATGTAAGCAATATGTAATAAGCACCAATTAGTCAGCTCGATCGCGATACGACCACGCTCTCATAGTTTAGAGTACCAACGTGAAATAGCAGCTTAATGCTGTGTAGGTATCGTATTGTGAATTTACGGAACTGGCGATCCCTTTTACTCGTACTGGAAACGAGATAATCCATCTTAATTTTCGAGGGTGACAACGAATCTGCATTTTGATTCTTAATCAGGCAGAGGCGAATTTTCGTAAACATTTCCCTATTATAAAAACCGTCAAATTAACCCTTCATGTGACCGCACCCACCCACAGCACTTAAAAGTAAAACCATTAAAACTTATATTTAGAGACTACTTTTCTATGTTTAGCATTATAAAATCTATACAAAGTTCTGCATCTTGTGGTCTAAACAAAAGTCAGGTTTTTTTTGAAGTGAAAACTTCTTTAGCGGCGTTGTACACTTTTTTTGTAATGGGTAAAAAATGATAAACTCGCGTCAGGACACGTGACCTGATCGAAAATTCGTAAGACTTCCTCGAAATTATGGATGGAAGTTGATTTTTCTGAGAGATAAACTTTTTAATGTAATATAAATTGTCATGTTTGTGTACGATAGCGCAAAAATAAATATTGTATTCTACCATATAAATGATAGTACTTTTATACTGATAATTAAAGCAATTCGTGCAAAATTATGCCATAACCATCCCAAAATATCAAAAATGCACAACGTGAATATTCAAGTATTAACTTCTGCCAGCACTCCCGGAGTGCAACCCGTTGTTTTTGTAGAAGAGGGGGCAAACGAGAACTGATATTAAGTGACTACCGCCGCCCACGATCAACCGCAACACCAGCGGAATTGCAGGTGCGTTGTCGGCCTTTTAGAAAGGAGTAAGCTCTTTTTTTGAAGGTCCCTAGGTCGTATCGGTCCTGAAAAATCGCCGGTCTTACTTCATTATATGTACTTTTATTGTATTTTACGATTTTATTGTATTTTGATAACAAAAAACATACCAATCGAATGTCGGCAGCGTGAAAATCACAATTATTTTAATATATATTACTCGAAATTATTTACGTCAAAAGATAAATTATATTCACACAAAAACTTTCATTATAGTTTTAATGTATAATAAAATATTTAATAAAACACTAATAAACCACTAGAAAAATCCTAAAATTAACACAATACAAAATAAACGTAGATTATAAATATTCATAGGATAACAGTTTTTTTATTGCACTAGACGATAGAGTATTTTATATTGAATATATAATGCCAAAACCGTCATGGAAAATTAGTCTCTGTATGTAAGTTTTTATGGGTTAAAGCTGCTGTGGGTGGGTGCGACCTCATGAGACCGCTAGGGATTTGACGGAATATGGTCGCGGTCTCGTGAGACCGCTAGGGTGTTGAGAGGTTAAAGTAAACCAACAATGAGTAAAGTAAGTAAAGTGTAGTCAGGAAAGAGTCTATGGTATCTACTAAAAAAATTGAAGAAGGTCTGTCGGTTTACTACTTATCCAAACTGAAGACGATGTGCAGCGCATAAATGCTAAACGTGGTGATAATGTGTTTTTCCAAAACCTGGTCGCAAATCTGAACGCTAACATTGATTTCTATACACTGTTTATTTACGGGTTTATGATACGAATATTTACGTTTTTAAAAGATTCTACTCGTTTATATTATATACAGAATGGGTCCCACATATATGCAATAAATGAAACCACAAGTAATACTAGTCCGTAGAAGTGAGAAAAATTAAATATTAAATTAAAACCCGTAAAATAAAAAAGCGAAATTTTCAAACAAAATAAATATTAAAATAAATTCAGTAAAAGTGAACACTCTGTTTAGACAACGTACCTTGACCCCTTGGAAGAGTGACAACGTTGCACGCGGGTGGCACGCCGACAAAATACACCGCTGTCGATATGTCGCAATACCAATAGTTTGCACTGCGTGGCAACGTCGCTTTTTAATGTGCAAGGATTCATTCAAGTTCATTGAATCATTGACTTAGTGACCCAATTCTATAGAGTGTTCAAATTTGCTGAAAATGAAAACTCTACTTTTTGACCTAATTACTGGACCGATTACGTTCATTTTTTGTATATCGTCAGCAAAGGCGATAACAAGTATATGGTTTCATTTATTGCATATATGTGGGACCCATTCTGTATATATATATATATATACAGAAATGGTACATATATATATATATATATATATATACATGAGTATTGTAAATCACAATTATTTTAATATATATTACTCGAAATTATTTACGTCAAAAGATAAATTATATTCACACAAAAACTTTCATTACAGTTTTAATGTATAATAAAATATTTAATAAAACACTAATAAACCACTAGAAAAATCCTAAAATTAACACAATAACATTCACGCGGAAATGGCATACAAAATAAACGTAGATTATAAATAAATATTCATAGGATAACAGTTTTTTTATTGCACTAGAGGATAGAGTATTTTATATTGACTATATAATGCCAAAACCGCCACGGAAAATTAGTCTCTGTATGTAAGTTTTTATGGGTTAAAGCTGCTGTGGGTGGGTGCGACCTCATGAGACCGCTAGGGATTTGACGGAATATGGTCGCGGTCTCGTGAGACCGCTAGGGTGTTGAGAGGTTAAAGTAAACCAACAATGAGTAAAGTAAGTAAAGTGTAGTCAGTAAAGAGTCTATGGTATCTACTAAAAAAATTGAAGAAGGTCTGTCGGTTTACTACTTATCCAAACTGAAGACGATGTGCAGCGCATAAATGCTAAACGTGGTGATAATGTGTTTTTCCAAAACCTGGTCGCAAATCTGAACGCTAACATTGATTTCTATACACTGTTTATTTACGGGTTTATGATACGAATATTTACGTTTTTAAAAGATTCTACTCGTTTATATTATATATATATATATATATATATATATATATATATATATATATATATATATATATATATATATATACATGAGTATTGTAAATTATATACCTATGAGGAAATCTACTAATATATTCAGCAGAATTATTTTGATAGGCTGCATGATGAATGATAACAACGACGACTGTTATGAACATTTCTGTGGAAGCAAAACATGTTTTTTAAATTTCGTCAATTCCGTTGGCCAACCGGTTGCTGTTCCCTTAGCCGGGGCAATAAATTGGATTAAATTAAATGATTGCCGACATTTCTAGAGCATGTGGACATAATCTTTATGTTGGTGTTCAGTAGATTGTTCTAGAATGGTATATTGTTTCTCGTTACAATTTTAAATTTAACTTGTATTTTTTCACTATGTAAGTAAATATTAACGGATCAGTAATCTGAAGATGCAACGGGCCAGTTATCTAGCTCGAAGAACCGCTAACTGATTGAGAAGAAAAGTTTTTACGTGGCAACCTCGTACTGCTAAGCAAAGTGTAGTTCGGCCCCCCATTAGATGGAGTGACAACCTGCTATGATATGCAGAAAGTCGATGGATGCAGGTGGCGCAGAACATTAATATGTGGTATTCCTTTGGGATTCCTATGTCCAGCAGTAGATTTGTGTAGCGCTGTAATGACGATGATGACAACTAACAAGTATGGTGATTTTAAAGAAGACATTATAAATAAGAGATTTATTTATCGTAGGACATACATTTTTTAATAAAATTAAATTGCCAAAGTAACTCACAGTCCACCTGAGGGTAATTAAATACAGCTGCCCATGTAGGTACAACTGAAATCAACTTCTAATAAGGCTAGAGATGCGTTGTCACCTCTGAGGACTAAAATGGAATACCGTACAACCTGTAATTATATTGTTTTTTATAAAGGTGACAAACGAGCACACAGTTCACTTGCTGGTAAGTGAATGCTGTATTCCATAGATTACATTTATCCTCAATTAAGATTCAAAAACAGATGCATTGTCACCCCTGGGGACTGAAATGGAATGCTTGATATCCAGTAAAAAAAGGTCTCCGGTTTTCTAAATTCACCATACGAAACACAGCAGCATTAAGCTGCTATTTCACGCTGGTATTCTGTGAGAGCGTGGTCCTAACCCGGTCGAGCCGACCCATTCGTGCTACAACCGTAATATAGCTGCAGAGTGGCTATACCAGTTAAAATAATAATACTGGTTCTATGAACCCTTCAGACTGTAACACAGGAGTAGAGACAGAAATAGGTAAGAGATCGGTACTCTTACATACCCAGTCGATCTTAGGCCGAAAAAGTGTCCTACCACCTAGTATTTTCAAGTACCGTATATACAGGCTCAACTTAATAACACGCATTTACGTACAAATCTGCCTTGTTTCTTTTTTCTCACCTAGACCATCCTGTTGGTTGCGAATTATTGTAAATTTCTAAAAGGTTTTTTATAGGATAGGGTGACAAACGAACACATAGTCCATAAGATGGTAAGTGGTTGCTGTGGTTCACAAACATCTACATCTATCCTCGATTACGTATCAAAATGCAGATGCGTTGTCACCCGTAAGGACTAAGACGGAAGGGAATGCTTCTTTTGTTGTACAAAGGGTCTCCGGTTCTCTACATTCACTATACGAAACACAGGAGCATTAAGTTACTATTTTACGATGGTGTTCTGTGAGAGCGTGGTCCTTCCCTGGTTGAACCGACCCATTCGTGCTACAACTATACTACTAATATAATTTCAGCGTGGCTCTACCACGTATAAATATAAACGTCATAATTTTGTTCTTTCGTTTTTATGCAATATTTTATTGTATTGCTTTTTTTGAGCCAATATAGACTTTATACTTAAGAAATAAATATAAGAAAGGAACTAAATAAAAACTAACTAAACATTTACAGCAATACTGTTCTAAATTTTTACCTTATTCGTCTTTAGTCTCCAAAAGTCAAGCACTAAGCATTTTTCCTGTATCTTAGGCATCGGTATGGCAACTGTAGTTTTTTATTTTTATTCAGCTGTTAACATAAAGATGCTGCTGGTTTAGTGCCTGGTTCAGCTCCCAGTCGCCTTTTACCACATCCACGGATGATGTGGGGTGGTAAATATTCTGGCACCGCTATTACACGCTATGGTAATTTTTTATTTTATAAATTATTATAAAACAATTTTATAAGCAATCGCGGGATTAAGTAGTCTGGCGTGTACTGAGCACTGATAAACACCAAATTTCCACGCCTTTTTATTACGTCATTGAACATACTTCAGTTACCATAGACCCATTTACTTTTATTCTATACTATAAAAAATTGTGAGCCGTACGGGTGATTACAGGATCTGGACAACAGCGCCACCTACCTAATTCAATTGTAAATTTAAACCATTCAAGGATCCACTCAAATTCACACAAAATCAAAATCATTAAAGTCACTCCAGCCGTTCTCGTGTGACGATTTTTCATACACGCGCCAATTGATTCTTATTTATAAAGAAAAACAATGTTTTTCAAGGAATTTTTCAACAATGAAAAATAAGTAGCGTTTCTTTTGCTTTATTTTTTATTCAGAGAAACCTCGTTTAAAAGCTGTAGTAGATTTAAAGAAATAAAAATTACATCCTGATAAATAAAATAACTTTGTAGTGGCGGTGTAAGAATATCCACTATCCCATATCATCCCGTGGGAGTCGTAAGAGGCATTGTAATTTTTTTCATAGGATAGTGTGACAAACGAGCACACTGTTCACCTAATGGTAAGTGGTTGCTGTAACCCATAGACATCTACATTGTCACCCGTGAGGACTTAGATGGAATGCCTCGTTTCCAGTAAAAAGAGTGTCCGGTTCTCCACACTCACCATACGAAATACAGCAGCATTAAGCTACTATTTCACGCTGGTATTCTGTGAGAGCGTGGTCCTTCCCCGGTCGAGCTAACCCATTCGTGCTACAACTATACTACTAATATAACCGCAGCATAGCTCTACTACGTAAAAAAAAATAAAAAATAATTTAGACCAAAAATAAAAACTTGCCAAGCGTGGCAACTATGGCAAATATATAAATATGAGGCAATCTATGGGATATAGGTCTATGTTCAGCCGTGGACTTTAATAGACTGTAACAGTAAATAAAATTTTAATTTCTAACATCGTAGAAATAACAGTGAATTAATTTATTTCGGAGTTAGAATTAGGATTGCAATCTTCTGCATTTACCGGTTACACAACCACAACATTAACATAACCAGCTATTGAGTCATATTACACACGCAAAGAATTAGTAGATATAAACATATTTCAACTTAATTTAGTATAAATAAATAGTTTTTTTATAAGCGATCGGATGTTGTAAACCTATTACGTAAAGAGACTTTTTATTCAATATAGATAATAAAATATTTATTGAAAGTTACTCTTTTGTATAACTACTACTACGACTACATTCCACCGGCTCTTTTCATCGGTCTACTGGAAGTAGACGTCCAAGTACAGTCGACGCCAGGCAAGCTGAATTAGGGTTAGGGCATTTTGAAAAAGAGCCGACCACAAGTACAAGGTGAGCCGAAACAAGATTCGGTATAAGCCTTGTTGCAGTTTGGCGAATTCTTCGTGACGACAATCGTCACCCTTATCACTATCGCCGTACACAGGAGCTGATACTCTCCGATTTTGCACCCAGGAGGAACTTCTGCGAGTGGTACCTCAGGCAGTTACAGGAAAACCCTAATTACGTAAACTATGTTCTTTGGACGGACGAGGAAAAATTCACGAGGTCAAGACTTTCAAATATGCATAATGATCACGTTTGGGCTCGGATGAATCCACATGCTTCACGGCAGGGCAGATTCCAACACCAGTAGCGGCTGAATGTGTGGGCTGGCCTTTATGACGGGCACGTCATCGGTCAGATCATTATGCCATCACGTCTGAACGTTAGTAACTATCTAACGTTTTTACAAACGGAATTCGAAGAGGCGATTAACCACTTTTTTGTGGCTAACTAGGACCAAGAAATATGGTGTGAAACACCATGTTGCATGATGGAGCTCCGGCACATTTTGCTCGTAACGTATGACAATATCTTAACGTTCGTTTTCCGCGAGGTTGGTTCGGCCGCGGAGGACCGGTGCTATGGCCTGCTCGTTCTACGGACCTTACACCCTTGGACTTCTTTTTGTGGGGTAATGTGAAGAACAGAGAGTATTTCTCCAATTGTCCAATGTTTGCCGAGATGGAACAGCTTGTTAGATCGGTGTTCGCATCAATAACACCGATGGTGCGAAATGCCACACAAGCCATATCCCGACGAACGAGGTTGTGTATTGAGATCCGCCTTCACTTTGAAATGTTTCTGTAAATTTGACGTTTATAATGAAAAATTAAGGGTTCGTTTAGGTTGTTTATTTATGTTAGGTCTTTTAAAATTTTTGTTGTTCCGCGAATTAGGTAGAAATGTAGGTACATTCTGCGTAGTTTACTCTTTAATTTTACTGAAATAGGGTTTGCACATCAGTGAAAATAATAATATTTTTTTATTTTTTTGGGGTATGTTATGCAGCGTTACTACGGTTCTTAAATATTGTCAATGGACTCGTTGTAAGGTCCCATTTAACCTCCTTTCGACTTTACGGGTAGTTTTGTAACATTCTGTATATGTAACGGAATAGTAAAAGATTCTTTAAATGTTATAATATATTGTTGCGCACCATAATTAATGCCCGGCATAAGGCGGGTGATTATTAGCGCCATCTAGTATCAAGTAGCAGAAATAGGAGCGTCAAGATATTTCTAGAACTTTCCTACTAGTGCCATCTAGTGTTAAGTGGTGAGGGCTTTCTGAAGGATTCTTTGCTAGAACTTTCGAAATTCTACTAGAACATTCTAGATGCTTTCGGTGGACCGGGGAGTATTGATTTGGCAATACAAGCGAAGCTTCGGAGCAAAATAAAGTGAACTAAAGTGTTCAGTGTGATGAATTATTAGTGTGTTTTAAGTTTTAATTGGTGTGCGGTAATTAAAGTGTCAATTTTGGTAGTTCAATCGGGAGTTTTTATTGTCACGTACCCTAAGCTCGTAACAATATTAGCATCTTTATATGGTATATTTTTGTTATATAGATAAATTGATAGATAGATAGATACACGCAAAGCTAATAAAAGCGTGTTGAATAGGATCTCCATTTCTTTGCACTCACCATAAGAAACACAGCAGAATTGCTCTTATTAGTCGTCTTGAATAAAAATTATACTTTTAACTTACACTAACGGCCTAGTAGCGCAATGGCAAGCATTCGAATGCGACATTGCAGTGCAGCTTTGATTCTCGCCTAGAACAGGGGTTTAAATAGCCTACAAACAAAATATCCTTATATACTTAATAAGACTGTGCAATTAGCAATCTAGGATAGATGTAGATGTCTATAGGCTACAGCATTCACTTACCATCAGGTGGATTGTGTGCTCGTGCGTCACTCTTTATTACCGTTACATCTTATCAAAACCCCACTGCCGAACATAGGCCATACCCATATACTGCCACTACACGGTAAATATCATGTCACATTTACATCTATAAAAATAACTTTAAGTTTAATTAACTAAGTATACATATCAAAATACTTTTTACGAATTTCATCCCAGTGATCGCCTACATTCCCACTTAGTGGTGAGTGGTGAAGTACTTGATGGTAAACGACATTGTCTTAGCGTAACTTATTCACCTCTTGCCTTAAAGACATGCAGATAATAAAGCGAATATAATAGAATAATTTTCATTTAATATAATTTACAAAATACTTATTCAAATTAATTTAAACATAACTTCTGGGTCGGAAACACCTCTGTCCTGGGAACAACCAGCAAGAAACCCAGCGGGACTTTTAAAATTTTTTTTATAAAATTTGTATGAAGACATTTTGAAACAGCATGGTAGCGAACACTCATTCCCAAGGGTTATTATCAATAAGGTACTCTTTACTAGTGTTATGACCATACTAAACAATTTTTGCTTAGTTAAAATTTTAAATCTTTTGATAGATAATGTCCGCATATTTACGGAAAAACGTATCCAGTGAATTGCCGAGAAAAATAAAAGTAGGCTAGAAGCGTGCATTTTTTCAGAGCTTTCAAAGTGATAGCAATGCATTTGCACTTTCTTAAAGAAAGAGTCCAACGTAACATCTGTGTAAAACACAGCCGCTTACTTTCTAAAGAAATCGCAGCTGCTATTAACTGCAAAGCGAAATTGCTAGACATCTTTAGAAAACGTTTTAGACATAATCTACTACTAGTTCTTCGATTTAGTCAAGTGTAAATTAAAGTGGTTTTTCTAAAAGTTGATGGCACGTAAACAAGTTACATAATTTAAATTGTTTCTAATCCATGTCGTGTTATATTGAGAAAATTTTCCATAATTGTCACCTTAGGCGGACGATTTTTATTTTTCAATAGAACAATAAAGGGTCTTTCGGAAATTCTGCACTATTACTATCACTATCATATAATACTTTAAAACATACATAATAGAACGGGGGAGTGGGCGGAGCCCGTGTTGCCACTAACATGTCATTTACATGTCAATTCACATCTATAAATGTCAACACATCTCTTTTGACGTTACAATCGTTTCCAATTTTCGTGTCAAGCGCAGAGATTTCAAAAGGAAGGATAGGCCCATCTAAATATTTTACTCCTAACCTTTTAATACAAGAAAAAGTAGCGCAACTGTCATAATACAGACGTCATCTCATAAAACGTCGTAACCAGGGTCGGATTTCGTAGCATAATTTTCCTAATTGTACCATTGTTTCATAGTAAATGAATATGAATATGTAGTATCGTATTAATACTAGACGAAAATACCATAACTTTACCTAAAGGTCGGCTTGTACTATTATTGGATCCTTTTGCTTTTTAACGATATCGAGAATTTCTGTATTAATAAAATTAGAATTAGCTCCCTTTCTGGTTAATCGGTGCTTGATTGATGCATTTATGTTGCATTCTTGATACAACTGTAATAAGGAGCTACCACGATGAAAACTCTATGCTGTAGAAGCAATCGGTTTGAAAACAGAGTTTCAAAATATTTTATGAATCAGATTTTCAGATTCAATTAAGCACATATAGTTTCTTTTGTATTCTTTTCGTTTTACGCTTATTGAATGCTTACTGAATGAAGCTAAAATATATTAGTTAACAATATTCAAAATTTAACTAACAATAAGTTCTTTAGACAAAAATAAAACAGAAATAAAAATAAACAATTAAAAAGCGAAACGTATAGATAATCAAGACGCGTGACGCCGAAACCCCGACATGGGAAAAAAGAAACATGAAATTCTACTTTTGATTGTTTTTTTCAAAAGTATAATTTTATTTTCCATGTACAATATTTTTGAGGGTCTGAATCCAACCCTGGTCTAATATTAGTAACGTGAATAAACTAACTGTAAAATAAAACTTTAAAAATGCGTTTATATAATAATTTAATAGTAACAAAATTAATATAAAGTTATTAACCGATGACACGATATCTCATGTTTCTTTTTAATCTTTGTATCGTAATTAATGCATCCTTGCACCATGCAACTAGACATATTTATGACAGGCAAATCTGTCCTGCGTGCGCACCACTGTCGACCGATTCCCGTTGGCACTAATTTGTTATTTTAGGGTCAGCGTACTGGTCCGTTTTAACTGTTCGGTCAGCCCAGTCCTTACGCTAGTAATATATAAGTCAATGGTCAAGTGTCACTGCATGCAAGTTATTTAAAAAATGACAAATTGCACACTATTTATAAATAAATATGTATTAAAATATAAACGATTTTTTTATTGATGATCTTGAACATTAATCAAAAGTCTAAAATGTGTTACTTTACTCAGTCTGTCAACACAGCGAATCGGTTTCTGAGTAGTGATAATACGACGTAATTGCTTGTATGTGTGCTCCCGGCGACGCCGATACTCGTATACAGTCAGGTTGACAGCCATTCTATCGTGTATTATAGTATTCTATGAATACTACATCCCACTACAAGTTCAGTGCTGAGGAGAGGCCGTTCGTCGTCTGTATATGAAGCTAGCTCAGGACCGTGCTTTGGCACTACAGCCTAGCTTCATATACAGACGAGGCTTTAACGACCAATCGGTAGCTGAAATTCCATTCAAAACGCTAAATCCAGACCCAGACTTGTGATAGGAGCAGTATTACCAGGCTAGGACTACGGCTTATTTGTCGTAACAGGATAAATAATAGGTTTTTAAAAATAATTGATTGTCACTGATGTACCTAAAACCTCTTTTTTTTAATTTCAAACATTACTTGCAATTTTGTGTAAATTTAAATCTATAACTGCAACATTTGTGCTAAGGCGGTACTGTTTTACCACAGATCATTTTTAACGGTTTTATTTAAGAACTCAGTAATACCGTGAAAGACCTTGGCTTACACACTGCCTATTCCTTGAGCTGGCAAATTCAAGTGGCAACTGTTTGCCAGAAAGTCACAGGTATTTTGCGTTCTCTCTACCGCCTGAAGAACTTTCTCCCGTCCATGACCAACACGATTATTGTGCAGACCTTAATTTTTCTCATTTTTGAATATGGTGATGTGTGTTATTTTAAGCTGAATGCAGAACTCTTGAACAAATATGACCGTCTTCTTAATTCCGCTTTCGATTCATTTTTAATCTTCGAAAGTATGATCATGCATCTTCTTATCCCTCTCAACTTAACTGGATACCCATAAGTCAGTGCCGTAGTCTACGTGCACTCATTACTCTTTACTCCATCTTGAAGTCTCTTAATCCTTCATCTTATTTAACTCCTCATTTTCATTATCTTAACTTCAACCATGAGAGAGTTTTCCGTTCTTGAATAACCTTTTGCTTCAGTGCCTCCTTTTTAGTACTAACTTGTCCAATCACCGTTCTTTATTTAATCTGTTCTTCTTTGGAACGCTCTGCTCAGGAGTGCCGAAACCGGACTTTGTTCAAGTTCAAAGTATATATATATATGTATATATATATATATATATATATATATATATATATATATATATATATATACTGTAAAAATACATTTCTACAGATCAAAACCAATTGAAGTTCGTTAGTCTCACTCAAAAACGGTGCGGCTTATTTTGATGAAATGTTTTGTGCGTATTTGAATATAACCCCGATTGGTTTACATGTACATTTGAACCCGGTCGGTGACGATCACAGAAATCTAAATAATAGTGCCTTTTTATTTAGATTTCTGTGGTGGCGATGTTATCGAATTCCAGAAATCACCCGTGCGAAGCTGGGGTGAATCGCTAGTCAGTAGTCACTAATAAAAACGCTAAGTGATAACTATATTGCATAACGTACATTTATATGGCGAGCGAGCAATGATTTCAATAAGCTAGCCAATGAGTTTGACTTCGATTTGTTTAACACTACCTAGTGCTGCGTCAGCTAGGCGCATACTTAACAATGCATTTTTGGTAGCTCTAAGTGAGATATTGATGCGTTGCTACACAACTATGATTTACTTTTGTATTTGTGTTTATTTTTCTCTTAAAATAGTTTGTAGTGTTATTGACTGTCCTAAGTATGAGTTGATTGTCTTTTATATAATATGTTGTATTGTATACTTTCGAGTGTTAAATCGTATTTATCACTGTTGTAAATTCACCTTTGTATCTATTAGTGAGGATCTTTAATCGGCTTACTGTTGTTATTAATACTATCTATCCTAATTATGATAGCTGTTGGTCTTACAAATAAAATAAAATAAAATAAACATTGCAAATGTATCATCTGTACTTTTTCTATGTCATCTGAGACGAAAATTACCTTTAATCCGAGATAATATTTGGCAGTAAAAAAATGGTGATAGAGTTCCGCAACAACAGTAAGAGAATGTAGAAGAGAACAAAGTATAAGTATATATTGTACATATAAATATAAAATTCCTACAGAATAGCTTTTATACGTTGTATAGCCATGGTACAGCTATATTATGGTTGTAACACCAATGGTTCGACTCGACCGAAGAAGGATCGCGCTCTCACAGAATACCAGCCTAAAATGTCACCTCAATATTGCTGTGTTTCGTATGGTAAGTGTAGATATCCTGAGACCTTTTTTACTGGAAACGAGGCATTCCATATTGGTCTTTAGGGGTGACAACCTGTCTGCGTTTTGATTCCTAACCGAGGATAAATGTAGATGTCTAGCCACAGCATCCGTTTACTATCAGGTGGACTGTGTGCTTCTTTGTCACCCTTATCCTATAAAAAAATAGCTCCGAAATAATAGGCTGTTACGAGTACGTATTTTATATATATATATATATATATATATATATATATATATATATATATATATATATACGATTAATAAAACATGTTCATTTATTATATTTTGTATTATTTGCATGTGTTTCAATTGACCCCAAGCACTGTTTCAATCGACCCTGGCATGGGGACCGTTGAAACAAATTGCACTTTTTTTTAATGTGATTTAAAATTTAAATACAATACAGTGATCTCAAACAACTTTGCCTATTAGTAAACATATGGTCTTTTATTTAATATATTTCGTTCATCGCTCGCTCAACTAGTCCCGATGTAATTGACGATAAACACCAAAATGTTTCAACCGTACCCAGTCTACCCTACAGTAAAGCAAGCTACTGGAACATCGATCACTACTCTTTATTATTGATTAAGGATCTCCTAGGTGTGCGTTATTTGCAGTTAGAAGTGGCTGCAAATGACCGCCGGTACGACATACTCCGCCGATCGTTGAGTCCCGTGATTCCGTGAGGCGTCGAGGTCACCGGCCCCTAGTTGATTCTTGGCACTTTATGCGCTTCGTGCATCCTGTGCCTAGTCGCGTTATAAAGTGCCACCTTAGCAGTTCCCCCAACCCTTTTGATTACAAAAGGGGTAGGCAGTGCCCCAAGTGTGGAAAGTCACCATCTCACATACCATATCTTAGACAGGGCCGTAAATTAGATTACCTGACTGACGTAGGTAGGTCATCATGCCCGACAAGAAAAAGGGCCCCCCCCCCATCTAGAAAACCACCGGACCAAAAAGGTGTGTTGGAACGACCACTGGCTGTGAGGGATCTGTCGAACCCGGAGCGCACTAGAATAGTGTCATCCTTTTCACAGATCCCTCAAAGAAAACCCGTCTCGCCACGGAAAGAGCACGCACCGGGTGACGCGCTCACGCCGGCCGTGTCTGAGCACACGGTCAGGCAGGAACCGTCGCCCCAGCAGCAGCGGGTAAAGAAAACGGCAAGACGACATACTCCTCCGGAAACTAAAGCTTCCTTGTACGAGAAGAGGCAACGGATTGGCTCACAATTATCTTCCGATGAAGCACCAGCTACATCGGAGGAAGACGAAGATTACCACCAGGTGACTACAAAGAAGGTGCTAAGATCGCCACCTAGGTCACCTTCTCCACCGCAACCCCCCCTCCGCTCCATATCACCGGATCGGCGAAGCCATGATTCGGCCCAGTATGAGCAGGGGGGCGAAGAATCCTATAGTTGGGGGTCAACCACGTATGCCACCCTTGCAGCATCCGCCGGCCGATCATCGCCGGTAACAACAACCAATCCGTCCGGGCTCCCGCAGGACGATGGCCAACGGCCATCTACCAGCTATGCCCATGTGGTAGCTGCACCAGCAGTACCACGACCACCACCGGCGGCAGTGCCTACTGAGAAGCCTGCCGACCAGGAGAAAGGCCGTTACCCACCCATAGTGGCTGAATGCCTACCGGACTGGACGAGGCATTTTAAGGAGCTCAACAATATGTTGGGCCACCCCATAAATGCCCGTCCGTTCGGAAAAGGCGTACGGTTCACACCGCAAAGCGCGAATGAATTCCGCACAGTACAGCGGTATATGGTAGAACTAACCAAGAAAACACCAACACTATCGTGGTACTGTTACACCCCGGAGGAGGACAAGCCCACTGAAGTGGGAATCCGGGGTCTACCAATGGGCACGGATACCCAAGCAATAGAGGAGGCTATAAGGGCAAAAGGCTTCCCCGTTAAATATGTAAAGGCAATACCACCTCGTAGGAGCAGACCTGGCTGCATCTACTTTGCCCAATTGGACCACTTGAGCCTGGAGCAGCTCCAGGATCTTTATAACATCGACGAACTCCTCTACATGAGAGGGGTCGTCATCGAGGCCTGGCAAAGAAAAGCAGGACCAGCCCAATGCCACCGATGCCAGGCCTTTGGGCACGCCTCTGCCAACTGCTTCAGGCCAGTGAGATGCGTGCGCTGTGCCGGGGAGCACATTGCAAGCCTTTGCCCTCGGGGTAGAGAAGAAGAACCAAAATGTGCCAACTGTGGTAAAAACCACACGGCAAATGACCGCCGCTGTCCAGTCTTGAGGAGGAATGCTAGGAGGCAGGGAATAACCTTGCCAGGACTACTCCCGGAGGCTCCTAAAAAGACCCCCCAGAGTCGCCCGAAAGCTGTTACTATTCAGCAAGACGGGTGGACCACCATCACTGGGAGGGGCAGGCAACCAGCCCCCCCCCATCCGTAACATCCCAGGAAACGGTGGAACCCACAACGACGAGGGCAACCACCGGGGCGACTCTACAGCCTCCCGCCAATCCTACCACAGAACGGCAACCCTCCAAAAAGAGGAGGCGGGAGAGAAGTAGGAAGAAGTCACAGCCTCCTCAGGCTGTCACCTCTACCCCGACACCAACCGTACCAGTAGCCTCGCAGGCGCAGATTACTCGGGAGACAACCAGAAGCGTGGGTAGAGTGCCAGAAAGGGCTCTATCCGAACATAGAGCCCGCTCTACTGGTAGAGCGCGCTCTACCCACAAGCAAAGAGAGCAAAACCAGGAACCCCAACACCCGAGATAATTGCCAACGCCTTCTTATAGGAAAACACCTATCACCGGCCTCGAAACAGCAGATGCAATCCAACGTCTGGTTGGTATTGCCATCGAGGTCGGTACACAAGTCCTGGCTGACATAAGAGCCGGGACAGACCCAGTGACAGCGATAATGAAGGCGCTGACAAACCTCCTAGTCCGGCATTACGGAGGAGAGTAATCTGCGCCTCCTCTATTGGAACCTGGACGGAATACAGCAGAAGCTGCATGAACTCCGCACAGTCGCCCAGCAACAGGATTTGCACATCATTTTGCTGGGAGAGACGAAGCTGAATCGAAAGACGCATATAAAGCTGCCGAATTACCATATCTACAGGAGGGACGAGGTCACTGCTCAAGGGGCCGCCTACAGGGGGACGGCGGTTCTAGTGAGGAGGGACATCGTCCATCAAGAGCTGGAACTACCACCTTACCAGACTATGCGCTCAATCGGCATAAGAATGGTAGCGGCGGGTGAGGAACTTAGGATCTACGCAGCATACCGCCCGCCAGGGACTCCATTCTGCTCCTCAGACATCTGGACGGTGATGGAAGGCGATACACCCACAATTATCGCCGGGGACCCGAACGCTAAACACCCGGCGCAGGGGTCCAGAGTGATCACCCCGCCGGGTCTTGAACTATATGACGATGCTGAAAAGAACTTGTACGACGTTTTAGGTCCCGAGGAACCAACGCACGTTCCTACCGATCCTCGGAGGCATCCGGATGTGTTAGACATCGTGCTCACTAGGAACTTCAACTACCCGATAGTGGTAGAAGTGCTGTACGACCTTTCCTCACAGCACCTCCCGTTACTGATAACCCTTGGCCTGAAGGCGGTGACTACGCCGCCCAGAGCGTTTAAGACACGTGTCGACTGGAGGCTCTACTATCAACATCTGCAGCAGAGACCTCCAGCACACCAGCCGATAAGCACAGCGGACGACGTAGAGGCCGCTGCAACTAGAATCACCAATAACATCAAGGAGGCCCTTCACGCGGCCTCTACGATCGTCCCGATCACAGCTAGGCGAGACGATCTGCCGCGTGAGATATGCGTGTAGATCAGGCGCAAGAGAGCGCTGAGAAAGCTCTGGGCGCGTACTCGCTGCCCTGGACTAAAGACCCAGCTTAACACCATCTCGGAGGAACTGTCGGTTGCAGTCCAGGCCTTCAGAGGCGACGCTTGGGATCGGCGCATCAGGAAGGCAAAGAGCAAGATGCGTCGCTCTATAAACTGAACCGACAGTTGACCAAAACTAAACCTCCCGTTTGCCCGCTGACCAACAACGCGGGCAAACGCTGCTACGATGCCAAGGGCAGAGCGGATATACTAGTCGAGCACTTCGAGGAGCAATTTATGCCGAACCCAGCAAGTGCGGAGTTCATGGAGCTTCATGCCCGGAAGGAAAGTCGCGTACAGGAGTTCCTGTCGTCGCCCGCGCCGCCTCTTACAGGAGAGTGGTTCATCTCCCCTGCTGAACTACGGAGGACAGTAACCCGCCTGCAACCGAGGAAGGCGCCGGGGCACGACGGGATTACCAACGCTGCACTCCGACAGCTGCCCAATAGAGTCATAGTAGAGCTTGGTCGACTCTACAATGGGATATTGCGGACATCCCACTTCCCGGAGGACTGGAAAAAAGGCAAAATCATTGTCTTGCCGAAACCCGGGAAGGACAGGCGTAGAGCTGCCAGCTACAGGCCGATCACGCTATTACCACACATAGCTAAACTGTTTGAAAGATTGCTGCTGATACGTCTCCGTCCGTGCATCCAACTTCGGGCGGAGCAGCACGGATTCAGGAGGGGTCGCTCTACAGTCACACAACTGACTAGAGTGCTGCACCTGCTTGCGGCTGAATACAATCGTAGCCGCATATCGTTGGGCGTCTTCCTCGATATCGAGAAGGCGTTCGACCGGGTGTGGCACATAGGATTATTATATAAACTGGAAGAACAGACCAGTGTCCCTCCTGCTATGTTGCGGTTAATGGCATATTTCCTGGAAGACAGGAAGTTCTACGTCTGCGTAGAGGACGCCGAGTCCGCAACAAGAACTATCAGAGCCGGCGTCCCACAGGGCAGCTGTTTGTCACCAGTCCTGTACGCGGCTTACACCAACGACATACCTACACTGGCAGGCAGGCTCCAAGAGTGGGAGGACGACGTCGAGCCGGCGCTATACGCGGACGATAGCGCCTATTTTACTTCGTCCAGAAGAGCCCACATAGCCACTGCCAAGATGCAGCGTCTGCTGGACCTGCTGCCACCATGGCTGGATGAGTGGAGGATGGTCGTCAACGTTGGTAAGACGACCGCTCTGCTCACTCGCCGTCTCAGGAAGTTTCCACCTCCCCTGACACTCAACGGCCAGAAGATTGCGTACCAGAAGGCTGTAACCTACCTTGGGTGCAGGATCGACAGGACGCTGCGCATGACCGCGCACGTCGACTTCGTCGTCCGCCGGGCCCGATGTGCGCGGGCGACGCTCTTGCCGGTCCTGGCATCCAAGCTGCCTATAAGAACTAAGCTCCGGATATACAAGATGTATATCCGGACCATCATCACCTACGCTGCACCGGCCTGGTACGCACTTCTGAGCGACCCTCTGAGGCGGCGACTGCAGGCCCAGCAGAATCTGACATTAAGGACGATCGTCGGAGCAGGTCGCTACGTCCGGAACGACGTAATAGCGGCGGACTTGAAGATCGAGAACATCACCGACTTCGTGGCCCGGCTAGCGCGCGGCATGTTTGACCGCGCCGATAACGGGCCACATAAACACCTCAACGGCTTTGCGCCGTTGCACGCCCGGCCACCGGACGACCGGACCGACGACGGAGAACTCCTATCTATATGTGATTAGAGAGTCGAGTAACAACCCACAATGCCGCTGAAAGGCCAACTTCGACTTGTATTGGATAACCTCTCTTTTTCCCGTAATTAACCAACTACGGGAAAAACATTACCGATTACAGACTAACCCGGAATTACTATACTATGCCTAAATAGGCTATAAGGACTGGCCCGTAGTGATGGGCCATGAGGAACATCCGGGCAATGGGGGTACACCCCGAGGCCCGAAACCTGCGTTGTCCCTCGGGACATTGTAGATGACATCACGTATTAGTGATTGATGTACTGGAACAGTTATTCCAAAGTAAAAGAAAAAATGTAGAACAGGTTAGTATAGTTCACGTATAAGCTCTGCACTTTTAGTAACACCTACTGATTAATATAATCAGGCGTTACTTTGCGGAAATGCATGAGGTATATTAAAGTTGTTAGAACTTAAGCTTAAGCTTAAGTTTCAGCATAATTAAATAAAATGATTTGTCCTACCTAGTTTTAGGAGCTAACTCTCTTTGCTCTTCAAACTGGGCAGGACACATCCTTTTATTTCATACTCGTAACGCGGAAAAAAACAAATTAAGTTCTAACAACTTTGCTCTTAACACACCTACTAGACGAGGTAAATATTAAATATGAACAAATATTTCAAGTTGTAATATAAATCGTTAGCTATAAATGTACGTCCTTGTATGCCGTTCACTCTCTTCACTCGAACTAATAGCGCGAATTCAATAACCAAATTCTGCTTAAGCATGGTGACGAAGACGCATTCATTGTGACTCATTCGCTGGAGAAAGTAAATATTGTGAAAGCAATCATTTCGTTTCTCAGAAGCGTCAATGGCCGGGGAACGGATATAAAAGGTGTATGTCGAAAATAAAGGAACCCGTTAAGTGGTTGGCGCCGGTCCACCGAGATGTTTACCTCCAGGCGCGTTTAACACGTTCTCAGTTTTTAATTGCTATTTAAACCTTAACTTCTTTTTACTGTCAGTTGTCTTATTTTATTTTATTTTATTACTTATTATAAGCCAACGCTTGACGACAACTAAAACGCACAAAAACTATCTTAACGTAAATGGTGGTTAGCTTTTTAGTTAGCGACTGCGGAAATTATTCTACTCCTTTGCTATGCGAATTACGAAAGATAAAGCAAACCGTTTGGTTCGAATGCGTGGAATATCTACAACAAAGGGATGAAGACTCGCCGACCACCTGGTTCTCCGATGGTGGAAAGGGTAGGAAGGAATTAAAGCATGTAATTTTATATTTAATTGGTTTATTTAAGGTACACTATACATAATTAATTAAAAATAAGTAACGGAATAGGACTACAACTAAACACAATAAAAACTAAGGTGATGACACGTTAACAATTTACAGATCTTAGAATACGTAGAGAGCTACATATACCTAGGGAAATCCATCTCATTTCTTAACTCTAGAAACAAAGATGAGATTGACAGGGGAACAAACGTCACATGGAGAAAGTTCTGGAGCTTAAAAGAAATATTTAAGTGTAATCTACCTGCAAAACTGAAAAAGAAAGTCATGGATGGATGTTTACTATCCTGCTTGTTATACGGATCAAAAACCTGGATCTACAACAAATATGCGACAGACAGAATACAGAAGACGCAGCGTGTTATGGAAACGAGTATCTTGAATATTGGGCTGAAGGATAAAATAAAATCAGAAAACATAAGGAAAAGACCAATGTCATAGATGCTCTACAGCATATGAGAAAAATCAATTGGAAGTGAGCTGGCCACGTAGCAGGACTGTCAGATGAAAGGTGGATGCATTTGGCCACAATGTGGGGTGGTCCAAGTGGCAAGAGAGCTAGAGGACGTCCTAAGGAACGCTGAGTAGATGAGATCAAAAATATGCCGGAAACGACTGGACAAAGAAAGCAAAGAAGAGAAAAACCTGGAAACTCTTGGAGGAGGCCTATACCCGCCAGGGGCCTTAACTTAGCTATACAAATGTGCATTATATATTAATAATATGTAAAATGTTATTATAATCCAAAATTTTATTTAGTTTTATAACTCTGTAAGTAAAGGAAAGAAAAGAGGCTTTATTATTATTATTTTGGGGTATCTATATAGTTTTCTCATCTGGTTGGGTCCCATAAATATATAATTATAAATGAAAATGAAAAGATAAATATACATAAATATCAATAACATAAAATAAATATAAAAATACATAAATAAATAAAAGCCCAACCAGATGGACGCCCTCGGCAGGGGAGACCAAACGGCCGAGGGTTAGGGGGAAAGGGAAAGAAACCGGCGGACGATGCGGGCGGTATCGAGGAGCACCGCCTTCTGCATTTATAATATGCATTATTATTATTATTTTGGGGTATCTATATAATTTTCTCACCTGGTTGGGTGCTATAAATATATAATTATAAATTAAAATGAAAAGATAAATATACATAAATATCAATAAAATGAAATAAATACAAAAACTACATAAATAAATAAGATCCAACCAGATGGGAGCCCTCGGCAGGGGAGACCAAACGGCCGAGGGTTAGGGGGAAAGGGAAAGAAACCGGCGGACGATGCGGGCGGTATCGAGAAGCACCGCCTTCTGCATTTGAGCCCGGAGCGGTCCGTCACGGAGTCCCAGTCGCCTCAGATGACCCGAGAGGCTGACTGGGATTAGCCCATTCGCAGAGACGACTACAGGAATAATTTCGGTCGGCACACCACCCCACATGTCGGTCACCTCGTGAGCCAGGTCCAGATATTTTGTTCGTTTATCCGTTTCGGCTTTCACGAGGTTCTCGTCATACGGAATGATAATGTCGATCAAAAATATCCTTGACTGTGCCCGGTCCATCAGCACAATATCAGGCTTATTCGCAAGAATAGTCCTGTCTGTGATGATGGCCCGGTCCCAGTAGAGCCTGGCGCGGTCATTTTCGAGCACGGCTTCCGGCAAGTACTTGTAATACGGTAATTTTCGGTCCACGAGACCGTATTTCAGAGCGAGCTCCTGGTGTAGAATTCTGGCTACTAGGTTGTGCCTGTGCAAGTACTCAGAGTTAGAAAGCGCCGAACAACCGGAGATGACATGCCTAAGTGACTCCCCGGGATGGCGACAAGCTCGACAGACGTCGACAGTGCCATCCTTTAGGATGTATCTCCGATAGTTGTTGGTCTTAATAACCTGATCCTGTATTGCACAGACAAAACCCTCGGTTTCCCCGAAGAGGTCACCGAAACGTAGCCAGTTGAGGGAGGCGGCTGTATCTACGTGAGGCTCATGTAGAGCCCTGTAGTACCTCCCGTGGAGCTCCTTCTCCTTCCATACGGTCTCCCGGTCGGAAATGCTCTGTACTGCCGGGTCTTCCCATTGCTCGTCGGCTAAGGATAGAGGGGTAAGTCCTTTATCACTAGAAATGACGTCATTATAGAATGGATCATCCGATCTCACCAGGAAGTAATGACGGAGGCTGCACACTTCGCGATTATGCATGGTGAGCGCGCTCAGGAAGCCACGCCCACCATGCTTTCGCGGCAAGTACAGCCTCATTACCGACGATCTCGGATGATGCATCCTATGGGACGTCATTGTAGTGCGGACTTTTCTATCCAGGGCGTTAAGTTCAGTCTGACTCCACCTGAGTATGCCAAAGGTATACATGAGGACAGGCATGACCCAACCGTTATATGCATGTGTCTTATTCACACCGGACAAAAGGCTGTTAAGCACTTTGGTCAAGCGTGCATAAAACACGTCGCAAACTGACTGTTTCATACCAGCCTCATCGATACCGATGTTCTGTGACATACCCAGGTATCGGTATGTTTCAGCCTCGGAAAGGGTTCTTAAGTTGACGGGCATAGACAAGTCTATGCCCTCAGAGTTTGCAACCTTTCCCCTTTCAACATGGAGGACCGCACACTTATCCGTCCCCAGCTCCATTCTAATAGAATTGCTAAATTCACACGTGATGTTTAGCAATTCCATAAGATGGGAGCGACTGGAGGCGAATAATTTGAGGTCATCCATATAGAAAAGGTGGGTCACTTTTGTACCTCCTTTCCGAAGCTGAAATCCCCTCCCGGAGCCCTCCAGTAAAGTACTGAGAGGGTTCAAAGAGAGGCAGAACCAGATTGGACTCAGACAGTCGCCCTGGAATATACCCCTTCTTATCCTTATGCGGCTTTCCGCAGCCGTCATCCGCTCGCCTAGATGACAGAGGATCGTACTCCACTGCCCCATACACTGCTCGAGGAAGTCTCGAACTGTACAGTCAATCTTGTACAGCTCGAGGACCCTCTTTAGCCATGTATGGGGCACCGAGTCAAATGCCTTTCTGTAATCTATCCAGGCTGCGGAGAAGTTCCGACGGTTGCGTTTCACCACTTTGCCAATGACCGCGTCAATGAGGAGTGGTTCCTTTGTTCCACGACCGCCGCCCCGACATCCATTTTGAGCGCGCGACATCACCTGATTTAAGTCCAGGTGACGAGCGATTCTCGCGCTCAAAATGGATGTTAGTGTCTTGTATATGGTCGGTAGACACGTGATGGGGCGGTATTTGCTCGGGTCTGTGGCACCCTGATCTTTAGGAACCAAATGAGTGATCCCAGTAGTGAAGAGGCTTGGAAGCGATTTCTGGTTGAGAGCCTCTTGAAACTGTCGGGCGAGCACAGCGTGACACACCATGAACCCCTTCAGCCAGTAGTGATGCAGCCCGTCAAGCCCCGGACTTTTCCAGTTCGGGGCCCTACGGACCGCCTCAGCTACGTCATCCGGCGTAATGATGACGGGGTCCATGGGCGTAATACCCGCACACTGACTCGTCACAACTTCCGTCCAATCCGCCACAAATTCCGGCCCTCGTTGTGGTTTACGGGCTCCGACCACAGGCTGCGCCAGAATGCGACCGTGTCGGTCTGATTTGGTGCAGGGCCCGTTCCACTTACTATTGGTCGCTCCAATGATTTATAGAGCCTCTTCTGATCACTCTGGAAGAGACGATTCTGGTTGAACCGTGTCGACCTCTCGGTATATCGCCGAATCCGCTTTCCCCAAGCAGCTATTCTTTGCTTCAGGTCGTCTATGCGCTCCGTCAGTTTTTGCATTATATCCGGCTGGGACAAACTAACATTTGTCCCAGCAAACGCCATCCTGACGGTGCGCACAATCCTTGGCCTGGTATTGCCTGACCTGAAGCATATCAGTCTGCCGATGAGGGCCCTAGCCTTTGCGATACGTTCTTCAATTCTTCTTCTCCAGGCTGGGATAGCACTACTTTGTCGAGTAGCGCGTCCAGCCGTGGAAAGTTTGGCGCCTATAATACGGCAGACTGCCAGTGCGGCGCCAAAAAGAATTGAGTCCGTCTCGCAAAGGTCCCGGCTGGCTTCCAAATAGGTAACCAGCATTGGGTTCAGAGCCCTCACGACAGCCCGATTCCGCTTACTTAGGGCTAAGCGGGGAAGTCGCGGTCGGTTTTCGAGAGGCGTACTGCGCGTTTCCACAATCGCCTCTTCCAATGTACTCCTCATTTGCTCTAGTTCCAGTTCCTGGGCGACTGTTCCATCATCGTTTGAATCAACCACAACTGGCGTATTCACGGCGGCATCCACATTTGCCGTTTGCTCAGCAAGTTGTGGCGCCGCATCCTCAGCCGCAGCATTTTCACCCGATGAAGGAACAGCCTCACGTCGTAGCCGTTCGAGTTCGGTGACATCAAATGTATTTGAGCGCAAGATATACCGAACTCGGTCTGCCAGGTTTTGCTCGGTGACGGTTACAGATGGCTCCAGCCCAGCAAAAAGTCGATGCATCCTTGCCCGATACGCAAAACCTCCAGTTTCTCCCCCTTTCGCCCTAAAATACGCCCGCAATGCGTTGCTGTTCATCTGAGTTGTCCAACGCATGCGGCGTACTGCACCAGTGGCGGGTGCCGATTGCTGAGCCCGCGAAGACCCTGCCGACACCAAGCCAGCTGGTGGGGATGATGGATGCGAGGAGCTGCTGAGTGGTCGTGCAGCACCTCGCGCTCGGCTGGCGGTTCGCATGCTGTCGCGTCCAGCGCCAGCTCCAGACGCGCCCTGGCGACCTCCAGGCAGCGGCCCTTTGCGCGTTCCATTTGATTCCATGTTATTATTATTATTGGGGTATCTATATAGTTTTCTCATCTGGTTGGGTCCCATAAATATATAATTATAAATGAAAATGAAAAGATAAATATGCATAAATATCAATAACATAAAATAAATATAAAAATACATAAATAAATAAAAGCCCAACCAGATGGACGCCCTCGGCAGGGGAGACCAAACGGCCGAGGGTTAGGGGGAAAGGGAAAGAAACCGGCGGACGATGCGGGCGGTATCGAGGAGCACCGCCTTCTGCATTTGAGCCTGGAGCGGTCCGCCACGTAGTCCCAGTCGCCTCAGATGACCCGAGAGGCTGGCTGGGATTAGCCCGTTTGCAGAGACGACTACAGGAATAATTTCGGTCGGCAGACCACCCCACATGTCGGTCACCTCGTGAGCCAGGTCCAGATATTTTGTTTGCTTGTCTGTTTCGGCTTTCACGAGGTTCTCGTCATACGGAATGGTAATGTCGACCAAAATTATCCTTGACTGTGCCCGGTCCATCAGCACAATATCAGGCTTATTCGCAAGAATAGTCCTGTCTGTGATGATGGCCCGGTCCCAATAGAGCCTGGCGCGATCATTTTCGAGCACGGCTTCCGGCAAGTACTTGTAATACGGCAATTTCCGATCCACGAGACCGTATTTCAGAGCGAGCTCCTGGTGAAGAATTCTGGCTACTAGGTTGTGCCTGTGCAAGTACTCAGAGTTAGAAAGCGCCGAACAACCGGAGATGACATGCCTAAGTGACTCACCGGGATGGCGACAAGCTCGACAGATGTCGACGGTGCCATCCTTTAGGATGTATCTCCGATAGTTGTTGGTCTTAATAACCTGATCCTGTATTGCAAAGACAAAACCCTCGGTTTCCCCGAAGAGATCACCAAAGCGTAGCCAGTGGAGGGAGGCTGCTGTGTCTACGAAAGGCTCATGTAGAGCCTTGTAGAACCTCCCGTGGAGCTCCTTCTCCTTCCATACGGTCTCCCGGTCGGAAATGCTCTGCACTGCCGGGTTTTGCCATTGCTCGTTGGCTAAGGATAGAGGGGTAAGTCCTTTATCGCAAGAAATGACGTCATTATAGAATGGATCATCCGATCTCATCAGGAAGTAATCACGGAGGCTGCACACTTCGCGATTATGCATGGTGAGCGCGCTCAAGAAGCCACGCCCACCATGCTTTCGCGGCAAGTACAGCCTCATTACCGACGATCTCGGATGATGCATCCTATGGGACGTCATTGTAGTGCGGACTTTTCTATCCAGGGCGTTAAGTTCAGTCTGACTCCACCTGAGTATGCCAAAGGTATACATGAGGACAGGCATGACCCAACCGTTATATGCGTGTGTCCTATTCACACCGGACAAAAGACTGTTAAGCACTTTGGTCAAGCGTGCATAAAACACGTCGCAAACTGACTGTTTCATACCAGCCTCATCGATACCGATGTTATTATTATTATTATTATTATTATTATTATTATTATTATTATACATAATTTATTGAGTAAGAGGAGTCTTTGAGAGATGACAAAATATTTATACCACTTGCGGTAGAAACCAGCAGCCGTGTGGTGCGGTGAAGTTCCTTAAGGAACTGTATCCGCGACTTGTCACCGTTGGTGATAAGAGGACTGGTCCACTTCTCTCTCAAAGGCTAAATATTAATAAATAATAATAAAGGCGAAGAAACGGGCCTCGTTTCTTGGCACTATAGTGCGCGGACTAGGGCTGTATGACAATGTTCTTCATTAGTGATCGATGATGATAATTTAAGTTTTAGTTTTTTATAATGTTTATTACATTATATATATTTTACAATACAATACTGTTTATTGCATACCAAGAAAAGATAAACATAACAAAAAAATAACAAATACTGAAGAAAAAACAAATGCGATCTTATTGCTACAAGGCAAACTCTTCCAGACAATCCAGAAGAAGTCATTAATAATAAAAAAAAATAACGGATAGGGCGAATTAAATTAGAAAAAAATTATGTACTAAAAGGACAACATTCTTTATGTAGGTTAGACCAATGACCATAACTAAGAGGAGGACGAGAGAGGAGGTACGTATACACAAATAGTGATCCTTAACCTGTTAATTGAACACATTTAACGGATGAGCACTTTTAATTGACTGGGGTGGTGAGTTTTTTACAAGAGAGAGGGCAAACAAGCATACGGCTCACATGATGGTAAGTGATTACTGTCGCCCATTAACAACGGCAACACCAAGGGAATTGCAGATGCGTTGCCGGCTTTTTAAAAAGGAGTAGGCTCTTTCCTGGAAAGTGCCCTGCGCAAATAGCTGGTATCCGCTGACGCAGGCCGCCGTGATCGAAATTCGGTCTGGAGTACATGATTATTAATATTATCTAGGGTATTTATAAATTATTATTATTATGGGGTATCTATATAGTTTTCTCATCTATTTGGGCTGAATAAACATAATTTTGAATTAATATGATAAATATACATAAATATCAATAAAATAATAGAAGTTTATAAAAATACATAAATTAATAAAAACCCAACCTGATGGAAGCCCTCGACAGGGCAGACAAACGGCCGAGGATAAAGGGGAAAGGGAAAGAAACCAGCAGACGATTCGGGCGGTATCGAGGAGGACCGCCTTCTGAATTTAAGTTTGGAGCGGTCCATGGAGTGGCGATTTGGTCATGGAGTCCAAGTCACCTCAGATGACCCGAGAGGCTGGCTGGGATTAGCCCGTTTGCAGAAACGACTACAAGAATAATTTCGGTAGGCAGACTACCCCACATGTCGGTCAACTCGTGAGCCAGTTCCAGATACGAGTATTTTGTTTGCTTATCTGTTTCGGCTTTCACGAGGTTCTCGTCATACGGAATGGTAATGCTGACCAAAAACATCCTCGACTGTGCCCGGTCCATCAGCACAATATCAGGCTTATTCGCAAGAATAGTCCTTCCTATCTGTGATGATGGCCCGGTCCCAGTACTGGTAAGTACTTATAATAAGGCAGTTTCCGTATTTCAGGGCGAGCTCCTGATGTAAAATCATGGCTACTGGGTTGTGCCTGTGCAAATACTTGGAGTTAGAAAGCATCGAACAACCAAAGATAACATGACTATGTGACTCACCGGGATGGCGACAATCTCGAAAGATGTCGACGGTGTCATCCTTTAGGATGTATCTCCGATAGTTGTTGGTCTTAATAACCTGATCCTGTATTGCACAGACAAAACCCTCGGTTTCCCCAAAGACGTCATCAAAGTGTAGCCAGTGGAGGGTGTCTACAAAAGATTCGTTAAGAGCCTGGTAGAACCTCCCGTGGAGATTTTTCTCCTAACATAAGGTCTCCCGGATGGGAATATTATGTTCTGTTGGGTCATGCCATTGCTCGTTGGCTAAGGATAGCGGTAAGCCCTTTATCACAGGAAATGACGTCCTTATAGAATGAATCATCCGATCTCGTCAGGTCATTTGATCAAATCACTTCTCTAATAATAAACTACACACTTCGCGATTATGCATGGTGAGCGCTCTTAAAAAACCACGCCCACTAAGGTTCCGCGGCAAGTACAACCTCATTACCGACGATCTCGGGTCATGTTTCCTATGGGACGTCATAACACTGCGGACTTTTCTATTTATATTATTATTATTATTATGTATTTATTACGATTTGTTTCCCCGTGTTGCCTCTTATGACATCCACGGGAAAATATGGGGTAGTAGATATTCTTACACCGCCACTGCACGCTAAAAATTAGTTATAATGGTTATAATATCCTCAACAAAGCTCTACATGAAACATTGGAACAAAGTTCTACATTAAACTATGAAAGTAACAAAGCTTACCATGTTGCCATTGGCTATTTATGTACCTCTGTCCAATTCCTATTACGGCTACTTTTTATTGTTGTTGAATTTAGATTAAGTATAAGCAAAGAGTCTTACGGGTTCTCTAATTCGAGAGCATTTTGTTCACTAGTATCTTTCGAAGATGTTAAGGGTTGTGACCAAAACAAATTATAACTTCTAAAGAGACGCACCGGATACAAAGTTTAAATCGTTTATTTGTAGTTTTATATATACGGATCAGATACATTAATGCCCGATTCCTTCATTTAAGTAACGTTTCGTTCTCATTAAAGATCCGTTTTATTACATACAAGGTACATTTAAACACAGTTTATATCAGAAATTATTCATTCAGCAGCTTAGCAAGACTTAAAAGAAACATTAAAACGGTTCAAAAATAGTTGAAATGTACCTATTTAATTATTAAAAAGGGGTTTTATTACACTTTATTTACTGCAAAACGACTCGTAAAAGAAAACTAAGCGTTTTTAATTATAGGAATTCGGAAATAGTAAATGAAAATTTATTGCCTCGTTGGTCTAATGTTTGTAAGCGAAAGTGACCCGGGTTTGTGTCCCGGGTCGAGACAAATTCAGTAATTAGATTTTTTTTTATATACGAGTAGAAGAATAGGATGACAAACAAGTACACAGTCCAACTGATGGTAAGTGGTTGCTGTGGCCCATAGACATCTACATCTATCCTCGATTACGAATCAAAAGGCAGATGCCTTATCATCCGTGAGGACTAAGATGGAATGCCTCGTTTCTAGTAAAAAAGGGTCTCCGGTTCTCTACACTCACCATACGAAGCACAGCATCATTAAGCTACTATTCGACGTTGGTATTCTGTGAGAACGTGGTCCTTCTCCAGTCGAGCCGACCCATTTGTGCTACAACTATACTACTAATATAACTGCAGCATGGCTCTACCACGTAAAAAAGATTATTAATAAAGATATAAAGATTATTCTGTCAATTAATTCTCAGTAGTAACAAAGAAGTCAGTACTTGTGAAGAAGTTACTAAATAATCTATTGTATTGTAACCCGTTATTCTAAAATTCTATCGATCAAGAAACTTATGTGTAGAAACATAATGTAGTAGTTAAGGCAAAAGCATATTAAATTGCAGTCAATATGGAGTAGGCCTCTATTTTCTTCATTGGAGGGCTTCCAAAATTTCAATATTGTTACTCAATAACTTGAGAAAAAGTTGTTGAAACAAAGAGGAATATTATCTTCAACTCAAATAGGATGTAACCTTTGCTTGACAAGAAAACAATCAACAAAGTGGTTACATATTAAGTATGGGCAGCTAAATTGCTATTGCACAACGAAGTAACATCTGACAGGTAGGTTTCGTAAGTATGAATAAATTAACTTTTTTATAAACATGTTGGAGATATTCTGCAGCTCTGGGTTTGATTGTTGTAATCCTGGGTTCAAATCCCAGGTCAGGCCAAAAGGAAATTGTCAGTAGTAGCCCGGAGTCAGGAAATTGGCGGTGTTTCAGCCCGTGCATCTGACTTTAAGTCAAGCCGTTGGACTTGCGCCTGATCTCTCTACATTTTGTCAAATTATCGTCTAATTGGACTATCCTAGAAAGGGGATAGATCAATCTCCATGCATGATCGGCCATACGCTTTATACAATAGTGTAAGGCTATTGTACCGGTGTAAAGTATTGCCAAGTAATAAAACTGAAGGCGGTCGGTGAAAATATAAGATATATTTTCACCGACCGCTGTATATGTTTACTTTTATATATTTTTGTTAGAATTCTTCGTTACACTTTATGTGAGAGGTTAATTAAGTAGATTGTAACAACATATTATCTTTTACATCGACGTAAATTCCGTCTCAAGGCTAAAAGCAGTGCGGTCCAATTTTAGTCATAAATGCTGAGGGTCGTCCGGCTCCTCCAACCGCTTTAGCGGGGACATCTCAAACAATAATAAGGAATAGAGAAGGCACTTTATCAGTTGTTTTTTTTTTGTTTTTATATAAGTTTGCGATAGTTTGCTGGAATGGAATGTTGTTTTTTTTATTTGGTCTACGTATGAACGCTTTATCGTCTGTGATAAATTATTACTTTTTTTTGAAGTAAAGTAAGAATAGAAAATTTACAACCTATCCCCAGTCAAAGACCTCTATGTTTTTTTTAACGGATGAGGGTGACAAACGAGTACACTATCTACCGGGCAAGAAATAAATACCGCGACTTGCAAAACAAGAAACTGAAAAACATAATAATGCAAAATTGGTAAAATATGATTTGCACTTTTTTTATAGAATAGGGTTACGAACGGGCACACAGTCCACCTGATGGTAAATGGTTACTATGGCTCATAGACATCTACATTTATCCTCGATTACGACTCAAAATGCAGATGCGTTGTCACCTGTGAGGACTAAGTTAGAATGCCTCCTTTCCAGTAAGAAGGATCTTCGATTCTCTACACTCACCCTACGAAATACAGCAGCATTGAGCTGCTATTTTACGCTGATATTCTGTGAGAGCATGATCCTTCCCCGGTCGAGCCGACCCATTCGTGCTATAACTATACTACTATAGCTATATTAGCTGCATCATGGCTTTACCTCGTATACTCGTAGTATGTATACTACATGACAGACACTATGGTACTAAAACATTACGCAATAAGTAAAGGACAATTTTTCGTAACTTTTTTTTGTAGACTGAAGGCGGGCGATAACACCAATTCCTTTTTTAGTTAACTACGAAATTCATGTAACTTTATTTAGAAATAAAATAGGTCTGGAATGCTGAGCCCTGAGCCATCCTAACTTTTAACTCCTCGTTACAACTTAAAAGGGTTTCGATTCTGGTCACTTACAATACAAAGCATAGAAGTGCTTTTTTACGTCCGTGTTCTGTGTGAGCGAGTTCCTTCCCTAGTCGTACTAACGCATTCGGCAGCTGCCTTTCTTTCAGTATTTGCCACACAACAGTGTACCAAATGACGGGTCTTTTTGGATCAACCCACACTCGCTATCAGCACACCTACCGTGGCTAAGGTTAATGGAATTTGGGACTGACTATAACTTATATATCTTAGGTGCAATTAGCGAGTAGTGGCGGTGTAATAATATCTACTACCCCTTATCCCATGTCCCTACGTTTTTGATTCAAATGATATTATGGAGATAGGGCTCAGTTTCGATCTGTCGCCTCGATACCCAGAAATTCTATGAACTCAAAGAATAACTACAAATAATCTATAACTAACAAGAACGTAGTTCTGGATTAGCCTCTAGTTTAGTGGAATGACAATCTGATGGGTTACCCAGGTAGCCGATGTATGTAAAGGGCTCAGAATTCTGCTTTGACTCTATAATTGAGTAGGAAAGACCGATTTCCTTAATGATGATAATAAAGTAACTAAAGGTCAATTAATTGCGTACTAACAATTTTTTTCTAAAAATCAGAACGTGCCCACTACATGAATGGAGTCGAAGCTAAAAAAATCTTGTTATGTTTATTTTTGAAGAAAACAGCTCCTTCTTATATAAACATATTATTTGTCTGTTATTAAAGGAATGAAAAAATGAAATTGATGTAATTAGACTTTGATCCCGAGAAGAGATTGTAAAGAATTAATACGCGATCAGTACAGACACAATAGATTTAATTTTTTCACGTTCACGATCTACGATCAAAAATTTGGCCCTTTTAAATAACTTGAATTTTGTTCAGTAAAGTTTTATCATCAATTTTTATAAATATAGAAGGGCCATCAAGGATTCTTAGATAATAAACTCAGCAAAAGCAAAGCTATTTGAACTATATTGTTCCTTCATTGAATAAGTTTAAATTTGCAGTAATCTTCGGTATTCAAACTGCAAAGCAGTTAGGTTTCGGGATAAGCCCTCTTATGAAGAATCAATTTTTTTTATTATTACGTTACTCTGCTATTCATAGTGCATTTGTTAAGAGCTAATAATAATGTCCTCCAGACCGAATTTCGACCACAGCGGCCTGACTCAACAGAGGCTAGCCATCGGCGCAGGACAGGATTATAGTGCCCAAGTGTATGCGCAAGCATAGGTGCACTCTATTCCCTTACTCTCATAATCCGATGGGACGGTAAACCGACACAACCGGAGAGAGATCAGGCGCAGGACCAACGGCTTTACGTGCTTTCCGAGGCATGGTGGTGAGAAACCGCCAACTTCCTGACTCCGGGCAACTACTGAGAATCTCTTGACGGAAAAACTCAATAGTTAATTTTTTGGCCCGACCCGGGAATCGAACCCAGGACCTCATGATCAGCAGTCGCACTACTACAACCACTAGATCAACGAAGCAGTCACTAGAGCTACATATTGGGTAACAATAAGTTAAAGAGGATAGGTTTATTAAGTATAACTTATATTAGTTATTACTAAGATAAAAATCACACTTTAATAAAATAGTATAAATAAAATAGTTCAATTGTTTTCTTATACGTGCTGCAGTTATATTAGTAGTATAGTTGTAGCACGAATGGGTCGGCTCGACCGGGGAAGGACCACGCTCTCACAGAATACCAGCGTGAAATTCGCTGGTATTCTGTGAGAAATTCTGCGTATTTCGTATGGTGAGTGTAGAGAACCGGAGACCCTTTTTACTGGAAACGAGGCATTCCATCTTAGTCCTCACGGGTGACAACGCATCTGCATTTTGATTCATAATCGAGGATAGATGTAGATGTCTATGGGCCACAGCAACCACTTACCATCAGGTGGACTGTGTGCTCGTTTGTCACCCTATCCTATAAAAAAAAATTACAGTCGGGTTATAATTTAGTTGCTAACAACTCCTGTCTGTCTCTTAAAAAATTAGCCCTTAGACGAAACCGTTACCGTGACAGCATATTGCCACGCTTTGCAAACGTGTTAGCAAACACATTTTTTTTTAATTTTTAGTCAGTATTAAGAAGTTTGTTTTCTTCTTTCACCTTTTACGACGCCCTCGGAATGATATCCATCCATCCAACTATTATCTACAGACTATAAAGCCCACTGCTATACATAGGCTGCCCATATATATTGCCTCATGGAGGAATTTTACCATAGTTGCCACGCTTGGCAAGTGGGTTGCCAACATTAGTTTTTTATTATTTTATATTTTAGGAAGATGCTGCTACCCATCTCCTGTAACATTTTACTTCCGTCGCCTCTTACGTCACCCTCGGGACGATATGGGGTAGTGGATACTCTTATGTCGCCACTGCACGGTCCTAAAGATCCTTAGATAAAATAAAAAGAATAAAGAAGGCAATTGAAATTAAAATTATTCAAAATAAGAAATATATTTGCCGCCTTAAAACAGTTAGCAGATCGCCGCACCGCCATTACATGAATGATGATTGTCAGGGGTCGAATAAAGTGGGAACAAGTGAGACGGTTCGAGCGCGCGGCAGTGTGAACACACTGAATAAAAAATAATAGCAATGTTGACATTCTCCGACAGATTATCTTTAAGCCTCAAGGGCATATTCTGCGCCAAAAGATGAACGAGAAAAGAAATTTCATTAAGGAAAATTTCGAGCAAACTTTCTTAGAAATGTCCGTATTACTTTAAGTGAAATTTTTGTAGGGTCATGATGTGTTTAAAGAATAAATTTCAAACTAAAAAATATTTTATCGCATGGGTGTATTGTATAATGCCAAGTTCAGCACTGGACTTTTATAGGATAATAGCAGCACGCTGTAGACGTTTTCCTGCCCGTTGATATCATAGGTTGTGTTCAGCAACGTTTTTATTTTAGCTCTTGTTATTACATACTCGTGTGTTAATTTCCGCTCTTGATTGAAAAAAAAACAAATAAAATCAAACATTTAAAAAAAATTGATTCAAAAAAATATTATTTAATTTTTTTTAGTTTATATTTGTTTCACCCTATCTATTAAAAATACCAATATAAGTATTATATACCAATTTTAATGGTAATCGATCAAATAGAATTTGAGTTATACGATTTCATATACTGGATGACCTTTTTTACCGTCTGAAAAAAATAGGGTGTAACATGTGCACATGGCCTATGGCACTGATATTTTACAAAAATAAAAACAAACATTTTGTAATTATTAACAAATAAAAAAATCTAAATCAAAATCTATCGAAATTGAAATCACATCCAATAACCCTAGCCTGTGACCCTGCGAAGTGACAAGGTCAAAGATGCCAACTACATTTATTTTTTTATTGCCGTTTGTAAAGTAGAGTAGATATGATTTGAATTTCAATAGATTTTTATTAATTTATTTAAGTAAAAAATTTTTGATTAAAACCACTTTTACGGATTTTATCACGTTCAATTTATATGATTTTTAATTTCCGACGTTTCAGGTGCCTTCCAGCACCCATGATTAGGGGAGGGGACTGAAGTGACCATAAATAATAATTAAAAAGCTGAAAGTACTCCGAATAAACATAGATATCGGGACATCAGTCACCTCCGTCCCCCGTGACCATGAGTGCTGGAAAGCACCCGAAACGTCGGTAGTTAAAAATCATATAAATTAAACGCGATAAAATCCGTGAAAGCAGTTTTAATCAATGTTCGCATAAATATAAGAAATCTTTAAAAAAATTGTTATAATCTTTTGTAAAATATTAGTGCACTAGGCTTCTGCTCCGTTCACATGTTACACCCTATTTTTTTTGCAGACGATAAAAAAGTTTATCCAGTATAGATAGATGGGTGGATGGATGGATTGACTTTGTGATGCTCGGTTTAAATCTGATTAATGAATCCACTGGATGGTAGATTTCCTTTTGTGCTAAGTCTGGGTGGGTTACAGTCTTTTACCTATTTCTGCTCACAAACAGCAGCGCTTACATTGCTGTAATTCGGTCTAAAGGGATATACGTATAGGGAGCCAATATACTATTTAGCGCGGGAGAAAACCATAATTTATAGTTTAGCTAGTTCATATTTGCGTAGTTGTTCCAAATTCTCTTTCATTATTAATATTTTATGCCGTTGTTGATCGATTCGGAAGCGTCAGCAGTAGGAGCACAATAAATGGCTACGAAACTTTTTATCGTGATATCCCGGAATGAATACGTAGGTAGGTAGCTATATGTATTCTTGTTATAACTTATATAACTGTTTGCAGTCAAGTGCTTTTTATACTTGGTAGAGCCATGTTGCAGCTATATTAGTAGTAGATATAGTTGCAGCACGAATGGGTCTGCTCTACCGGGGGAAGACCTCGCTCTCACAGAATATCAGCGTAAAATAGTAGCTTAATGCTGCTGTGTTTCGTATGGCGAGTGTAGAGAACCGGATACCCCTTTTACTGGAAACAAGGCATTCTATCTTAGTCCTCACAGGTGACAACGCATCTGCATTTTGATTCGTAATCGAGGATATATATAGATGCCTATGAGACACAGTAACCACTTACCATCAGGTGGACTGTGTACCCGTTTGTAACCCTATTCTATAAAAAAGTACAAATCATATTTTACCAAGTTTGCATTATTACGTTTTTCAGTTTCTTGTTTTGCATGTCGCTGTATTTAGTCCTTGCCCGGAAGTGGTGGCGTAGGACAATCCTATCCCTCTTTTTTATCTCTTTTTAGGCCCGTAGGTGTCGTAAGCAGTGACTTTGGAAAATAAAAAGAATATTTTATGGCCTACTAACCCGCCTGCCAAGTATGAAAACCATAGAAAGTAATTGACTGACTCTAGTAGTCTAGTAGTAGTAACAATGACTGCTGATCATGAGATCCCAGGTTTTGAACCGTCGGACTATAAATAGTTGTTGAGTTTTTCTGTTAAAAATTTTCTCAGTGGTGGCCTGGAGTCAGAAAGTTGGCGTTATTTAGCCCCTGTGCCTCGGAAAGCACGTAAAGACTTTCATCCTGCACCTGATCACTCTCCGATCGAGTCGGTTTACATTCCCATCAAACTATGAGAGTGAGGGAATGCCACCACTTCAGGGCAAGGACTAAATATAGTAGCTTGCAAAATAAGAAACACAAAAACGTAATAATGCAAAATTGGTAAACTAAGTTTTCAACTTGATTGCAAACAGTTTATTACTTTTTTGGATGGCGTCCAAACCACTTATTGGACGAACCTTGCCAACAAAATTGTATTAACACATGAAACTATTTTGGCGTCGATTATTTCCTAGCAGAGATTTCAAACGTTTGTCTACGTTTTCTATATATTAATATGATGACTGTACTGTTGTGGTTATAGTACCTGGCTATCAAGCCACAGATTCCTAATACTCTAGGTGCTAAAGCCACGCGGGTGTAGATTATGGCTGTAGCACAAATGGGTCGGCTCGACGGTTGTCCCACTACGCTTTCACAGATGACCAGGGTAAAATAGCAGCTTAATTCTGCTGTGTTTGTACAGTAAGTGTAGAGGACCAAATACCCCTTCTAATGCAAACGAGGTATTCCATCTTAGCCCTCAGGGGTGACAACGCATCTGCGTTTTGTTTCTTAATCGAGGATAATGTGATGTCTATATGCCACAGCACCCTCTTATCAGGTGGACTGTGTACTCGTTTAATGTCACCCTAATTGTATAAAAAATCTCTCCACCTGAAGATGAGCAGATGCTGTGCCCCAAAGATATCTACATTACGAATCAACAACGTTGCAAAATTTAGTTGTATATCCCTTTTAAAAAAGACCGGTTAAGTGGTTTAGGAGTCCATCGCGGACAAACAACGTGACACGTAGTTTATATATATATTAAGATATTACAATTTACAGTTAACTTAAGAAGATTTTTTTGTTTTGAATATTTAATAGATAGAATGTTGTTAGCAATATCACCTGTATCTAGCACATATCGCAGGCAACATTCCCATTTTTTGCAACAAAATTTAAATGAAACCTGCTTAGTTTGAAAGTTTCAAAGGTACAGACGATGGTTTTGAAAAAAAAAATGTATTTATAACCCGTTTTTAAATTTTGTAAGCAAAGAGTAAAGTGTGAAATTATTGTATTTTTGAAGTTGCTGTGATGTCTCTTGTTGTCTTCTAAAAGCTGCAGGCGTTAAAATTTTATTTCATTTTTTAGGTATCAGATGTATAGTCGTACAAAATGCCTGCGAAGAACGGTCTGTAATACGTTACAAATTACAAAACATCACATGACTTGACCAACTATAAACTTGGTAAATTTATAGCTTCCTATATCTACCACGCCACTTACCGCTATACATTTTTAGGGTTGCGTAGTCAACTAGGAACCCTTATAGTTTCGCCATGTCTGTCTGTCCGTCTGTCCGTCCTCGCCTAATCTCTGTGACCGTTAGCACTAGAAAGCTGAAATTTGGTACCAATATGTGTATCAATCACGCCGACAAAGTGGTAAAATAAAAATTGGAAAAAAATGTTTTATTAGGGTAGCCCCCTTATATGTAAAGTGGGAAGTGATTTTTTTTATTTCAATCCTAACGTGTGATATATTGTCGGAAAGGCATTTAAAAATGAATAGGGGTTTACTAAAATCATTTTTTGATAATGTCAATAATTTCGGAAATAATCGCTCCAAAAGTAAAAAACAATGTGCCTCCCCCCCTCTAACTTTTGAACCATAAGTTTAGAAAATATGAAAAAAATCTGAAAAGTATAAACTTTATAAGGACTTAATGGACAATGAATGAACATAATGGATACCCAGCTTTAAACTCATAAGTGGGAACACTTATTGTGACGGACGGGAATCTACGGAACCCTACACCGAGCGTGGCCCGACACGCTCTTGGCCGGTTTTTTATGTTCTTGAAATGAAGATATTCTTCATAACAAACAGTTAAATCTAAGTCAGTCTTAAGTTATTTTAGACGCATACAAGCATCGATTCGATTCGTATCGGTCATACAAGCATCGATTTTGGTCGTAGAAATTATATTTTGGAAAATGTATTTAATAAATAGTGACCGGGCAACATATTGTTACTATTACAGCCTATTAAAGTCCACTGCTGGACACGGGCCTCCCTCATAGATTGTCTCATAGGGGGAATATTTGCCATAATTGCCACAGGCAGGCGGGTTGGCAATCGTAGTTTTTATTTTTAGCCGTTATTTAAAAAATGCCGCTGCTCATCTCCATTGTTTTTTTTTTATTTGTTTTCCTCTATCGCCTGTTACCACACCTACGGTTATCACTACACGGTCAAGCAAATTACAGAATAGAATATTTTCTCTTTATTTCCTAGCCATATTTTATTTATTTGTTGCGATATTTTTATGAATAAGAACATATTTATTCGGCCTCGTTATAAAACCGCAAAAGTTAAGCATAGGTTAATTAACACTAATATGGGATATACTCAGCACGTTGAAATTGACTTATTTGCAGACGGTATGACACGTCTTTAATTATCGATGATATTATGACAATTAATAATTCTACAATTTTATTTCCTTGACTATGTTCTATTTATTACTTTGTATTTAATATATTATTTTAATCACAGGCATATTGGAATTGTAATTAGTTTTTATTGATATTGCATAATAAATTGATACGACAAAATATTTCATAGCCTGTGGTTGTAATATTTGATTGTTTCAATTGACTATGTAATAATGTGTGTAATGTAAAAAAAATAATTTAATGGGCACGGGCTGCTAAAAGCTAAGATATTTTATAATTTTTTAATTTTTATTATTAATTTATAAATTATAATTAGTAATTTTATTTGTTATAAATGGATGAATTTTTTTTAAATTTTTTTATCTAAAATTAAACCTTGTATGCGTATTAGGATTTATGTGAGCCACAAGATTTCTTGAATAAATAATAAATAAATAAAACGTGTTGTACAATGTACTAAAAAAATCGACTAAAATTTGGGGCATATAGCAAACCCGAGCAGACCAGGCCTCACAAGTAGCACCTGTTTACTAGTAATGTCCTCCAGACCAAGTTTCAGACATGGCCACTAGTCTTAACAGAGACTAATCAGCTGCACAGGAAAGAATTATAGTGCCCGAGTGTATGCGCAAGCACAAGTCCCTATCCCTTCACTCTCCACTCGTCCAGTGGGACGATTATCCGATACAACTGCACCAATGTCTTTACAACTTTCCAAAGCACGGCTATAAAACACCTCCATATTCTTGACTCCGGGCTGCTACTGAGAATGTCTCGACCGTAAAACCCATTAACAGATTTTGGCTCAATTTGGGATTCGAAACCTAGGATCTCATCATCAGCAACCACTGTTTACGTCTACTAGACCAACAAGGCAGAACAACAAGTATGACGCATGTAGCAGCCAATAGCAGATGAGAGGGTGATACCAGCCCAGATAAAAAATAACTGCAGCTGGAAACATAGGCAGGAATACTTAGATAGGAGTTTTTTTGTACTTGTAAACTATGAGAACTATAAATGTACACAAAACGTTGAATAAGACTTAGCTACTTACTACAAAGAGCTTATTAAGCGAGGTCGTTGATTTATGTGAGTCCTTTTTTTAGACTTTGGGTATTCTCATAAAAGATAAGAGACTCGTAGCTAGGAAGAAAATATTTCTATTTTAATAACGTTCACAAAATAACTTACAGAACGGAGTCATATAGTTTGTTAGTATTAATATCACAGTACCTGGTCGACCAAGCATAACTCGGTATTTTTTTAAATCGTGTGTTTTGGAAATTATATTTAGTTATACAAATTACATACTGATGAAATATGAATAATATTTTTTGATCTTACCGACATAATAGAAAAAACTGAACTGGTTATTTGAATAAAAATCATGAGTGCAATTAGTTTAATTAATATTTTTCTTATTTTTAAAAAATTACTAAAAAAAAACCGGCCAATGGCGTGTCGGGCCACGCTCAGTGTAGGATTCCGTAGTTTCCCGTCCGTCAAAATAACTGTTCCCACTTATGAGTTTAAAGGTGGGTATCCATTACGATCGCACTACAGCAGCGCTCCGCGCTCATGCAACTGCTCCCGGTAGTGGGTACTGTTGTTTCCATCCAAGATCAAAATGATTTTCCTAGAAAGTCCTTATAAAGTTCTACTTTTCAGATTTTTTTCATATTTTCTAAACTTATGGTTCAAAAGTTAGTGGGGGGGAGGCACATTGTTTTTTACTTTTGGAGCGATTATTTCCGAAATTATTGACATTATCAAAAAATGATTTTAGTAAAACCCCTATTCATTTTTAAATACCTTTCCAAAAATATATCACACGTTAGGGTTGAAATTAAAAAAAAAAATCACTTCCCACTTTACATATAGGGGGGCTACCCTAATAAAACATTTTTTTCCAATTTTTATTTTACCACTTTGTCGGCGTGATTGATACACATATTGGTACCAAATTTCAGCTTTCTAGTGCTAACGGTCACAGAGATTAAGCGAGGACGGACAGACGGACAGACAGACATGGCGAAACTATAAGGGTTCCTAGTAGACTACGGAACCCTAAAAAGGGCTCGAAATAATAGATTTTCTCACAAAAGAAGGGAATTTGAAATAAAAGGGACAAAAAGTCGGACCCAAGACGGGACGTGAACCACGCAACTCCGATATCACGCCCGACAGACATCCCACCTGAGCTATTACGATCGTTATTAGTCTGTCAAAATTTGCCTTCTTATATTGTAGCAGTTTTTTTATTGCCTGAAAACACGGACAAAAGGACATTTTCTAAAAATAAATCCTAGCTAGATCGATTTATTGCCCCCGAAACTCCCTTGACACTAAATTTTATGAAAATCGTTAGAGCCGTTTCCGAGATTCCGATTATATATATACAAGAATTGCTCCTTTAAGGGTATAGGATATATATATATATATATATATATATATCGTTTAAAGGTATAGGATGACTCTTAAACAGCTTTTTAAGTTTATTATAAGGGAAATACCATGAAAATTCTACACCACATTCACGCGCCTGCCACCCAAAGGTAGGTAGATATGCTGAACGTACGTCTTCTCATATACTGCCTCAAAAGGGTAATATTTGCAACAGTTGCCACGTTTGGCGTGCGTGTTGGCAACCACACTACTTTTAGTAAACTTCAATACTTTCGGAAAATGCTTCTGCCTTGTCATGGTTTATTTCCCTCAGTCGTCTCGCCTAAGATTTTTTTAACTTTTTGATTGATAAGTCCTGCATATTGTCTGGTTGTAAACGCGTAAATGCGTAAGTGCTTGAAAAATTAAAATATGTATTTTAATTTTTCAAGCATGCAGCTCACCTGATGATAACTACCACCGCCCATGAGCAACTGCAGTACCAGTGGAATTGCAGGTACGTTGTCGGCTTTTTAAAAACGAGTCAACGTTTTCCAAGATAAAGACATTTATTTCTTTTAAAGAACACACTGTTCATTTGTACAGAGACTAGCGATCTGCTCGACTAGAGATGGGTGATTTCTGGATCTCAACCACAGCACCATCTGTCGGGTCTGAATCTAAATCTAAACCATCTAGGGGCCCATTCAAACACACACAAAAAATTATCATTTTAATTATTCGTTATAGCACGAACTATACTTATTATTTTTTTTTTACTTTCATTGTAGTATTCCTGCAAACCCCGTAAGTGGAATTTCGTAAAATTCGTTCTTATTTGAATTCAAGATGACAAAAATAATAAATTCGACAAATTTCAAATCCGTAGGATCAAAAGTTTTTATTTTTTATTTTTAACGATCCCGCACTGCTGTCTATGAGTAAACTAGATTAAATCCGGTCTTGTTAATTTTTCACATACCAAAGATTACTCTGGCTAAGCTTTATATGAGATGTAGTTTGAAAATGTGATTTTTTTAATTAACGCCCCACAACACTCCTTACGTGTGAAATTTCTTAAAAATCCGTTCTTGGCTGACCTTTACTCGTCGAAAGAAATTCTTATATATCCTTACTTAATTTTGTATACTGTTACAACCGTGACCATGGGGGCTGTAAAGTGCTCGAAACGTCGAGTATATAGAGATTTATAAAAATCCGTAAAAACTAGTAGTATTTAAATGTGTAGTGTTCGCGTAAATATAATAAATCATTATGTTTATTATATTTGATTGTCTACACCATAACATTATACCCGTATATTCAAAGAAAACATGAAATTAAGTAAATTATTTCTCCCGGGCAGTAAATTAAAGCAGCAAAAACTGCAACGTTTGAAGTGAAGTCATTTAGAAAGATTCTGTTGAGAAAATGATAATCTTTTAAAAATATTAATTTGTTTAAATATAATATTCATATGTTTATAATTAAAGGCATGTTGTTATAAAATTTTATGTTATCGTATGATTTCAGCTTATTTGTTTTATTTTTCTTGAAGGTGTCCAAGTCCAGTCCAGAATCGTTCTAGAAAAATAGCTGGTGGTAGCCGATTTCACTAGGAAGGTATGCGAGAAAGTAAACTATATCTACATACATATACATACATAAACACTCACGCCTGTCACCTAGAGGGGTAGGCAGAGACTACGGACTTCCATTTGGCACGATCATGACATACCTCTTTCGCCACCTTTACATCCATATATCTACGCATACATGCTCGTCGGTTAAGGGTACTTTTAACGTGGCCCATTTTCAAAATATCGCCAATTTGGTCGATAAACTTTTTTTAGGGCGTCCCTTCCCGACTCTGCCGTTCACATCTGCCACATTAATTTGCTTTGTCACTCTTTCCTCATTCATTCTTTCTACGTGACCAAACCAACTATATCTACAATAAGAAATAATTACATTGCCCCGTAAAGGAATTACTGTACTCTTTGGAGTCGAGTACATGTCGCGGCACATAAGTCTAGCGCTGAATAAAACGTAGAGCTTCACATGTCGTATTGCATCGTCAATAACGTAGCCGTACGCACTAGCAGGTGCCAATCAGCGCGTGCGAACTATACACACAGCCAATCAGCGATACGCACGCCGGCCCCGCGATCCGCTTACTACAACATGATACCTTATTTTCGACTTTATGCGGTCACCGCTACCGCGGTCGCGGCTTTCGCCCCGTTCGTTATAACCGGTATAACTGGTTTGTGCATAAAATTTTCGTAAATATACCCACAAGCCAAAATTTAAATAATATTTATTTATGTAAGTAATTATTTATGAGAATCCTTTGCAACTTTGGATCCTTTGCTCTTATGGCCCTCCTCTACAAAATAAAGTCGCCCGTTCGGGGGACGTGTGTGCAACGGCGCAAAGCCATTGAGGTGTTCGTGTGGCCCGTTATCGGCGCGGTCGAACATGTCGCGTGCCAGCAGGGCCACGAAGTCTCTGATGGTCTCGACTTTCAGATCGGCTGCTATAACGTCATTTCGGACGTAGAGACCTGCTCCTATGATCGTCCTTAATGTCAGGTTCTGCTGGGCCCGCAGTCACCTCCTCAGAAGGTCGCTCAGAAACGCGTATCAGGCCGGAGCAGCGTAGGTGATGATGGTACGTATATACATCTTGTATATTTTCAGCTTAGTTCTTATTGGCAGCTATCCAGGACTGGCAAGAGCGTCGCCCGCGCACATCTGGCTCGACGGAAGACGAAGTCGACGTGCGCGGTCCGCATGACCGCGTCCTGCCAATCCGGTACCTAAGGTAGGTCACGGCTTTCTCGTACGCGATCCTCTGGCCATTGAGGATCTGCAGTGGTGGTAGATTTCTGAGACGGCGAGTGAGCAGAGTTGTCGTCTTACCAACGTTGAGGACCATCCTCCACTCGACCAGCCATGGTGGCAACAAGACCAGCAGACGCTGCATTCTGGCAGTGGCAATAAGGGCTCTTCTGGACGATGAGAAGTAAGTGCTATCGTCCGCATATAACGCCAATTCCACGTCGTCCTCCCACTCTTGCAGCCTTCCTGCCAGTATTATGATATCGTTGGTGTAAGTCGCGTACAGGACTGGAGACAAACAGCTACCCTGTGGAACGCCGGCTCTGATCGATCTTGTTGTGGACTCGGCGTCCTCTACGCAGACGTAGAACTTCCTGTCTTCCAGGAAAGACGCCACTAGCCGCAACATAGCAAGAGGGACACTGGTCTGTTCGTGCAGTTTATAAAGCAATCCTGAGTGCCACACCCTGTCGAACGCCTTCTCAATGTCGAGAAAGACGCCTAACAAAGTGCGGCCACGGTTGTATTCTGCCGCAAGTAGGTGCAGCACTCTACTCAGTTGTGTGACTGTAGAGTGACCCCTCCTGAATCCGTGCTGCTCCGCCTGAAGTTGGATGCACGGACGGAGACGTCTCAGCAGCAATCTTTCTAATAGTTTAGCTATGTGCGGTAATAGCGTGATCGGCCTGTAGCTGGCAGCTCTACGCCTGCCCTTCCCGGGTTTTTGCAAGACGATGACTCCGCCTTTCTTCCAGTCCTCCAGGAAGTGGGATGTCCGCAGTATCCCATTGTAGAGTCAACCAAGCTCTACTAGGACTCTATGGGGCAGCTGTCGGAGTGCAGCGTTGGTAATCCCATCGTGCCCCGGCGCCTTAATCGGATGCAGGCGGGTTACTGTCCTCCGCAGTTCAGCGGGGGAGGTGAATCACTCAAGCGGTGGCGCGGGCGACGATAGGAACTCCTGTACGCGACTCTCCTTCCGGGCATGAAGCTCCATGAACTCCGCACTTGCTGGGTTCGGCATAAATTGCTCCTCGAAGTGCTCAACTAAGATATCCGCTCTGCCCTTGGCATCGTAGTAACGTTCACCCGCGCTGTTGGTCAGCGGGCAAACGGCAGGTCCAGCTTTGATCAACTGTCGTTTCAGTTTGTAGAGCGACGCGTCATGCTCTTCTACTTTCCATATGCGCCGCTCCCAAGCCCCTCCTCTGTAGGCCTGGACTGCAACCGACAGCTCTTCTGACAAGGTGTTGAGTTGAGTCTTCAATCTAGGGCAGCGAGTACGTGCCCAGAGCTTCCTCAACGCTCTCCTGCGCCTGATCTGCACGCATATCTCACGCGGCAGATCGTCTCGCCTTGCTGTGATCAGAACGATCGTAGAGGCCGCATGGAGGGCCCCCTGGATGTTCTTGGTTAATCTGGTTGCAGCGGCTTCTACGTCGTCCGCTGTGCTTATGGGATGGTGGACTGGAGGTCTCTCCTGCAGGTGTTGATAGTAGAGCCTCCAGTCGATACGTTTCTTGAATGCTCTGAGCGGCGTAGCTACCGGCTTTAGTCCAAGAGTAATCAGAATCGGGAGGTGCTGTGAGTTCAGGTCGTACAGCACCTCTACCACTATCGGGTAGTTGACGTTTCTAGAGAGCACGATGTCCAATACATCTGGACGTTTCCGTGGGTCTGTCGGAACGTGTGTAAGTTCTTCGGGACCTAAAACGTCGTAGCCGTACCTCTCCGCATCTTCATAAAGTTCATGACCCGGCGGGTTGATCACTCTGAGTCCCCACGCCGGATGTTTGGCGTTTAGGTCCCCGGTGATGATGGTAGGTGTTTCGCCTTCCATTACCGTCCGGACGTCTGAGGAGCAGAGTGGAGTCCCTGGCGGGCGGTATGCTGCGTAGATCCTAAGTTCCTCCCCCGCCGTCTCCATTTTTAGAGCGAATTGTCTTAGGTGGCAACCGAACCTCCACCGGAGATTCTTAGCACCCCCTGCCCCGCCGTTACCATGGTCGCCACCGTAGCCAGGAATAGCGGGGCCGCCGGGGACTGGGGGCCGTCTGTTTGTGTATTTATTCATTGGGGGGGTAATTGCCATAGTTGCCACGCTTGGCAAGCGGGTTGGCAACCGCAGTTTTTTATTACGTCACAGTTGTTATCAGGAAGATGCTGCTGCCCATCTCCTACCTGTCTCCCTCTGTCGCCTCTTACGACACCCACGGGAAGATATGGGGTAGTGGATATTCTCAACCGCCACTACACGGCAACCGCTAACCGCTTCCAGTGCCTAGAAGATTGCAATGCAGTGGACGATATGAACGACAAGCTCGTGGAAACTGTCCATGCGGTCGGAGCTAAGTTCTGCAAGACCCGCCGCAGAAGGACACAAAAACTCTCCGATCACACTCTTAATCTCATGGCTGTTAGACGGGAGATGAGGCTGCAATCGTCAACAGATTTGACAGCATACAGGCAACTGAACAGACAGATCTCCAAATGCATGCGGCGAGACTTACGCAACTTTAATACTTCTCGTATTAAAGAAGCGATCGAGCGGAACCAGGGCTCCAAAGTCTTTGCCAGAGATCTGTCTGCTAGAAAGAGCCAACTGTCAAAGCTGAAGACTGAATGTGGCAACATCGTTTCCGGGACACCTGAGATTCTGAGTGAGATTGAGAGGTTCTATGGGCAGCTGTACACATCATCGTTGGAGCCACACGCAAGTGTGAGTAACGATCCAAGAGCAAGTCTTATCCGACACTATTCCGATGATATCCCGGACGTCAGTCTGAGCGATATTAGAATGGCTCTCCACCACCTTAAAAACGGCAAGGCCCCGGGCGAGGATGGAATTACAGCGGAGCTTCTGAAAGCGGGTGGAACACCGGTACTTGAAGTCCTTCAGAAGCTCTTCAATTCCGTTCTCCATGGTGGCACTACTCCGGAGGCGTGGAGCAGAAGCGTGGTGGTTTTGTTCTTTAAGAAAGGCGACAACGCTCTCTTGAAGAACTACAGACCGATTTCCCTTCTGAGCCGCGTCTACATGCTATTTTCGAGAGTCATTACGAATCGTCTCGCACGCAGAATCGACGACTTCCAGCCTCCCGAACAAGCCGGTTTCCGAAAAGGCTTCAGTACCATAGACCACATACATACCCTGCGGCAGATTGTACAGAAGACCGAAGAGTACAATCTGCCACTTTGCCTGGCATATGTGGACTATGAGAAAGCCTTTGATTCCGTCGAAATTTGGGCGGTGCTACAGTCCCTTCAGCGGTGCCAAGTTGACTGTCGGTACATCGAAGTGCTGAAGTGTTTGTACAGTAGGGCTACGATGGCTATCCGAGTACAGAACCAGAGTTGGAAACCTATCCAACTGCAGAGAGGTGTAAGACAGGGTGATGTTATATCCCCGAAACTCTTCACCGCTGCGTTGGAAGACGTTTTCAAGCTACTGGACTGGAAAGGATACGGTATTAACATCAATGGCGAGTACATCACTCACCTTCGATTTGCCGACGATATAGTCCTTATGGCAGAATCGCTGGAGGACTTAAGCATTATGCTCATTGACCTCAATAGTGCCTCCCAACGGATAGGTCTTAAGATGAACATGGACAAAACAAAGATCATGTTTAATGTCCGTGTCACACCTGTGCCGGTAGTTGTTGGGAGCACTATGCTCGAAGTTGTTGACGAGTACGTTTACCTGGGACAAATAGTCCGACTAGGTAAGTCCAACTTCGACCGAGAGGTCAATCGATGGATTCCACTCGGCTGGGCAGCGTTCGGGAAATTACGACATATCTTTTCGTCAGGTATACCTCAATCTCTAAAAACTAGATTGTACAACCAGTGCGTGTTGCCAGTGATGACTTACGGATCTGAGACGTGGTCCTTCACTGCTGGCCGTATGAGGACGCTTAAGGTCGCTCAGCGAGCTATGGAGAGGGCTATGCTCGGAGTTTCTCTGCGTGATAGACTCAGAAATGAGGATATCCGCAGTAAAACCAGAGTGACCGACATAGCCCAACGGATTAGTAAGCTGAAGTGGCAATGGGCCGGCCATATAGCTCGAAGAACCGATAACCGATGGGGAAGAAAGGTTCTCGAGTGGCAGCCTCGTACCGGTAGGCGTAGTGTAGGGCGACCCCCCACTAGATGGAGTGGCGACCTGGTAAGACATGCAGGAAGTCGATGGATGCAGGTGGCTCAGGACCGTGCTTTGTGGCATTACTTGGGGGAGTCCTATGTTCAGCAGTGGACTTGTGAAAGGCTGTAATGATGAAATGATGATGAGAGCGCATTGTTTGGTATACAGGTAATTCCAGCTCTTGATGGACGATGTCCCTCCTCAGTAGAACCAACGTCCCTCTATAGGCGGCCCTTTGAGAAGTGACCTCGTCCCTCCTGTATATATGGTAATTCGGCAGCTTTAAATGCGTGTTAGGATTTAATTTTGTCTCTCCCAGCAAGATGACTTGGATGTCTTGTTGTTGGGTGACTGTGCGGAGCTCATGCAGTTTCTACCGTATTCCGTCCGATTCAATAGAGGAGGCGCAGGTTACTTCCCCCTATAATACTGGGCCAAGAGGTTTGCCAGCGCCTTCATAACCGCTGTGATTGGATCTGTCCCGGCTCTTATGTCGTCCAGGACTTGACTGCCGACCTCAATGGCAATGCCAACGAAACGTTGGATGGTGTCTGCTGTGTCGAAGCCGGCTATAGGTGTTCTCCTTTCTGAAGGCGTTGGCACTGGTCTCGGGCGTTGGTCTTGATTTAGCAATCTTTGCTTCTGGGTAGAGCGCGCTCTATGTGTAGAGTGGGCTCTATTTTCTGGTTGCCTACCCTTCCCTGTTACGGTAACCCACCCGTCCTCCTGGATGGTTACCGCTCTTGGACGACTCTGGGGGATCCTCTTCGGGTCCTCCGGGAGTAGTCCCGGCAAGGTCATCCCCTACCTCCTAGCAGTGCTACTCAGGACTGTGCAGCGGCGATCGTTTGATGTGGTTTTTGCCACAGTTAGCACATTTCGGTTCTTCATCCATACCTCGGGGGCAAAAGCTTCCAATGTGCTCCACGACACAGCGTACGCACTTAAATGGCCTGAAGCAGTTGGCGGAGGCGTGCCCGAAAGCCTGGCAGCGGTGGCATTGTGCTGGTCCTGCTTTCCTCTGCCAGGCCTCGATGACGACCCCTCTCATGTAGAGGAGCACGTCGGTTTTGTACAGATCCTGGAGCTGCTCCGGCTCAGGTGGTCCAATTGGGCCTTGACGTATTTAATTGGTAAGCCCTTTGCCCTGATAGCCTCCTCTATCGCTTTGGTGTCCGTGCCCATTGGTAGTCCTCGAATGCCCACTTTAGTGGGCTTGACCTCCTCCGGGGTATAACAGTACCACGACTATGATGGTATCTCCTTCGAGAGCTCGACCATGTACCGTTGGATGGTATGGAACTCGTCGCTCTGCGGGGTGCCTCGTCCAATCAGGGAGGCATTCAGCCACTATGGGCGGGTATCTAGCCTTCTCCTGGTCTGCAGACTTTTCTGTTGTTGGCGGATGCTGCAAGGGTCGCATACGTGGTGGACTCCCAGCTGTACGACTCCTCACCTCCCTGCTCGTACTGGGCCGAGTCATGGCTACGCCGGTCTAGTGACATTGAGCGAGGAGGTTGTGGTGGTGATGGTGACTTCGGCGGTGAATTGTTTACCCTCTTCGTTGCCACCTGATGGTGATCTTCATCTTCCGAGAATGATGTTGATACATCGGAAGATGATAAATTAGAGCCTATGCGTTGCCTCTTTTCAAATAAAGAGGCCTCGGTCTCGGGTGTTGTATGGCGGCAGCAGCAGCAGCTTTAAAGTCAAGATGCACACTTCCCCATGCCATACAATACCCTTACTTCCTGGCAGACAATGTGGTTGTAAAGAACTAGAAATGGTTAAACACGTGCGATATCTAGGACTGACAATTGACGAGAAGCTAACTTGGAACCGTCAAATTTCAAATGTCACGAGTAGAGTAAGAAAGCTCATTTATATTTTTAAGAACCTAAGAGAAATTGCAGATAGCGACCTCCTCCTATATGTATACAAGGCTCTTTGTCAATCTGTCATAACGTATTGTATTGCGGTGTGGGGAGGTGCAGCGAAAACTCATATGCTGAGACTGGAAAGGGATCAAAGAGCCATTCTAAAAGTGCTATGTCTTCTCCCTTTCAAATATCCCTCACACGCTTTGTATCAACACTGTAGGGTCCTCACTGTGAGACAATTATACTACATATCTATAGTTCTCAGGTACCATAGGGAAGTTGTGCCGTCTTTGCCAACGTCTCAGAGAAGGAGAGAGGTATGTCCCATGGTACGGACTCGTACGGAGTTTGCCAAGCGCCAATATTATGCGTTGACTTCACGGGTGTATAACAAATTAGGTAATATTCAACATTTACGAAAATTTAATACCTATAAATTAAAGACAAAGTAGAGGACTTTATGTATAAATTAAATTACAAAGATACAGAACACATGATGGAAAGTATAAAGTGAAACGCACACAAGTACACATACACTCACACTCACACACACACACACACACACACACACACACACACACACACTCGACCTAAGAGTACACACAACATAGGAGTACATACACAATTTTTGTACACTGTAAGTAATACATTATGTACAATATAGAAAAGAGACATGAAGAGCATTGACTCCTGTAACACAGGCTTTCCTAGCACAGGAGTCAAAGATCACTGTTTGCACATTTCTTATTTTGTACCAAATGTAATAAAATTGTAAAATTGTGAATTGTGTAACTTTTCCTTATGTGTGTGTCAATAAATTATTATTATTCTAGAGCGTTCCGGGTTCGCTACATCCCTAACTAATAATAGTCGTTTCAAAATCCCTTTACGGTCCGGTGGTTTTCTAGTTCGCGGAGGGGGCGGTTCCCCCTTGTCCGACATATCGCTAATAATCTACCTACTGTGAAGTGTTCGAACGTAATCTATGGGCCCTATCTGTGTTATCAACGAACGGCAGGCAAAGATGCGCGACGCGATGGTAGGGGTGAAGCAAGATGTTGGCTTAGGCACTGGGGCACTACCTACCCCTTTCCCAATGAAAGGGTTGGGGGAAGTACAAATGGTGGCACTAAAAAACGCGACTAGGCACTGTAAAATCACTAACGTTATAGAGTGCCTAAGAATCTACCTAGGGTCCGGCGACCACGACGCCTCACGGAGTATACGGACTCAATGATCGGCGGAGTATGTCGTACCGGCGGTTGTACGCAGCCACTGCTAACCACAAACAACACACACCTAGGATATCCTTATTATACCCCAAGTGTTACGGTTGGTCATGAGCGGCGGTAGTTACTTACCATCAGGTGAGCCGCATGCTAAAACGGTGTTGTAAGAATATACACTACCCCATATCTCCCCGTGGGTATCGTAAGAGGCAACATAGGGAACCAAATCAGGGGACGGGAATCAGCGTCTTCCTAATAACAAATAGAAAAAAAAATTCGGCCTCATTTAAAGTAAAAAGAATTTCCGCTTCTCTACGCTCACCATACTCCTACGAAACACAGCAGTATAAAGCTACTATTTCACACCGGTGTTCTGTACACAGCCTGTTCCTCCCCCGTACGAGCCAACTCATTCGTACTACAATCATAATATAGCTGTAGTTTGGCTCTACGTGGTTTTTTATAGGATAGGGTGACAAACGAGTACACAGTCCTGCCGATGGTTAGTGGTTGCTGTGGCCCATAGACATCTTCATCTATCCTCGATTACAAATCAAAATACAGATGCGTTGCCACTCATGAGGACTAAGATGGAATGCCTCGTTTCCGGTAAAAAGAGTCTCCAGTTCTCTACACTCACCATATCCAACACAGCAGCATTAAGCTACTATTTTACGTTGATATTCTGTGAGAGCGAGGTCCTTCCCCGGTCGAGCAGACCCATTCGTGCTACAACTATACTACTAATAAAACTGCAGCATGGCTCCACCACGTATAAAAGGTTCTGCCTTAAAACGATAAACCTAAAAATAATAAGCCCAAAAATAATTATGGATTCTGTATTTTGCATTGATGCTAAATTATATGGTTCTTTATATTCATAGTCCATTCCTAAATATTTCACAATAGAAAAGACTTGCCTCAGTCCCCACTCATTTTATTATAGTACCTTAGTAGGTACACTATATTAATTCATAAGTTAACTGTAAAACTTTGGCAGTATTGAATAAAATAAAAATAAAAAATACAATAAAACTTTCTAGTTCAAAACATTGTGGATCTTTAACTATGAACCTCTACACAGGTCTTTAAACACAATAAAGTTTCGCTTAGCGTTCTTCAGTCGTTGCTCATACAAATGTATGTTGGTTTTTAGTTAAGCGTTGTACAGACAAAACAATTTATATTTTATAATACGTGAAAGGAAAACTTTGTAAGTACACCCTTTTCAGCATATTGCGAGCACGGAGTTGTGTGAAATTTGGCATACGAAAGTTGAAGTTTACGTTGTCAAGAATTTCAGAAAGCGTAAATTTTATATAAGGTGTTATAAAAACATTTTATAAAATAAAATATAACATTCATTTATGTAAAAGTAGTTGTTACGGATTTTATCGCGTACATTTCCGACGTTTCGAGCGCTTTACAGCACCCATGGTCACGGGGGTGGACTGAAGTGATCGACTTCCCAATGTCATAGTTAACCACGGCTACCTTCAGATTCAATTTTTGGTCTGATCAACGCAATAAAAACTTATAGTATTTTGAGTCTTGCAGTTGTATGCTTGGTATGGGATTTTATTAATATAATTTCAAAAGTTTTTCGGATGAAACATAAACTTCGTGAAGTTTCATTACAAACGGTTATGCCATTTCAAAAAATTTCCCGGACAGACCGACAGAGATACCGACAGACAGACGTAAAAATTCTAAAAGTGATTATTCATGTCATGGTATGCAATTAATCTAATCAGCCCAAAATAAGGAAGCTGTTTCGATGTTACAGACAAACACTTTTATTTTATTAAATAAGTATAGATTTATTTCATTGTAACATTTATGTGAGACACTTAACGCGATTGAAACAATCTATTTACCGAACGTTGGAGTAAATAGTGCTCTGTAACAAAATAAAGAATAAAGAATCTTCATTATAGACGCTTGTTGGAAATAATAATTTCGTCTTAAAGTGATAATGTATTGTATTTATACATATATTTGCTTAAACATTTATTTATACATTATTCATCAATATTAAACTATAATTTAAAAAAAGCAGACAAACTTAAACTAACAGCTTGAATTTTCATACAGTTCTAATCTCCGTGGTATCGTGCGAAGAACGCTGGCTACGTTTGCTCGCTGAATGGCTATATTAAGCCTTTGAGCGAAAAAAGTTTCAGCCCTCTTATCACCAGCAGCATCGACCAGTCGTAAATACAGTTCCTAAAGGAGACTATCGAGTCTTTAGAGCAAATGGCATAAATATGTAATCATCCCTCAGGGACTATTTTTGCACCACTTACTTAGTTTAGCTGCCTCTGATGCCATCGTGGCTCTAAACGATATATAGTATCCCTGAGGCGAGAGACTGCCTATATCATTAGTACTATAGGTGTTAACGCAAATAGCTACCCACACTATGGCGTTACCTCTCTCCCAAGGGATCAAAGTCATACTGTCGGGTCTCCTGCCATCACCTTTAAAATATTCCACAAGGCTTTAAAACCGAGAGAACATTTATAGAGACAAGAAATCTTCATATGACATCGTTCTAAAACCGTGATGGGAAAACCCAGTGGCAATTTTCTTACATGAAGAAATTTATAACGGAATAATTTTAGTAGGTGTTGAAAAATTCCTTTCGTATGTTAGTCGATATTTTATTATTTAAATTTACTTGCTGGATTGATACACTATATTCCGACCTTTTCAGTAAATGGTATGATGAGTTTCGTTCTGATATCACTTCGAACTTTTTACAGTACGTGAAAACGTACGTTACACTCGTAAAGTTTACAAAACCAAAAACAGTTTGAAAAGAAAACGTTTTGCAAACTATTTCATTAGTACCCGGTTGACCGAGCTTTGCTCGGTATTTTTCGCTCGATTTTTTTAATTCGTGTGTTTTGGAAATTATATTTAGATACAAATTACATACTGATGAATTATAAATAATATTTTTTGATCTTAGCGACATAACAGAAAAAACTGAACTGGTTATTTGAATAAAAAATCATGAGTGCAATTATTTTTATTTAAATTTTCGTGTTTTTAAAAAATACTAAAAAAAGGGCTCGAAAAAAATATATTTTCTCAAAAAAGAAAGAAACTTGAAAAAAAAATAAAAAAGTCGGTCGGTCGGTCTGGGCTCGAACCGGGGTTTTACGATTTTGTGACCGCCCATTATACCAATAAGCTATTTATAATCATTACCAAACTGTCAAAATTTACCTTCTTATTCTAACTATATTGTAGCAGTTTTTAATTGCCTAAAAACACGGACAAAAAGACATTTTCTAAAAATAAATCTTAGCTAGATCGATTTATTATCCCCGAAACTCCCTGGACACTAAATTTTATGAAAATCGTTGGAGCCGTTTCCGAGATCCCGATTATATATATATATACATATATACAAGAATTGCTCGTTTAATAGTATAGGATTTCTAGTATTTTTAATCGCCTTTGAATTTTTATTAAGAGAGTAATTTTTTACCCCTTTTTAGTAGACTACGGAATATCGCAAGCTCGAGGTACTTTTCTATCCTAAGGAGTGAAATTTTTTCACCAATATTATATAGGACCATGCAAAAGTTATATTCCTTTTATAAAAAAAAGTTAATGTAATTCACAATGCTATGGTAGTGAAAGTTGGGTGTGACAGAAGAAGCACGAGAGTAGAAAGAACGCAGTAGAAATGCGGTCGCTAAGGAGTACGCTAGGGCTGAATCTGAGTGACAGGGTGAGAAACTGTGTGACATAAGAAGAGTGTGGTTCGTAAGATGATCCGGTGACCAGGATTAAGAAAGGAATGCCTCGGTGGTTTGGTCATGTAAAAAGAATGAATGAGAAAAGACTGACAAATCAAATATGTGTTGCAGAAGTGAATGGAAGAGTCGGAAAGGGACGTCCTAGGTGAAAGTTTGTCGACAAAATTGACGATATATTAAAAATTATCATCGATAAGGTCCGGGTATACCCGCCCTTAAATTACGCGTACCTTTTCATTCATCATCTTATACCGCAAGTTATCATACAGCAGGGCTAAGATAGAATACGTCTTTACCACAAAAAAGGGTATCCGGTTCTCTATACACAGAAAATTTGTCTGATATTTACGCTGGTACTCTGTGAGAGAGTCTTTCCCGTTCGGATTCGTTCTACAACCACAATAAATCGGAAATACGTATTCAAAATTTAAAATAGCCGCAAACATTATAAAACTACGTCCACACAATATCCACAATATCCTAGATGGGTAGAGGTTTCGTGTTCTACGCTTAACCGAAATAGTTTACAAGATTTTCCCTGTCTAAACAATATCTTGTTGCCAAGTCACGAAATCATGAAATCACGCATAATTGTATTTCGCAATTTTGTAGAGGTAAATAATAGATGTTTATATCATCATCATCATCATCATTACAGCCTTTCACAAGTCCACTGCTGAACATAGGCCTCCCCCAAGTAATGCCACAAAGCACGGTCCTGAGCCACCTGCATCCATCGACTTCCTGCATGTCTTACCAGGTCGTCACTCCATCTAGTGGGGGGTCGCCCTACACTACGCCTACCGGTACGAGGCTGCCACTCGAGAACCTTTCTTCCCCATCGGTTATCGGTTCTTCGAGCTATATGGCTGGCCCATTGACACTTCAGCTTACTAATCCGTTGGGCTATGTCGGTCACTCTGGTTTTACTGCGGATATCCTCATTTCTGAGTCTATCACGCAGAGAAACTCCGAGCATAGCCCTCTCCATAGCTCGCTGAGCGACCTTAAGCGTCCTCATACGGCCAGCAGTGAAGGACCACGTCTCAGATCCATAAGTCATCACTGGCAACACGCACTGGTTGTACAATCTAGTTTTTAGAGATTGAGGTATACCTGACGAAAAGATATGTCGTAATTTCCCGAACGCTGCCCAGCCGAGTTGAATCCGTCGATTGACCTCTCGGTCGAAGTTGGACTTACCTAGTCGGACTATTTGTCCCAGGTAAACGTACTCGTCAACAACTTCGAGCATAGTGCTCCCAACAACTACCGGCATAGGTGTGACATGGACATTGAACATGATCTTTGTTTTGTCCATGTTCATCTTAAGACCTATCCGTTGGGAGGCACTATTGAGGTCATTGAGCATAGTGCTTAAGTCCTCCAGCGATTCTGCCATAAGGACTATATCGTCGGCAAATCGAAGGTGAGTGATGTACTCGCCATTGATGTCAATACCGTATCCTTTCCAGTCCAGTAGCTTGAAAACGTCTTCCAATGCAGCGGTGAAGAGTTTCGGGGATATAACGTCACCCTGTCTTACACCTCTCTGCAGTTGGATAGGTTTCGAGCTCTGGTTCTGTACTCGGATAGCCATCGTAGCCCTACTGTACAAACACTTCAGCACTTCGATATACCGAATATATATATGAACGACAAGCTCGTGGAAACTGTCCATGCGGTCGGAGCTAAGTTCTGCAAAACCCGCCGCAGAAGAACACAAAAACTCTCCGATCACACTCTTAATCTCATGGCTGTTAGACGGGAGATGAGGCTGCAATCGTCAACAGATTTGACAGCTTACAGGCAACTGAACAGACAGATCTCCAAATGCATGCGGCGAGACTTACGCAACTTTAATACTTCTCGTATTAAAGAAGCGATCGAGCGGAACCAGGGCTCCAAAGTCTTTGCCAGAGATCTGTCTGCCAGAAAGAGCCAACTGTCAAAGCTGAAGACTGAGTGTGGCAACATCGTTTCCGGGACACCTGAGATTTTGAGTGAGATTGAGAGGTTCTATGGGCAGCTGTACACATCATCGTTGGAGCCACACGCAAGTGTGAATAACGATCCAAGAGCAAGTCTTATCCGACACTATTCCGATGATATCCCGGACGTCAGTCTAAGCGAGATTAGAATGGCTCTCCAGCACCTTAAAAACGGCAGGGCCCCAGGCGAGGATGGAATTACAGCGGAGCTTCTGAAAGCGGGTGGAACACCGGTACTTGTAGTCCTTCAGAAGCTCTTCAATTCCGTCCTCCATGGTGGCACTACTCCAGAGGCGTGGAGCAGAAGTGCGGTGGTCTTGTTCTTTAAGAAAGGCGACAACGCTCTCTTAAAGAACTACAGACCGATTTCCCTTCTGAGCCGCGTCTACGTGCTGTTTTCGAGAGTCATTACGAATCGTCTCGCACGCAGACTTGACGACTTCCAGCCTCCCGAACAAGCCGGTTTCCGAAAAGGCTTCAGTACCATAGACCACATACATACCCTGCGGCAGATTGTACAGAAGACTGAAGAGTACAATCTGCCACTTTGCCTGGCGTATGTGGACTATGAGAAAGCCTTTGATTCCGTCGAAATTTGGGCGGTGCTACAGTCCCTTCAGCGGTGCCAAGTTGACTGTCGGTATATCGATGTTTATATAATGCATGTAATTTTTTTTGTTTTTTTTTTATATAGGATAACAAACGAGTACACAGTGGACTGTGGTGGACTAGGTGGATCTAATGGTAAGTGGTTGTTGCGACCTATACACATCTACATCTATCCTCGATTACGAATCAAAATGCAGGTGCGTTGTCACCCGTCAGGACTAAGATGAAATGCCTCCTTTATAGTAAGAAGGGTCTCCGGTTCTCTAGACTCACCATACGAAACACAGCAGCGTTAAGCTGCTATTTTACGCTATTTGTGATTTCGTTAAATTTAAAATACCTAAGCTTGAATAGTTACCGAAATCGACCCGATTTCAATCGATCGAAGACCCAGGATTTGAATCTCCAGTCGGGCCAAAAATCAGTAATTGGATTTTCAGTAGCTATAATAGCGTTATAAGCCTGGACAAGCTAGTGGAGCATCCATGCCTCGAAAAGCACGTAGTAGCCGTTGGTCCTGTAAATGATCCCTCTTTGACCATGTCTGAGTGCATCTGTGCTTGCGCATACACTCGCATACCGTAATTTTATACTGGTTACTATCCGTTGAGAATGGCCACTGTAACCGCATCTCTTATTATTGTTATAAATATTAAATAGTCTTCAGATGGTGACAACGCGTCTTCTTTATCAAGACTAGATAACTCTATATAATACCCACAGCTCCACTTACCCACTTACCATCAGGTGGGCTTTGTGTTCGTCTTATCTATCTATCTTATTAAAAATATCTGTCTATCTTATTAAAAATATTAACATTATATTATATATTAAGTTAACAACAAACTTATGAATCACAGCTTAATATTATAAAGTGTTATTTTTGTGGTAAGTTAATCAATAATTTTCATTCTCTTACGACGTCACTACATGGCAACCCTGCCTCGTTTCATCCCGTGGGTGTCATAAGAAGAAAAAAGAACAGGAGATGAGAGGCAGCATCTATCTAATAACAACTCAAAATAATATGATTGCGGATTAAATATTCCATATAAGAGGCATTCTCGGGCGAAGCTTATGTACAGCAGTAGATTTTTCATATGCCGAAATGAATTAATTGTAATGAATGAATCGTTGTGTCGGTAGAACAGACCGTCACATCTTCTCATCCCGTGGGAGTCCCCATTACTATTGGATGGGCACACGTTGAATAGTGATCTTCTAACAGGTCGATTAAGTGAGTTTATTCGTAATGTACAATTTGAACTTTATCTTTCTAATAAATTCATAATCATCATCAATCATACAAGTCTACTGCTGAACTGATACTGCCTTGTGGTACTCCCCCAAGGAATACCACAAAGCACTGTCCTGAGCCACTTGCATCTATCGACTTCTTGCATATATATCCAGGTCATTTCATCTAGTGGGGAGGCCGCCCTACTCTTTGCTTACCGTTCTAAAGTTGCTATTCGAAAAACATTCCTCCTCGTTGGTTGTCAGGTCTTTGAGGTATACAGCTCGCCAATTGCCACTTCAGCTACAAATCCGTTAGGTTATGTGAATTACTTTGGTTCTACTACGGATATCCTCGCTTTTAAGTGTATGACGCATAGAAATTTCCGAGTATAGCCCTCTGCATAGCTCGCTGAGACCTTGAGCTTCCTCACACGGCAGTATCTTTCTGATAAAAGCAAAAACTACAATAAAAAGCCCTCTTACCAGGCGTGGCAACTATGAAAAACATGAGAAACTACTTTCTTATAACATAATAATTCCACATTAGAAAGGAGACGGGGATTTCTGGGCCCATTTGTAATAAGTTGAAATATGGTTAAAAAAAACTTTATATTTTTCTATTTCAAAATATAAAAATTTTGCCTAATCCACAATTTGGAAGTCGAGAAATCTTAAAAATAAGGTTACGTCACGAACAAAATAAGAAATCGATTACTTTAATCGATTAATATGAAAAAGTTTTGACAAGTAAACATAAAACCAACTTACAGCAAACAATTGATTCAATCAAAGTAATTACATAAATTACAATTAACATTTTGTCAACAGTTTCAAAAATAAATAATAATAATAATAAATCTTAAAATCGATTCTCGTTTACAGTTCGATTTATTACATGTTTGCCAACTGTATTTTTAATCTGTTCTGACAGTGACAGCTCCTGTCCGGCCTGATTCAATCTGTATTCTGTATGTACGTAATATATAATATACACGTAACCGTCCCTATCTTTCAATCTATTTGTGAGTTTTCTATTATCCTCCCACTCAATAAATACTACAATTGATATGGTAAGCAACTGTTTAATAAAACAAAATAGCAATCTCACTTTAAAAATATGCTCTTTAGTTTATATTGTTGCCAACTCGTTGCATAATCTCACTTTTACTAAATCTCTTATAAATTTGCTCTCAGATTGGTCAAATGCGCCAAATTTTCAGTGATGTTTTGACAATTTATAAGGGCCCATATATGAATATATGAAAGCGTATCGGTCTCCTTTATTCATTAGTTGTTTTATTTACGTTTGTAGTCCACGTAATTAAACACAAAGGAAGCAATTAATGTTAACAATAGTTTGAAACGCTTTAAGAGATTTTGCCAATATTATTTGGAATTTGGATTCGGAAGATAATCATATAATTCCAACAATTCATATTGCCTGACATTGTACGTTTCAATTCGAAAATTATAAATTATTGGTTATCTTTAAAAAAAAACACGCAATAATATTTTATTCGACGTGATTTTGTTTTCAAAAATGAAAAGGCTTTGTCGGCTACATTACGCAAACGTTTATGACGCCCTGGTAATTACGACAAAAATATTAAATTAACTAATTACAATGCATTTTAATTCTAATACATACTTTATTTCCAATTGGATTTAAACACAGTTAAAGTAAAAAATAGAATTTTATTGTCTTAAGCTTTAGAAGCTTTTTTATTTAATTTTTATTTTTGGAATCTGAATAAAAATGAAAGCAATAGTAGTAATACAATCTATTTTTCAATTTATTTCTTATTTTAGTTTTTTTTTTCGATCTATAAATTAAATTTAGGATAGGATTTTAAAACCCATAGACTTAGAATATACTAGGTAAAACCAGTCAGTTATTTTGTATTTTACTTTTTTTTTCAGACAAATAAAGTCGATTTTTTGAAGTATAAACCAATTACTTAATTAAAGGCTCTAAATTATTTGTTTATTCGAAAAACTTTCGGTTACCGTAAAACAGAGTAGGTAAAAAGTAATTAAGCTATAAGAAACCAATTATGAATTTTTTTATAGGATAGGGTAACAAACCAGCACACAGTCCAATTGATGGTAGGTGGTTGCTGGGGCCCATTGACATCACCCATCTACATCTATCCTCAATTACAAATCAAAATACAGATGCGTGTCGCCTGTGAGGACTAAGATGGAATGCCTCGTTTCCAGTAAAAAGGGTCTCCGGTTCTCTACACTCACCATACGAAACACAGAAGCATTAAGCTACTACTTTACGCTGTTATTTTGTGAGAGCTTGGTCCTTCCGGTCGAGCCGACCCATTCGTGCTACAATATACTACTAATATAACTGCAGCGTGGCTCTACCACGTATATAAAGAGAGTTTTCACTAAGAGTGTATTAATTAGCATGCGGCAACTTACTGTAAGTAAATAGGACATTATCGCACCAACCGTAGACTTAGTTAGGTAATATATCACAGTAATTATCTAAACTAAACTAAACTAACAGATTAACAAAATAAAATCATTACCTAGTGTCAATGAGTTTACTAACTCTTTTCGTTGAAGTGACGCGTGTTTTGAAGAGGTCTGTATACAAGATTCAGACACAATATAGTCACACGGTACATTCGAGATAGCTATTCTGCTTATAGTTTTGCATGGCTGCGGGTCGTGATACTGTGACCTTTCGTCGACATTTTAGGAGTTTTAATATTTAATTTCGAAAGAAGATCAGGGCAGTCAGAAATAAAGTTGTTTGTCAGCATCTGGTAACGGATCTAATAACTGACACTAACCAAGCAGATTCTTATCTTTTTCTCTAGATATTTGGGCACATTCTATTGAAATTGAGGACGCCATTATGAAATGGTACGTTAGTGAAATTGTCGCTTTAGTGTTTTCTCAAAATGTCAACCTCAACTAAACGTATTGTCGCCAAAGTTTTATGTCAATATTAGTATTTTAAGACAACTTGTAAAATGGGATGGATGGCGAAAATAAAAATAAAACTTGTATATGTATATGTTTCAAATTAATATTATACTTCGGTAGATCTTCCGATAGATAGATGACGGTATAATAATGTCGTTTAAGCCAGTAGTAAAATACCTAAACCGACAGCAGCGTCAGTTTGATACGTCTAGTACTGCGCTTTTAATAAAATTAGGTAACACAAAATGTCTACCCGTCTAGGATATTGTGTGGACGTAGTTTTATAATGTTTGCGGCTATTTTAAATTTTGAATACATATTTCAGATTTATTGTGGTTGTAGAACGAATAGTTCGGCTCGATCGAGGAAAGACTCCTTCATAGAGTATCAGCGTAAATATCAGACAAATTTTCTTTGTGTAGAGAACCGGATACCCCTTTTTGGTGGTAAAGAAGCATACTATCTTAGCTTTGCTTTAAGATAACTTGCGGTATGACGAACGGAAAGGTACGCGTAATGGAGGGCCCGGGTCTACAAGGACCATATCAATGATCCCATCGTAAGATCGACAAACGTCTCAGTAAAGGGTAGGACTTATAATCACTCACAGTCTTCCCCGTTGTTCTAGTGATCGTAAGAACAACCATTACTCACGAGTTCCCGGGTTCAAATCCCGTGTCGGACCAAAATTAGTTTTTTCCCTTCCCTTCCGCGGCTGCCACTTGTGAACCTCTCTTCCGCCACTAATTGCCACTTTAGTTTACTGATCCGTTGAACTATTTCAGCTACTCTGGTTTCACTGCATATCCTTATTTATAGGTTTAACACGCACATAAATTCCGAGCATAGCTCGTATTCAAATGGTTAGTGGTAAATAAAATAATCGTTCATAGTCCAATGCGACGGTAATTCAACACAATTGAAGAGAATCAGGCCCAGGACCAATGGCTTCACCTGGTTTCAGAGGAACTGGGATAAATCGTCGCCGACTTAGTAACTCAGAGCTCCTACTGAGAATTTTTTGACAAATACAATAACTGACATTAGCCTGACCCTGGATTTGAACCCGGGACTACATGAGCAGCAATAGTGTTTACGACCACTTAACCAATGTAGCAGTAGATAATTAAGTGACATTTATTACTTTCCTTACTTTCTTGGGCGGAAGTACAACATGCTGTTAATAAAGAAAGCTTACTTTGCTCTAATGGTTATTTTCCACAACCACAACCTTTAGTTAAGTTTCATGGCCCATTACATGACCCTAGGCGGGTGCACTAAGTGGGTCATTCTCATTACTCTCAATCGTAAATAGTCGTGATGTCGATACGATTCTGGTAAGTTAATAAAGGGGTTTCCGTTTCGCCAAATACAGAGGCTTAATACATTATTTAGATATATATAAATATATTAAACGTGAAAAACAAGACTTATTACAATTATTCGAAGTTAAGGCTTTAAAGGTTGGTACTACAAAAAAATTTGTAACTAACTTGAATCACTAATGAGCTACTACCATTGCTATTAATTAGTTTATTTAATAGTGTTTAGTTTGTGTTCAGTGTCCACTGTAATAAGTAATAGAATAAAATAGGACAATAATACTTAGCTATTTTAGTTACTTATGATTAAAACTACTTTTACGGATTTTATCGCGTTTATTTTTGCTTTTAATTACTTTTATTTTTAATTCCCGACGTTTCGGGCGCTTTGGTCACGGTCCATGGTCACGGGGGACTGAGATGACTGACGTCCCGATGTCATTGTTAAAGCCGGAGTACCTTCAGCTTCTTTAATTATTGTTTATAGTCCGATCTATGCAAAATGAACTGACTATGTCCTGAGGTCTTGCAGTGGTTTGCTTGGGTTTAGTTTTAATTTTATTGATTATAGGATCCCAAGCAGGTGGTAGTACCCAGCCTCCTTCTCTATTTAAATTAGGATGTTTTTTTAATTTCAATAGCCTCACGTATCATATTTGGTAGGAATCGGTGTTGTTTCGCGAGGATTTGTGGTCTATCAAATCTAATGTAATGGTTGGGGCCGTCTAGGATATGATCACAAACTGCAGACTTCCCGGAACGAAGTGAAGCATCAACGTTCCGGCACACAGCGGAAATATTTTTGAACATTTATTTACATTAAAATTGTAATATAAAGACATTTAAAAACAGCGTGGTAGCGATCACCTCATTAATAATCATAGTTGATTGTTATTAATCATATTCTTTACAAGTATCAAAAAACACATAATCCACCTGATGGCAAGTGGGTGCTACGGTAGAATCTTCGATTAAGAATCAAAACGCTGATCCTTGCCAGCCCTGAAAAATAGACGGAATACCTCATTTCCTCTAAAAATAGTCTCTGGTTCTCTAAACTCACCACATGAAACAGCATTATTAACCATAATCATTTTGTATGTGAGCGTGATCCTTCCCCAGTCGAGTCGACAGATTCGTGTTACATCTATAATTTAGCTGCAACGTGGGTCTATTACTTACAACACTGTAGCATAATGTTGAGTCGGATGCCTATTTTATGCTGTAATAATGTTGATGTATTATTATATGTATGTGGTGCAATCATGTAATATCAAGATCCAAAATAAAGATCCAAATAAAGATGTTATTACTATGTAGCAGCGATGTTGCTCGTTGGGCCGTGGTATAAAAACAGGGAGATTTCCCGTTGGGCAAGATGTTTGACCCAGAGAGTGGCCTATATATAAAGCACTACTTCGAAACTACGATAGAGTGATTTAGGCTGTGTGCAATGACAGTGCCACAAGCGTGTAGTGGCGAAGGAAGAATATCTACTAATCCATATTATCCTGTGGGTGTGTAGTAAGAGCTGATGAATGCAAAAGCAGCAAACCGGGAGACGGGCATCTTATGCTATTAGGAAGACGCTTGTCAAATACTGCCAAGTGTAGTAACTTTGCCAAAGAACTTTTACGGTAGAGTCATACTGCAGTTATATTAGTAATATAACTTTAGCACAAATGGGTCGGTTCGACCGGGGAAGGACCACGCTCTTACAGAACACCAGCGTAAAATGGTAGCTTAATGCTGCTGTGTTTCGTACAGTGAGTGCAAATAGCCGGAGACCCTTTTTACTGGAAACGAGGCATTCCATCTTAGTGCTCACGGGTGATAACGCATCTGCATATTTTTATATATAATAATTATGTTTTAAAAACATCAAATAATACATTTATGAAAAGATTCATAAATTAATTAATCATCAATTAATTCATTTGAATATACTGCAGGCATCGTCTCCAATCCCCCACAGATAGAATAACATTCTTAATATTTTTTAATTATTCATATTAAAGAAAATAACACAATTTAAGAACCTGAACTACTCACTGCAGTGACAGGCAAATGGACGTCTAGAGCATTTTAAATCTGTTTAAATAAGAAAATAATTAGTAGCAATCTCAATGAAGGCACACTCAAATTCTTATGTAATAATGATTTTCTAGTATTATTCTATTTAGTAAACTATGTCCAATGTTGTTATTAAAATATAAATAATAAATATACTAACATTTTAAGTGAGTTAAGTAATTTAACAAATTTTGCATCAACACATATCAAATTTGGGGATGAGTCGCTCGCGTCCGTAGGCTTCGACCACCTAACCTTAGGCCCACCCTACACGTGTCCCCCGGGTGGTGCTAAACGAGCGACAAAGCCGAAAAAATAGACTCGGCTCCTCGCCGTATGGTAGCAGCGTAAAATCTACCACCACCCCTTGTTCGCACCATGACGCAGCTATTAAAAGAAATGGCCCCGAGTTCCCGGCGCCCCTTAAATGGGGCAGGGGTGCGAAGAATCTCCGGGATAAAAACCGGCGACGAGGTTCGCCACCCGTCACGTTCTGTCTCCCGGAGGGGCGAAAAGTGGATTGCGGAAACCCGTCTGGCTACGCTGAATGTATGTGGAGGAATGAACGATAAGATGGATGAAGTATGCGAAATGATGAATGACAGAGGAATAGATGTGTTATGTGTGAATGAGACGAAACGAAAGGGAAAGGATGCCACTGCACATGGTACGTATACCGCGTATTGGTCTGGTGTAGGCGAGACCGAACGGGCATGCCAGGGAGTGGGTCTCATCCTTTCAGAAAGAATGGGTCAATGTGTGAAAGAGTATGAATGTGTAAGCCCAAGACTGCTATGGTTACGAATGAAAGTGGGCTTAAAGAAACTGTTCCTGCTAGGGGTGTACGCCCCAGACATGTCTAAGCCCACTTACATCCGAGAGCAGTTTTGGGACATGGTAAGGATGGTGTTGACAAAATGTAAGGAAAATGAAAATATTATTATGTTAGGAGACCCAAACCTTCCATTAAGGAAGGGTTGGGGTGAAGAGGTCTGGTTATGAAAGGATATTGGGAACGTTTGGTGATGAAAGTATAAATGAGAATGGTGAAGACCTCCTCACCGTATGTGCGGAAAAGAATCTTTTTGTGACGAATACTTTTTTTCGTCATAAGAAGATTCACATGTATACATGGGAAAGAGGTGATGATAGAAGCATGATAGATTTCGTAATTGTGGATGAAAGAATGAGGAGCGCAGTCGTAGATACAAGGGTTTACCGGGGGTCCAACGTAGGGACGGATCATTACTTGGTCTTATGTCGAATTAATGGTCTTTTCAAGCGTTGGCGGCATCGGACATCTGTGTCTACCACTGCGTTACAGCGTATAAGAATAGAGAAGTTACAAGATGAAGATGTGAAAGAGAAGTATAAATGTAGACTGAGAGAAAATATTAGATGTTTGAATGAGTTGTGTATGAATGATTTAGACTTGAATACTGTGTGGGATAATATTAAGAAAGGTTTGGTGGATACCGCCACCGAAGTATGTGGTGTAAGTAAGAGAACAAATGAAAGGAAAAGTAATACGTTATGGTGGGATGATGAGGAACGGGTGGAAGTTGAATCAAAGAAGAAAGCATGGTTAGATTTACTAGCAACCAAAGCTGGTAATTCTTCTGGTATGAATGATGAGATTGAAAGAAAAAAGGCAGAATTTAGACGTCTAAATAAGAGAGTAAAAGAAGTTGTTGAAAGGAAAAAGAAAGAAAGAACGGATAAGAATGATAGAAGGATATCTGATAATTTCCAGGCTAACAAAAAAATGTTCTGGAAACTCGTAAGAACTGCCAGGGGAAATACAAAACAGCCTATAATAAATGCTATAAGAGACGAGAACGGATGTATTCTGAATGATGAAGTTTCGAATTTAAACAGATGGAAGGAATACTTTGAAAGCGTATTTATGAGTGAAGAGTCGTCTGAATTAAATGAACTAGAAATTCCGAAAGAAGTGGAAATGGGTATGGAGATAAGTGTAGATGAAATAATGAAAGCAATGAAAAGCATGAAAGCAGGTAAGGCAGCTGGATATGATAGAGTATCACTCGAGATGCTAAGGGCTGAGAGGGAGTGGTGGCAGGCCTGCTGTACACCTTGTTTAATTTATGTTGGGAATTAAAACGGGTACCGGATGACTGGTGTAAAGCAGTTATAGTACCAATATATAAAGGAAAAGGGTCACAGCGGGACTGCAAAAACTACCGCGGTATCAGCTTGCTTAGTATTGTGGGTAAACTGTATGCTAAGGTGTTAATTGAAAGAGTTATGAAAGAAACTGATGGAAAAATTTAGGATGTGTAAGCGGGTTTTAGAAAGAGAATGGGGTGTACAGATCAAGTCTTTTCCATGCGCATGATTGCGGAGAAGTTTTTGGCCAAAAACCAGAAAGTTTTTTGTGCATTCATGGACTTGGAAAAGGCTTATGACAGAGTGGACAGGAATGTGTTATGGCAAACACTGAACTCATATGGGTTGAGCGATGGTTTGATACAGGCATTGAGGTCTCTTTATAGGAACTCTAGTGCTTGTGTCAGGATCAATGGGGTCTACTCGGACTGGTTTGGCATCCAAAAAGGTGTCAGACAGGGCTGTGTAGCTTCCCCTTGGCTGTTCAACCTATTTATGGACCGGTGTTTGCAAACTTTGAAAGATGAAGAATGTGAGTTAAGAATGGGCGAGTTAACCGTCAAATGCCTTTTGTATGCCGATGATCAAGTCATATTTGCGTCATCGGCGGCTGAGTTGCAAATGATGGTTACATTAATGAACTGGGAATTAAAAGAAAGGGGAATGAAAGTGAACGCATGTAAGACGAAAGTGATGGTTTTTGAAAGAGAAGAAAGCAAAACGGTATGTGAAATAAGAATAGAAGGAGAGTTAATTGAGCAAGTGGATGAGTTTGTGTATTTGGGATGTGTATTTAGCAGGGATGGTAGATATGATAGGGATATAGAAAGACGAGTAAATGCAGGGAATAGAGTGAATGGGGCACTACACTCTATTATGAAGAACCAGAATGTGTCAAAACAGGCACGTATGGTAATTCATAATGCTGTGTTAGTCCCTACTTTAATGTATGGTAGTGAAAGCTGGGTGTGGCAGAAGAAGCACGAAAGTAGAATAAATGCTGTAGAAATGCGGTCTTTAAGGAATATGCTAGGGTTGAATCTGAATGACAGGGTGAGAAATTGCGTGATAAGAGATAAATGTGGTATGCAAGATGATGTTGTGACCAGGATTAAGAAGGGAATGCTTCGGTGGTTTGGTCATGTGAAAGAATGAATGAGGAAAGAGTGACAAAGCAAATTTATATGGCAGATGTGAACAGCCGAGTCAGGAAGGGACGCCCTAGGAAAAAGTTTATCGACCAAATTGGCGATATTTTGAAAATGGGCCACGTTAGAAGTACCCTTAACCGACGAGCATGTATGCGTAGATATATGGATGTAAAAGAGGCGAAAGAGGTATGTCAGGATCGTGCCAAATGGAAGTCCGTAGTCTCTGCCTACCCTTCTGGGTGACAGGCGTGAGTGTTTATGTATGTATGTATGTACATATCAAATTTCCAATGATTTGTTAAAAAATTATTAGTGTTATGTCTTACTTTGAAAACACTACTAATTTCTTGCATGTTTACACAATACACTCATTTGCAGGTGTTAGCTTTAGTAAAACCACATTTTGTTTTTGAGTTACATACAAATAAATACAGTAAAATTTATCAGAGTTCCTCTGATCCTTCTTTTTACATTCATTCTATGAGTCACTGTGACTTATATTAATGACAATTTCTATAAAAATGTATGTACTAAAACACATGTAAGTAACTTCATTTTAAACTATATTATTTACATATTTGCTTCCATTTAAAATCTGTGAGTTATTGATTAACAAGTGCAACTGCATTACTCATACTTGAGGTAGGGCTTGGTGTCAGGAGCTGCAGAGTGAGGTGTATGAGGTGCGAGTGCTGCATGACCCGAGTGCTGCGAGTGCGCTGGCCATGCCTCCGGTGGCCAGCTATATCCACGTAGTGCTGCTCCATCCAATAGGCCCCAGCCGAGTAATTGCGAACGAGAGCCTCTTTCCCGCTTTGGTGATGCAGTCGAAATATTAACTGACACATACTTGGTAATGTGGTCCTGCCCGCACAATGACTGAGCCACTTCTGGATCTAAGAATGTGACAAAGCTAAATGCACGAAAAGGTCGGGGCACAAACACATCTGTCACCTGGCCAAAGGCCCCGAAATACTCGCGTACATCATCCGCAGTGACATCGCCCATCAATAACCTTGCGATGTGCAGCTGCTCCACCATCTTTACTTTTGGGAATGCGTACATCACACCATCGCCCGTCAATCATATGTCATCGACTGAGAGCACACGGTTGAGCTTCATACTCGGCAACCTTGATGAATCCAAAACCTTTAGAAAGACCCGTTTTTGCATCACGTTTAACTTGAACCATTAGTAGCTCACCAAAGGAAGAAAAATATTCTCGTACGGTATCCTCTCCAGTTTTCCACGGTAATCCTAGTACGATAAGGTCGGAGCAACGTGGACGCGTTGACGGAGCACTAGCTCGCGGAAATGCACAGAAGTACCGATGAGCTGCCCAACCTCCTGGCGGTGGTGACACACGGTCCTCAACGAGACGTAAACCGCGGAGACGACCACCAGCGCGATATTTAAGTCCACTAACCCCAGCAAATTGAGCTGTGACTGAACTCAAAAGCAAACAACCGTCTTCCTCAGTCGGTAGCTCTATGAGCTCGTCCTGCTCGCCCTTACTTACCAATACGTATTCTATCGACATTTCGCTCACTAAACGCCGCGACCTATTGCGGTCCTCATTTTTCTTACATGATCATTGGGTGTGGCAGATTCTGCTGCCTCGTCAATTTAATGAGATCCAGGTCTCTTAATTACTTTTAGGTTAAATCATCTAGGACGTAATGCGTGACGTATGACGCGACCGTGACGTTTCCATATATACCACCACCATTGTTATATGGACCACTGCAGCCACTTACCATCAGGTGGATTGTGTGCTCGTTTGTTACCCTATCCTATATTTTTTATAGGAATAACTCTTCCAAGAATTAAATCGTTTGAGAAAAGCCGCCTCAAAATTGTAGACTTAAAACGCTAATTGTGAACTCATCTGGCCAACTCTACTGTCACACATGTCAAAAGGTATTTAAGACAAAGTTCGGTCTAGCAAACATGATAGGCATAATCCATAGCTCCTAGGGTCACCATCGTCGAATCGTTTTCCACAGCTGACAAAAATATTGGGCCAACCTGAGCTATAAGAAGAATGTCGGAAAAAGATACGAAAGAGAGAAATAAACATCCTCGTAAGGGTATTACAGCCCATCAAAAGTCCACTGCTGAATATAAGTCTCTTCCACAGAGTGCCTCAAAGAAGAGTTATTATGAAAAGTTATTATATATATATATATATATATATATATATATATATATATATATATATATATATATACATATATATATATATATATATATATATATATGTATAGTTAATAACATATATAGTTATTAATATATATAGTTATATATATATATATATATATATATAATAACTTTTCATAATAACTCTTCTTTGAGGCACTCTGTGGAAGAGACCTATATTCAGCAGTGGACTTTTGATGGGCTGTAATACCCTTACGAGGATGTTTATTTCTCTCTTTCGTATCTTTTTCCGACATTCTTCTTATAGCTCAGGTTGGCCCAATATTTTTGTCAGCTGTGGAAAATAAAGTTTTGCAACGAGGAAGAAATTGTTCTGGTAGACGTGAACTCAACTAATAACTTTTGAGTTCGCAGTTTTATGCAAACTTTACAAAAGAGGTTTAAGTTTGAACCTAGGTACATACTTACTACATACTTGCTGGTATAACAAAAGTTTCTAGAACACGTTTTAGAATTGGAGAGTTTGTAAAAATCTACTGTCGATTTTAGTATAAGGTTAATCGTGTTATTTAAAAGCTCGTGTTTATACTGAAAACTAACACAGTAATAATTAGTTTACGTACGATATACAATATCATCATAATTATCGCCGTATAGTTGCGGCGTAAGATAATATCCAACCCTCTTGCATAATAGTGATTTTAAGGATTTTGACGCATTTAATTTTAACTTTTGAATCCCTGACGTTTCAAAAGTCTTTAGGTGACAAGACTTCAAGAGACGTCAAACGTGACCACAGGCAGGAAATCTTATGCAGCAGTGGACGTTTAGAGGCTGTAATGGATGGATAGATGAATCTCTGTTTTATCTTATTTACACAGTAAGAATATCCACCAACCCATGCAAAATAGGCTACAGAGTTGTGTCTGGGTCATGCTTTAAAGAAATACATAGTCTCTGCCTATCCCTCTGGGTGACATTCGTAAGAGTTTATGTATAACAATAGATACTCGTATGTAATATAATATTACATATTATTAACACAACTTCTGTTATTAATGAGGGATTTTATAACAAGTGGCGCAAAATATGCTTGTCAAAAATATATAATTTTTTTTATTACGACCGAAAACTATAGAAATCTGTAACAGAGATAAAATATTTTGACTCAAAGGATTTATAACGACGACATTTTGTCCACTCGAAACAAATCGAATCCTATATGTGAAGTTACAGTTATATGGAATTGAAAAAGTAAATAGATATATTATTTTCTTTTGCCATAAGAACTGAATCCAGTAGTTTTGACAGGTTATCATAACTTCAAATAGTAAAGTAAGTTACAATAGCAACAAAGTAGGAAATTATTGTATTAAATAATATTAAATTTTTTGCTGCAATATAATAAATTCTTTATGAAATTATCTGACGGATTGCTCTAATGCCTGCTATGAGGGCGACACTGAAAATTTCGGGAATCAAGGAAGTGACACATTACTATTTAAAAATGTATTTATTACTTTTCGAAGTATTCTCCGCGAAATTTGACACATTTTCCATACGATGGAACCAATCACTGAAGCAACCATTCCATTCGGAAGTTGGGGTCTCCAAAATGGCCGTTTTGTAGGCGTTACAGCTTCTTCAGGTAATGAAAATCTCTGTCCACGCAATTTATTCTTTATTTTAGGGAAAGTATAGAAATCATTAGGGCTTAGATCGGGGCTGTACGGCGGATGGTCTAATAATTAATGTTTTCTTGCTCTAAAAACTCTTTTGTTCTGTGTGCGGTGTGAGAACTCGCATTGTCGTGATGGAGGATGATGCGAACTCTTAACGGAGTTAAGAAACGACCTGTGGCAAACAAATGCCAGCATACCATTCTGCATTAACTGTTCTTTGTCCCTCAAGAGGAATAGTCGTAACATGGCCGGTTTTGGAGACAAACGTAGCCACCATTTTTTTTGCAACACTCCGTGAACCAAACCTTTTTTTGGCTTTAACTCATTTTCGAACACTCAAACTCGTGACTGGTTTTTTGTTTCGGGTTCAAACGCGTATATCCAGGATTTGTCACCTGATACAATGTTGTATACAGCATTTGAGGATCCTGCGTGGAATCTTTCGAGAGTTCTGATGCACCAAGTAACGCAAGCCGCTTTTTACTCTTCACAGAGCGAATGCGGCATCCATCGGGAAAACAACTTTTTTACACCTAATTGTTCATGCAAGATTATTTGTATTTGACTCATGCCGATATCTAAAGTTGCCTGAATTTCGCGGTATGTCACATGTCGATCTTCATCATCAACGTTTTTTTTGGGTGACTGCAGTTTTTGGACGACCTTGACGGGGATCATCACTGAGCTTCACATGTCCGCGTTGAAATTCAGCAAACCAGCGATAAATTGTGGTTTTGGATGGGGCTTCATGACCAAATGCAGAAATCATCCGGTCAACACACTGTTTTTGTGTTAAACCACTTCGAAAGTCATAATAAATCATCGCTCTTGAATTTTCTCATTACTCATACTTGAGTAAATTACATTTATATGTTAAAATAATGAGATATTGTCCTACTACCTGCCTGCCTATATAAAATTATTTAAGTCTATGCATAAGTCTAATTTATAACTGTTTTGTTATTTCATTAAAGTGTTATAATTTAAATAGATAATAGTGACATTTATCAAAAATATAGAAATGTATATGGTTTTTATTTCAATTACTAATGTATATATAAACTGATTTAAACTGGTCTGATTGCATTTATTGCAAAATTTTCAAATTGTAGAATGATCATATCTTAAAGTAGTATAACATTTCGTGAAATAGTAGTAGTAATTTAACACTTTTTGTTGGCTATGTCATAATATGGCTTATCCGAATCAATGAATAGAGATCGTTTGACGATATAAACTCAAATAACTAAATTGCTATTTCGTGATATTATGGTCATATCATCAAATAGTTTGGATAGCGTATTTTTAACACAAACAGAGTTGCAGAACCAAGTCTACTTTATACCTTATTTATATAATAAAAAAATGTTCGCGGTTTTCGAGTCACACCCCAAACTTCTATCGCTGACATTACTAGATAGCATAATTTTGGCTTTCATTATTTCGTCTAATAATAGCGCCATCTACTTATTGCTAAATAAACTAATGATAAGTCACTAATAAAACTAAATAATAGAGGCTACTGAATACTTATTCATTTGGACTCAAAACTTTAAGTACCCAGACCGGTGGCCGCTATCGGGATGATTTACCGCAATTATCCTGTTTGGCGAAATGACTAACGATACTGTTATATTTAACACTGTGTACAGAAAACGAAAGAAGTGTGTGATTACGAAAGAAGCTCTTTAGGTGAATATATTGGGTGTCTATTGGCATGGCTATAACTTCATCAACTTTTCTTGTTATCAAGTTATATGATGTAAATAATTGGAAATTAAGTGCACCGTGAGATTTTAACTCTATTTGATAAAATAGTTCTTGGCATGTTGGATGTCTAATTCCTAGGTAAATATAGTCAGCACTGGCAAAAGCTTTGTTTTAGTTTTTATGAATTTTATTTAAACAAATACGAGAGCCGTGTAGCAGGCCATGAGATTTCATTATGGGACAGGAGCAAAACGTGTACGATTTCCTCGAGGACAAAAGAATTTGCTATAGGAAATTTTACCTGCTGACTTATCATGTGTCCGGTGAAATGGTGAACAATAAATTCGTGCGGGAAACGTAGACGCCGAAATATATTAATTCCAATTTGAAGTTTGTTGCAATTTAAATTTACCACGTTCGTGAGGAAAACATCGAGACGAAACCTGCATATCTGGTTCCCCAGTTGAAGTTATCCCGTGTTGGGGTCAGCGCAGCGAAAACTTTTCTGACCAAAATCTGTCTGCGGTCTGTGCCCAGTAATGAAGACTGGGTTTGAATTTAATTTTATTAAGAGGATACCTTGAACATGAATCATAGTTTTGGGGACGTGGCTTATTCCTTTGTCGGCGAAGCTCACAGACGACCGAGGGAGTGTCAAAATGAAAGTGATATGATGAAAGTGAGTGATGTGATGACTTCTTAGTACGCAAATTATGAGATAGCTATACCGAGCACACGCTCGGAAAAAAACTAAGTAAGCGGCAAACAACGTTTTAATTTTTTTAACAATACTACTTAATGGATTAAAAATGGTTTATGGGAACTTAGATATGATTATTTACTATAACTTAAAACTAATTCCACGAATTTATTCGTAAAAATATTGTGGTGTCATGGAAAAATGTAACTAATTAGAGCCTACTTTTTTTCTATCGTCATAATTATAATATATCATAATTCCTAATTTCATGATATCATGTTTTCCTTTTATGCAATCCAAGATGATATAGTCAAAAATCATATACCAACATTTTTGTTTATAATCTATAAAACTTGAAAAAATATGTGAAATAGGAAAACCAAATTTTCGAGGTATCACCTTAATTAGGGGAACCCAAGCAGATGGTAGCACCCCGACATGTACTCTGTTGAAAAATGGATATTTTATTTTATTTCAATAACCTCGGAATCTTCCGGAGTATCAATGCTTTTCATCAGCGATATGTTCTCTTACGCGGGTTTTTATGGATCTTTTATCCAAAGGCACGTAAAACAACCCACGTAGAAAAAGGTAAAAATAAATCCGAAAAATTGGTAAATTTAATTTTATTCCATGTGGTAGTCTTCGCGTAAATATAAGAAATCGTTATGGAACTTCAATTATGCATTGTTGCAGTCTGCTCAAACGTAACAATAGTATCAGCTGTTATTTTATGAATGCAATAAATATTAGATGGGTCCAATGATATGTATCGCATATAAACAGCGTATCGTAAATTAATTAACGATAACGAAATTCATCGTTGATTTATTGAATATAAATTAACTTTAATGATGAAAGAATGAAAATAACACAATTTTCATTCCAACACAATTGACCGTTTTTATGGATAACACTCTTGCGGATAACTGAAATCATTGGAAGATACGCCTGATATAAAAATAGTAGGTGTACATGAGATATTAATGCAATTATAAAAAACTTACTCATTCACGTGTTTCTCTAACATATTTAATATATATATATAAGAAGACAGAAGGCGGTGCTCCTCAAGTGGTAGTCGTTTCTGCGAACGGCCAGCACGGGCACGGAACTCCCAGCAAGCCTCTCGGTTCATCTGAGGTGACTTGGACTCCTGACCAAATCGCCATTCCATGGACCGCTCCAAACTTAAATTCAGAAGGCGGTGCTCCTCGATACCGCCCGCATCGTCCGCCGGTTTCTTTCCCTTTCCCCCTAACCCTCGGCCGTTTGGTCCCCCCTGCCGAGGGCCTCCATCTGGTTGGGCTTTTATTTATATATGTATTTTTATATTTAGTTTATGTTATTGATATTTATGTATATTTATCTTTTCATTTCCATTTATAATTATATATTTATAGAACCCAACCAGATGAGAAAACTATATTGATAGCCCACATAATAATAATAATAATAATAATAATAATAATAATAATAATAATAATAATAATAATAATAATAATAATAATAATAATAATAACTGACGTGACAGTTAAGTGACAAAACTGCTACGTCAACGCAATCAGTCAGCGCCTTGCGAGAGGTGTGAGCGCCGTGCCTCGGCAGAATTCAGGGTGCAAAGGCCCGTTTGTGCTTATGGCCGTCCACGATACGGTGCCGGGCCTGGGCGTCTCCCGTTAATGGACGCCCATATTATGGATGATGGAGAAAAAGATAGTGCGCAAAGGGCCGCTGCCTGGAGGTCGCCAGGGCGCGTCTGGAGCTGGCGCTGGACGCGACAGCATGCGGGCCGCCAGCCGAGCGCGGGGTGTTGCAAGACCACCTAGCAGCCCCCCGCATCCATCATCCCCACCAGAAGGCTTGGTGTTGGCTGGGTCTTCTCGGACTCAGCAAGCGGCACCCGCCGCTGGTGGAGCACGTCGCATGCGTTGGTCTAAATCGATGAATGAAAACGCACTGCGGGCGTATTTTAGGGCAAAAGGGGAAGAAACTGGATGTTTGGCGTATCGGGCTCGGATGCATCGCTTTTTTGCAGAGCTGGATCCATCTCTATCCGTCACTGAGCAAAACCTGGCAGACCGAGTTAGGTACATCCTGCGCTCCAACATATTTGGTGACGCCGAACTCGAGCGACTACGAGGTGAGGCTATTCCTTCATCGAATGGAAATGCTGCGGCTGGGAATGCGGCGCCACTAGATGCGCAACAAACTGCATATGTGGATGCTGCCGTCAACATTCCATTTGTGGCTAATTCAGACGATGATGGAATAGTCTCCCACGAACTAGAGAAAATGAGGAGCATACTGGAAGAGTCGATGCTGGAAACGCGCAGCATGCCTCTCGATAATCGACCGCGACTTCCCCGCATACCCCTTAGCAAGCGAAATCGGGCTGTCGTGCGGGCTCTTAACCCAATGCTGGTAACCTATTTGGAAGCCAGCCGGGACCTTTGCGAGACGGATTCAATTCTTTTTGGCGCCGCACTGGCAGTATGCCGTATTATTGGCGCCAAACTTCCCGTGGCTGGACGTGCTACTCAAAAAAGTAGCGCCATCCCAGCCTGGAGAAAAAGAATTGAGGACCGTATCGCAAAGGCAAGGACCCTTATCGGCAGACTGACAAGCTTCAGGTCGGGTAATACTAGACCGAGGATTATGCGCACCGTTAGGATGGCGTTTGCTGGGACAAATATCAGTTTGTTCCAGCCGGATATCACGCAAAAACTAACGGAGCGCATAGATGACCTGAAGCAAAAAATCGCTGCTTGGGGGAAGCGGATTCGACGATTTAGCGAGAGGTCAAGGCGGTTCAACCAGAATCGTCTCTTCCAGAGTGATCAGAAGAGGCTCTATAAATCATTGGAGCGACCAGAGGTATGTGGAGCGGGCCCAGGACCGGATCAGGCTGCCACTGTCGCATTTTGGCGTGGCCTGTGGTCAGAGCCCGTAAACCACAGCGAGGGCCCTTGGATGGAAGTTGTGGCGAGCCAGAGTGCAAGTGTTACGCCTATGGACCCCGTCACCATAACGCCTGAAGACGTGGCTGAGGCGGTCCGTAGGGCCCCGAACTGGAAAAGTCCGGGGCTCGACGGGCTGCATCATTACTGGTTGAAGGGGTTCGTAGTATGTCACGCTGTGCTCGCCCGACAGTTTCAAGAGGCTCTCGATCAGAAGTCGCTCCCGAGCCTCTTCACTACTGGGATCACTCATTTGGTTCCTAAAGATCAGGATACCACAGACCCGAGCAAATACCGCCCCATCACGTGTCTACCCACCATATATAAGACACTGACATCCATTTTGAGCGCGAGAATCACTCGTCACCTGGAGCTAAATCAGGTGATGTCACGCGCTCAAAATGGATGCCGGGGCGGTGGTCGTGGAACCAAGGAACCACTCCTCATTGACGCGGTCATTGGCAAAGTGGTGAAACGCAACCGTCGGAATTTCTCCGCCGCCTGGATAGACTACAGAAAAGCATGCGACTCGGTGCCCCATACATGGCTAAAGAGGGTCCTCGAGCTGTACAAGATTGACTGTACAGTTCGAGACTTCCTCGGGCAGTGTATGGGGCAGTGGAGTACGATCCTTTGCTATCTGGGCGAGCGGATGATGGCTGCGGAGAACCACATAAGGATAAGAAGGGGTATCTTCCAGGGCGATTGTCTGAGTCCAATCTGGTTTTGCCTCTCCCTGAACCCTCTCAGTACTTTACTGGAGGGCTCCGGGAGGGGATTTCAGCTTCGGAAAGGAGGTACAAAAGTGACCCACCTTTTCTATATGGATGACCTCAAATTATTCGCCTCCAGTCGCTCCTATCTTATGGAATTGCTAAACATCACGTGTGAATTTAGCAATTCTATTAGAATGGAGCTGGGGACGGATAAGTGTGCGGTCCTCCATGTTGAAGGGGGAAGGGTTGCTAACTCTGAGGGCATAGACTTATCTATGCCCGTCAACTTAAGAACCCTTTCCGAGGCTGAAACATACCGATACCTGGGTATGTCACAGAACATCGGTATCGATGAGGCTGGTATGAAACAGTCAGTTTGCGACGTGTTTTATGCACGCTTGACCAAAGTGCTTAACAGCCTTTTGTCCGGTGTGAATAGGACACACGCATATAACGGTTGGGTCATGCCTGTCCTCATGTATACCTTTGGCATACTCAGGTGGAGTCAGACTGAACTTAACGCCCTGGATAGAAAAGTCCGCACTACAATGACGTCCCATAGGATGCATCATCCGAGATCGTCGGTAATGAGGCTGTACTTGCCGCGAAAGCATGGTGGGCGTGGCTTCTTGAGCGCGCTCACCATGCATAATCGCGAAGTGTGCAGCCTCCGTGATTACTTCCTGGTGAGATCGGATGATCCATTCTATAAAGACGTCATTTCTTGTGATAAAGGACTTACCCCTCTATCCTTAGCCAACGAGCAATGGCAAAACCCGGCAGTGCAGAGCATTTCCGACCGGGAGACCGTATGGAAGGAGAAGGAGCTCCACGGGAGGTTCTACAAGGCTCTACATGAGCCTTTCGTAGACACAGCAGCCTCCCTCCACTGGCTACGCTTTGGTGATCTCTTCGGGGAAACCGAGGGTTTTGTCTGTGCAATACAGGATCAGGTTATTAAGACCAACAACTATCGGAGATACATCCTAAAGGATGGCACCGTCGACATCTGTCGAGCTTGTCGCCATCCCGGTGAGTCACTTAGGCATGTCATCTCCGGTTGTTCGGCGCTTTCTAACTCTGAGTACTTGCACAGGCACAACCTAGTAGCCAGAATTCTTCACCAGGAGCTCGCTCTGAAATACGGTCTCGTGGATCGAAAATTGCCGTATTACAAGTACTTGCCGGAAGCCGTGCTCGAAAATGATCGCGCCAGGCTCTATTGGGACCGGGCCATCATCACGGACAGGACTATTCTTGCGAATAAGCCTGATATTGTGCTGATGGACCGGGCACAGTCAAGGATATTTTTGGTCGACATTACCATTCCGTATGACGAGAACCTCGTGAAAGCCGAAACAGACAAGCAAACAAAATATCTGGACCTGGCTCACGAGGTGACCGACATGTGGGGTGGTCTGCCGACCGAAATTATTCCTGTAGTCGTCTCTGCAAACGGGCTAATCCCAGCCAGCCTCTCGGGTCATCTGAGGCGACTGGGACTACGTGGCGGACCGCTCCAGGCTCAAATGCAGAAGGCGGTGCTCCTCGATACCACCCGCATCGTCCGCCGGTTTCTTTCCCTTTCCCCCTAACCCTCGGCCGTTTGGTCTCCCCTGCCGAGGGCGTCCATCTGGTTGGGCTTTTATTTATTTATGTATTTTTATATTTATTTTATGTTATTGATATTTATGTATATTTATCTTTTCATTTTCATTTATAATTATATATTTATGGGACCCAACCAGATGAGAAAACTATATAGATACCCCAAAATAATAATAATAATAATAATAATAATAATAATAATAATAATAATAATAATAATAATAATTTGGCTTAGGGAAGTGACGACCCCATCGCCCGCTGACGTAACAGTCATGTGACAAAACTGCTACGTCGGCGCAGTCAGTCAGCATCCTGCCAAGAGGTGTGAGCGCCGTGCCTAGGCAAAATTGTAGGTGCAAAGGTCCGTTTGTGCATATGACCCAACCACGAAACGGTGCCGGGTTTGGGCGTCTCCCGTTATTTGGCGCCCATAAAATGGATGATGGCACAAAGAGGAACGCGCATAGGGCCGCTGCCTGGGGGTCGCCGGGGCGCGTCTGGAGCTGGCGCTGGACGCGGCAGCATGCGGGCCGCCAGCCGAGCGCGAGGAGCTGCACGATCACCTAGCAGCCCCTCGCATCCATCATCCCCACCAGAAGGCTTGGTGTCGGCTGGGTCTTCTCGGACTCAGCAAGCGGCACCCGCCGCTGGTGGAGCACGTCGCATGCGTTGGACAAAATGTATGAACGAAAACGCATTGCGGGCGTACTATAGGGCGAAAGGGGAAGAAACTGTGGGAATAGCGTACAGGTCTCGGATGCATAGCTTTTTTGCTGAGCTGGAGCCTTCTATCCCCGTCACGGAACAAAACCTGGCAGACCGAGTTCGGTACATCATGCGCTCGAAAATATTTGATGATGCCGAACTCGAACGACTACGACGTGAGGCTATTCCGTCGTCGAATGAATCGGCTATGGCTGGAGATGCAGCTCCACATTCGGCAGACCAGCATCCACACGTGGAAGCCGCCATGGATCTTCCAGTTGTGGTTGATTCGAACGACGATGAAATAGTCTCCCACGAACTAGAGAAAATGAGGAGTATATTGGAAGAGGCGATTTTGGAAACGCGCAGCACCCCTCTCGAAAATCGACCGCGACTTCCCCGCATACCCCTAAGCAAGCGAAATCGGGCTGTCGTGAGGGCTCTTAACCCAATGCTGGTGACCTATTTGGAAGCCAGCCAGGACCTTTGCGAGACGGACTCAATTCTCTTTGGCGCCGCAGTGGCAGTTTGCCGTATTATTGGCGCCAAACTTCCCATGGCTGGACGCGCTACTACACAAAGTAGCGCCATCCCAGCCTGGAGAAAAAGAATCGAGGACCGTATCGCAAAGGCTAGGACCCTTATCGGCAGACTGACAAGCTTCAGGTCGGGTAATAATAGACCGAGGATTATGCGCACCGTTAGGATGGCGTTTGCTGGGACAAATATCAGTTTGTCCCAGCCGGATATCACGCAGAAACTAACGGAGCGCATAGACGACCTGAAGCAAAAGATCGCTGCTTGGGGGAAGCGGATTCGACGATTTACCGAGAGGTCAAGGCGGTTCAACCAGAATCGTCTCTTCCAGAGTGATCAGAAGAGGCTCTATAAATCATTGGAGCGACCAAAGGTATGTGGAGCGGGCCAAGGACCGGATCAGGCTGACATTATCGCATTCTGGCGTGGCCTGTGGTCAGAGCCCGTAAACCACAGCGAGGGCCCTTGGATGGAAGTTGTGGCGAGCCAGGGTGCGAGTGTTACGCCTATGGACCCCATCACCATAACGCCGGAAGACGTGGCTGAGGCGGTCCGTAGGGCCCCGAACTGGAAATGTCCGGGGCTCGACGGGTTGCATCATTACTGGCTGAAGGGGTTCATAGCGTGTCACGCTGTGCTCGCCCGACAGTTTCAAGAGGCTCTCGACCAGAAGTCGCTCCCGAGCCTCTTCACTACTGGGATCACTCTCTTGGTTCCTAAAGATCAGGATACCACAGACCCGAGCAAATACCGCCCCATCACGTGTCTACCCACCATATATAAGACACTGACATCCATTTTGAGCGCGAGAATCATTCGGCACCTGGAGCTAAACCAGGTGATGTCACGCGCTCAAAATGGATGTCGGGGCGGTGGTCGTGGAACCAAGGAACCACTCCTCATTGACGCGGTCATAGGCAAAGTGGTGAAACGCAGCCGTCGGAACTTCTCTGCCGCCTGGATAGACTACAGAAAGGCGTTCGACTCGGTGCCCCATACATGGCTAAAGAGGGTCCTCGAGCTGTACAAGATTGACTGTACAGTTAGAGACTTCCTCGAGCAGTGTATGGGGCAATGGAGTACGATCCTTTGTCATCTGGGCGAGCGGATGATGGCTGCGGAACACCACATAAGGATAAGAAGGGGTATCTTCCAGGGCGATTGTCTGAGTCCAATCTGGTTCTGCCTCTCTCTGAACCCTCTCAGTACCTTACTGGAGGGCTCCGGGAGGGGATTTCAGCTTAGGAAAGGAGGTACAAAAGTGACCCACCTTTTCTATATGGATGACCTCAAATTATTCGCCTCCAGTCGCTCCCATCTTATGGAACTGCTAAACATCACTTGTGAATTTAGCAATTCTATTGGAATGGAGCTGGGAACGGATAAGTGTGCGGTCCTCCATGTTGAAAGGGGGAGGGTTGCTAACTCTGAGGGCATAGACTTCTCTATGCCCGTCAACTTAAGGACCCTTTCCGAGGCTGAAACATACCGATACCTGGGTATGTCACAGAACATCGGTATCGATGAGGCTGGTATGAAACAGTCAGTTTGCGACGTGTTTTATGCACGCTTGACCAAAGTGCTTAACAGCCTTTTGTCCGGTGTGAATAAGACACAAGCATATAACGGCTGGGTCATGCCTGTCCTCATGTATACCTTTGGCATACTCAGGTGGACTCAGACTGAACTTAACGCCCTGGATAGAAAAGTCCGCACTACCATGACGTCCCACAGGATGCATCATCCGAGATCGTCGGTAATGAGGCTGTACTTGCCGCGAAAGCATGGTGGGCGTGGCTTCTTGAGCGCGCTCACCATGCATAATCGCGAAGTGTGCAGCCTCCGTAATTACTTCCTGACGAGATCGGATGATCCATTCTATAATGACGTCATTTCTAGTGATAAAGGGCTTACCCCTCTATCCTTAGCCCACGAGAAATGGCAGGACCCAGCAGTGCTTAGCATTTCCGATCGGGAGACCGTATGGAAGGAGAAAGAGCTCCACGGGAGGTACTACAGAGCTCTTCATGAGCCCTTCGTAGATACAGTCGCCTCCCTCAACTGGCTACGTTTCGGTGACCTCTTCGGGGAAACCGAGGGTTTTGTCTGTGCAATACAGGATCAGGTTATTAAGACCAACAACTATCGGAGATACATCCTAAAGGATGGCACCTTCGACGTCTGTCGAGCTTGTCGCCATCCCGGTGAGTCACTTAGGCATGTCATCTCCGGTTGTTCGGCGCTTTCTAACTCTGAGTACTTGCACAGGCACAACCTAGTAGCCAGAATTCTACACCAGGAGCTCGCTCTGAAATACGGTCTCGTGGACCGGAAATTGCCGTATTACAAGTACTTGCCGGAAGCCGTGCTCGAAAATGACCGCGCCAGACTCTACTGGGACCGGGCCATCATCACAGACAGGACTATTCTTGCGAATAAGCCTGATATTGTGCTGATGGACCGGGCATAGTCAAGGATATTTTTGGTCGATATTACCATCCCGTATGACGAGAACCTCGTGAAAGCCGAAACAGATAAGCGATCAAAATATCTGGACCTGGCTCACGAGGTGACCGACATGTGGGGTGGTCTGCCGACCGAAATTATTCCTGTAGTCGTCTCTGCAAACGGGCTAATCCCAGTTAGCCTCTCTGGTCATCTGAGGCGACTGGGACTCCGTCACGGACCGCTCCGGGCTCAAATGCAGAAGGCGGTGCTCCTTGATACTGCCCGCATCGTCCGCCGGTTTCTTTCCCTTTCCCCCTAACCCTTGGCCGTTTGGTCTCCCCTGCCGAGGGCTTCCATCTGGTTGGGCTTTTATTTATTTATGTATTTTTGTATTTATTTTATTTTATTGATATTTATGTATATTTATCTTTTCATTTTCATTTTCATTTATAATTATATATTTATACATCCCAACCAGATGAGAAAACTATATAGATACCCCACATAATAATAATAATAATAATAATAATAATAATAATAATAATAATAATAATAATAATAATAATAATAATAATAATAATAATAATAATAATAAATGGCGTAGGGAAGTGACGACCCCATCGCCCGCTGACGTAACAGTCATGTGACAAAACTGCTACGTCGGCGCAGTCAGTCAGCATCCTGCCAAGAGGTGTGAGCGCCGTGCCTAGGCAAAATTGTAGGTGCAAAGGTCCGTTTGTGCATATGACCCAACCACGAAACGGTGCCGGGTTTGGGCGTCTCCCGTTATTTGGCGCCCATAAAATGGATGATGGCACAAAGAGGAACGCGCATAGGGCCGCTGCCTGGGGGTCGCCGGGGCGCGTCTGGAGCTGGCGCTGGACGCGGCAGCATGCGGGCCGCCAGCCGAGCGCGAGGAGCTGCACGATCACCTAGCAGCCCCTCGCATCCATCATCCCCACCAGAAGGCTTGGTGTCGGCTGGGTCTTCTCGGACTCAGCAAGCGGCACCCGCCGCTGGTGGAGCACGTCGCATGCGTTGGACAAAATCTATGAACGAAAACGCATTGCGGGCGTACAATAGGGCGAAAGGGGAAGAAACTGGGGGAATAGCGTACAGGTCTCGGATGCATAGCTTTTTTGCTGAGCTGGAGCCTTCTATCCCCGTCACGGAACAAAACCTGGCAGACCGAGTTCGGTACATCATGCGCTCGAAAATATTTGATGATGCCGAACTCGAACGACTACGACGTGAGGCTATTCCGTCGTCGAATGAATCGGCTATGGCTGGAGATGCAGCTCCACATTCAACAGACCAGCATCCACACGTGGAAGCCGCCATGGATCTTCCAGTTGTGGTTGATTCGAACGACGATGAAATAGTCTCCCACGAACTAGAGAAAATGAGGAGTATATTGGAAGAGGCGATTTTGGAAACGCGCAGCACCCCTCTCGAAAATCGACCGCGACTTCCCCGCATACCCCTAAGCAAGCGAAATCGGGCTGTCGTGAGGGCTCTTAACCCAATGCTGGTGACCTATTTGGAAGCCAGCCAGGACCTTTGCGAGACGGACTCAATTCTCTTTGGTGCCGCAGTGGCAGTTTGCCGTATTATTGGCGCCAAACTTCCCATGGCTGGACGCGCTACTACACAAAGTAGCGCCATCCCAGCCTGGAGAAAAAGAATCGAGGACCGTATCGCAAAGGCTAGGGCCCTTATCGGCAGACTGACAAGCTTCAGGTCGGGTAATAATAGACCGAGGATTATGCGCACCGTTAGGATGGCGTTTGCTGGGACAAATATCAGTTTGTCCCAGCCGGATATCATGCAGAAACTAACGGAGCGCATAGACGACCTGAAGCAAAAGATCGCTGCTTGGGGGAAGCGGATTCGACGATTTACCGAGAGGTCAAGGCGGTTCAACCAGAATCGTCTCTTCCAGAGTGATCAGAAGAGGCTCTATAAATCATTGGAGCGACCAAAGGTATGTGGAGCGGGCCAAGGACCGTATCAGGCTGACATTATCGCGTTCTGGCGTGGCCTGTGGTCAGAGCCCGTAAACCACAGCGAGGGCCCTTGGATGGAAGTTGTGGCGAGCCAGGGTGCGAGTGTTACGCCTATGTACCCCATCACCATAACGCCGGAAGACGTGGCTGAGGCGGTCCGTAGGGCCCCGAACTGGAAATGTCCGGGGCTCGACGGGTTGCATCATTACTGGCTGAAGGGGTTCATAGTGTGTCACGCTGTGCTCGCCCGACAGTTTCAAGAGGCTCTCGACCAGAAGTCGCTCCCGAGCCTCTTCACTACTGGGATCACTCACTTGGTTCCTAAAGATCAGGATACCACAGACCCGAGCAAATACCGCCCCATCACGTGTCTACCCACCATATATAAGACACTGACATCCATTTTGAGCGCGAGAATCACTCGGCACCTGGAGCTAAACCAGGTGATGTCACGCGCTCAAAATGGATGTCGGGGCGGTGGTCGTGGAACCAAGGAACCACTCCTCATTGACGCGGTCATAGGCAAAGTGGTGAAACGCAACCGTCGGAACTTCTCTGCCGCCTGGATAGACTACAGAAAGGCGTTCGACTCGGTGCCCCATACATGGCTAAAGAGGGTCCTCGAGCTGTACAAGATTGACTGTACAGTTAGAGACTTCCTCGAGCAGTGTATGGGGCAGTGGAGTACGATCCTTTGTCATCTGGGCGAGCGGATGATGGCTGCGGAGCACCACATAAGGATAAGAAGGGGTATCTTCCAGGGCGATTGTCTGAGTCCAATCTGGTTCTGCCTCTCTCTGAACCCTCTCAGTACCTTACTGGAGGGCTCCGGGAGGGGATTTCAGCTTAGGAAAGGAGGTACAAAAGTGACCCACCTTTTCTATATGGATGACCTCAAATTATTCGCCTCCAGTCGCTCCCATCTTATGGAACTGCTAAACATCACTTGTGAATTTAGCAGTTCTATTGGAATGGAGCTGGGAACGGATAAGTGTGCGGTCCTCCATGTTGAAAGGGGGAGGGTTGCTAACTCTGAGGGCATAGACTTCTCTATGCCCGTTAACTTAAGGACCCTTTCCGAGGCTGAAACATACCGATACCTGGGTATGTCACAGAACATCGGTATCGATGAGGCTGGTATGAAACAGTCAGTTTGCGACGTGTTTTATGCACGCTTGACCAAAGTGCTTAACAGCCTTTTGTCCGGTGTGAATAAGACACACGCATATAACGGCTGGGTCATGCCTGTCCTCATGTATACCTTTGGCATACTCAGGTGGACTCAGACTGAACTTAACGCCCTGGATAGAAAAGTCCGCACTACCATGACGTCCCACAGGATGCATCATCCGAGATCGTCGGTAATGAGGCTGTACTTGCCGCGAAAGCATGGTGGGCGTGGCTTCTTGAGCGCGCTCACCATGCATAATCGCGAAGTGTGCAGCCTCCGTAATTACTTCCTGACGAGATCGGATGATCCATTCTATAATGACGTCATTTCTAGTGATAAAGGGCTTACCCCTCTATCCTTAGCCCACGAGCAATGGCAGGACCCAGCAGTGCTTAGCATTTCCGATCGGGAGACCGTATGGAAGGAGAAAGAGCTCCACGGGAGGTACTACAGGGCTCTTCATGAGCCCTTCGTAGATACAGTCGCCTCCCTCAACTGGCTACGTTTCGGTGACCTCTTCGGGGAAACCGAGGGTTTTGTCTGTGCAATACAGGATCAGGTTATTAAGACCAACAACTATCGGAGATACATCCTAAAGGATGGCACCGTCGACGTCTGTCGAGCTTGTCGCCATCCCGGTGAGTCACTTAGGCATGTCATCTCCGGTTGTTCGGCGCTTTCTAACTCTGAGTACTTGCACAGGCACAACCTAGTAGCCAGAATTCTACACCAGGAGCTCGCTCTGAAATACGGTCTCGTGGACCGGAAATTGCCGTATTACAAGTACTTGCCGGAAGCCGTGCTCGAAAATGACCGCGCCAGACTCTACTGGGACCGGGCCATCATCACAGACAGGACTATTCTTGCGAATAAGCCTGATATTGTGCTGATGGACCGGGCACAGTCAAGGATATTTTTGGTCGATATTACCATCCCGTATGACGAGAACCTCGTGAAAGCCGAAACAGATAAGCGATCAAAATATCTGGACCTGGCTCACGAGGTGACCGACATGTGGGGTGGTCTGCCGACCGAAATTATTCCTGTAGTCGTCTCTGCAAACGGGCTAATCCCAGTTAGCCTCTCTGGTCATCTGAGGCGACTGGGACTCCGTCACGGACCGCTCCGGGCTCAAATGCAGAAGGCGGTGCTCCTTGATACTGCCCGCATCGTCCGCCGGTTTCTTTCCCTTTCCCCCTAACCCTTGGCCGTTTGGTCTCCCCTGCCGAGGGCTTCCATCTGGTTGGGCTTTTATTTATTTATGTATTTTTGTATTTATTTTATTTTATTGATATTTATGTATATTTATCTTTTCATTTTCATTTTCATTTATAATTATATATTTATACATCCCAACCAGATGAGAAAACTATATAGATACCCCATAATAATAATAAAAAGGCGTAGGGAAGTAACGACCCCATCGCCCGCTGACGTGACGGTTATGTGACAAAACCGCTACGTCCGCGCAGTCAGTCAGCACCTTGCCAAGAGGTGTGAGCGCCGTGCCTCGGTAAAAATTGATGGTGCAAGGGCCCGCTTGTGCATATGGCCTCACCATGAAACGGCGCCGGGTCTGGGCGTCTCCCGTTAAATGACGCCCTGTATGGATGATGGAACATAGAAGATTGCGCAAAGGGCCGCTACCTGGAGATCGCCAGGGCGCGTCTGGAGCTGGCGCTGGACGCGACAGCATGCGAACCGCCAGCCGAGCGCGAGGTGCTGCACGACCACCCAGCAGCCCCTCGCATCCATCATCCCCACCAGCTTGCTTGGTGTCGGCAGGGTCTTCGCGGACCCAGCAATCGGCACCCGCCACTGGTGGATTACGCCGCATGCGATGGACCATCAATATGAATACAAACGCATTGCGGGCGTATTTTAGGGCGAAAGGGGGAGAAATTGGAGGTTCCGCGTATCGGGCTAGGATGCATCGTCTTTTTACTGAGCTGGAGCCATCTATTACTGTCACCGAGCAAAACCTGGCAGACCGAGTTCGGTATATCTTACGCTCAAATATATTTGATGGCGCCGAACTCGAACGGCTACGACGTGAGGCTGTTCCCTCATCAAATGAAAACGCTGCGACTGAGGGTGCGGTGCCACAAGTTGCAGAACAACCCGCACACGTGGATGCCGCCGTGAATACCCCAGTGGTTGCTGATTCAAATGATGATGGAACATTCACCCAGGAACTAGAAATGGAGCAAATGAGGAGTACATTGGAAGAGGCGATTATGGAAACGCGCAGTACGCCTCTCGAAAATCGACCGCGACTTCCCCGCATAGCCCTAAGCAAGCGGAATCGGGCTGTCGTGAGGGCTCTGAACCCAATGCTGGTGACCTATTTGGAAGCCAGCCGGGACCTTTGCGAGACGGACTCAATTCTCTTTGGCGCCGCACTGGCAGTCTGCCGTATTAGGTGCCAAACTTTCCACGGCTGGACGCACTACTGGACAAAGTAGTGCTATCCCAGCCTGGAGAACAAGAATTGAAGAACGTATCGCAAAGGCTAGGGCTCTCATCGGCAGACTGATATGCTTCAGGTCAGGCAATACCAGGCCAAGGATTGTGCGCACCGTCAGGATGGCGTTTGCTGGGACAAATATTAGTTTGTCCCAGCCGGATATAATGCAAAAACTGACGGAGCGCATAGACGACCTGAAGCAGAGAATCGCTGCTTGGGGAAAGCGAATTCGGCGATATACCGAGAGGTCGACACGGTTCAACCAGAATCGTCTCTTCCAGAGTGATCAGAAGAGGCTCTATAAATCATTGGAGCGACCAATGGTAAGTGGAACGGGCCCAGTACCGAATCAGGCCGACACGGTCACATTCTGGCGCGGCCTGTGGTCAGAGCCCGTAAACCACAACGAGGGCCCTTGGATGGAAGTTGTGGCGAGTCAGTGTGCGGGTATTACGCCCATGGACCCCGTCACCATAACGCCGGATGACGTAGCTGAGGCGGTCCGTAGGGCCCCGAACTGGAAAAGTCCGGGACTCGACGGGCTGCATCACTACTGGCTGAAGGGGTTTGTGGTGTGTCACACTGTGCTCGCCTGACAGTTCCAAGAGGCTCTCAACCAGAAGTCGCTCCCGAGCCTCTTCACTACTGGGATCACTCATTTGGTTCCTAAAGACCAGGTTACCACAGACCCGAGCAAATACCGCCCCATCACGTGTCTGCCGACCATATACAAGACACTAACATCCATTTTGAGCGCGAGAATCACTCGTCACCTGGACTCAAATCAGGTGATGTCGCGCGCTCAAAATGGATGTCGGGGCGGTGGTCGTGGAACCAAGGAACCACTCCTCATTGACGCGGTCATTGGCAAAGTGGTGAAACGCAACCGTCGGAACTTCTCCGCCGCCTGGATAGACTACAGAAAGGCATTCGACTCGGTGCCCCATACATGGCTAAAGAGAGTCCTCGAACTGTACAAGATAGACTGTACAGTTAGAGACTTCCTCGAGCAGTGTATCTGGCTGTGGAGTACGATCCTTTGTCAGCTGGGCGAGCGGATGATGGCTGCGGAGAACCACATAAGGATAGGAAGGGGTATCTTCCAGGGCGATTGTCTGAGTCCAATATGGTTCTGCCTCTCTCTGAACCCTCTCAGTACCTTACTGGAGGGCTCTGGGAGGGGATTTCAGCTACGGAAAGGAGGGACAAAAGTGACCCACCTTTTCTATATGGATGACCTCAAGTTATTCGCCTCCAGTCGCTCCCATCTTATGGAATTGCTAAACATCACTTGTGAATTTAGCAATTCCATTGGAATGGAGCTGGGGACGGATAAGTGTGCGGTACTCCATGTTGAGAGGGGTAGGGTTGCTAACTCTGAGGGCATAGACTTATCTATGCCCGTCAACTTAAGGACCCTTTCCGAGGCTGAAACATACCGATACCTGGGTATGTCACAGAACATCGGTATCGATGAGGCTGGTATGAAACAGTCAGTTTGCGACGTATTTTATGCACGCTTGACCAAAGTGCTTAACAGCCTTTTGTCCGGTGTGAATAAGACACAAGCATATAACGGCTGGGTCATGCCTGTCCTCATGTATACCTTTGGCATACTCAGGTGGACTCAGACTGAACTTAACGCCCTGGATAGAAAAGTCCGCACTACCATGACGTCCCACAGGATGCATCATCCGAGATCGTCGGTAATGAGGCTGTACTTGCCGCGAAAGCATGGTGGGCGTGGTTTCTTGAGCGCGCTCACCATGCATAATCGCGAAGTGTGCAGCCTCCGTAATTACTTCCTGGCGAGATCGGATGATCCATTCTATAAGGACGTCATTTCTTGTGATAAAGGACTTACCCCTCTATCCTTAGCCAACGAGCAATGGCAAGACCCGGCAGTGCAGACAATTTCCGACCGGGAGACCGTATGGAAGGAGAAGGAGCTCCACGGGAGGTTCTACAAATCTCTACATGGGCCTTTCGTAGACACAGTAACCTCCCTCCACTGGCTACGCTTTGGTGACCTCTTCGGGGAAACCGAGGGTTTTGTCTGTGCAATACAGGATCAGGTTATTAAGACCAACAACTATCGGAGATACATCCTAAAGGATGGCACCATCGACATCTGTCGAGCTTGTCGCCATCCCGGTGAGTCACTTAGGCATGTCATCTCCGGTTGTTCGGCGCTTTCTAACTCTGAGTACTTGCACAGGCACAACCTAGTAGCCAGAATTCTACACCAGGAGCTCGCTGTGAAATACGGTCTCGTGGATCGAAAATTGCCGTATTACAAGTACTTGCCGGAAGCCGTGCTCGAAAATGATCGCGCCAGGCTCTATTGGGACCGGGCCATCATCACAGACAGGACTATTCTTGCGAATAAGCCTGATATTGTGCTGATGGACCGGGCACAGTCAAGGATATTTTTGGTCGACATTACCATTCCGTGTGACGAAAACCTCGTGAAAGCCGAAACAGATAAGCAAACAAAATATCTGGACCTGGCTCACGAGGTGACCGACATGTGGGGTGGTCTGCCGACCGAAATTATTCCTGTAGTCGTCTCTGCAAACGGGCTAATCCCAGTCAGCCTCTCGGGTCATCTGAGGCGGCTGGGTCTACGTGGCGGACCGCTCCAGGCTCAGATGCAGAAGGCGGTGCTCCTCGATACCGCCCGCATCGTCCGCCGGTTTCTTTCCCTTTCCCCCTAACCCTCGGCCGTTTGGTCTCCCCTGCCGAGGGCCTCCATCTGGTTGGGCTTTTATTTATATATGTATTTTTATATTTAGTTTATGTTATTGATATTTATGTATATTTATCTTTTCATTTCCATTTATAATTATATATTTATAGAACCCAACCAGATGAGAAAACTATATTGATAGCCCACATAATAATAATAATAATAATAATAATAATAATAATAATAATAATAATAATAATAATAATAATAATAAATGGCGTAGGGAATTGACGACCCCATCGCCCGCTGACGTAACAGTTAAGTGACAAAACTGCTACGTCAACGCAGTCAGTCAGCGCCTTGCGAGAGGTGTGAGCGCCGTGCCTCGGCAGAATTCAGGGCGCAAAGGCCCGTTTGTGCTTATGGCCGTCCACGATACGGTGCCGGGCCTGGGCGTCTCCCGTTAATGGACGCCCATATTATGGATGATGGAGAAAAACTTAGTGCGCAAAGGGCCGCTGCCTGGAGGTCGCCAGGGCGCGTCTGGAGCTGGCGCTGGACGTGACAGCATGCGGGCCGCCAGCCGAGCGCGGGGTGTTGCAAGACCACCTAGCAGCCCCCCGCATCCATCATCCCCACCAGAAGGCTTGGTGCTGGCTGGGTCTTCTCGGACTCAGCAAGCGGCACCCGCCGCTGGTGGAGCACGTCGCATGCGTTGGGCTAAATCGATGAATGAAAACGCACTGCGGGCGTATTTTAGGGCAAAAGGGGAAGAAACTGGATGTTTGGCGTATCGGGCTCGGATGCATCGCTTTTTTGCAGAGCTGGAGCCATCTCTATCCGTCACTGAGCAAAACCTGGCAGACCGAGTTAGGTACATCCTGCGCTCCAACATATTTGGTGACGCCGAACTCGAGCGACTACGACGTGAGGCTATTCCTTCATCGAATGGAAATGCTGCAGCTGGGAATGCGGCGCCACTAGATGCGCAACAAACTGCATATGTGGATGCTGCCGTCAACATTCCATTTGTGGCTAATTCAGACGATGATGGAATAGTCTCCCACGAACTAGAGAAAATGAGGAGCATACTGGAAGAGTCGATGCTGGAAACGCGCAGCATGCCTCTCGATAATCGACCGCGACTTCCCCGCATACCCCTTAGCAAGCGAAATCGGGCTGTCGTGCGGGCTCTTAACCCAATGCTGGTAACCTATTTGGAAGCCAGCCGGGACCTTTGCGAGACGGATTCAATTCTTTTTGGCGCCGCACTGGCAGTATGCCGTATTATTGGCGCCAAACTTCCCGTGGCTGGACGTGCTACTCAAAAAAGTAGCGCCATCCCAGCCTGGAGAAAAAGAATTGAGGACCGTATCGCAAAGGCAAGGGCCCTTATCGGCAGACTGACAAGCTTCAGGTCGGGTAATACTAGACCGAGGATTATGCGCACCGTTAGGATGGCGTTTGCTGGGACAAATATCAGTTTGTTCCAGCCGAATATCACGCAAAAACTAACGGAGCGCATAGATGACCTGAAGCAAAAAATCGCTGCTTGGGGGAAGCGGATTCGACGATTTAGCGAGAGGTCAAGGCGGTTCAACCAGAATCGTCTCTTCCAGAGTGATCAGAAGAGGCTCTATAAATCATTGGAGCGACCAGAGGTATGTGGAGCGGGCCCAGGACCGGATCAGGCTGCCACTGTCGCATTTTGGCGTGGCCTGTGGTCAGAGCCCGTAAACCACAGCGAGGGCCCTTGAATGGAAGTTGTGGCGAGCCAGAGTGCAAGTGTTACGCCTATGGACCCCGTCACCATAACGCCTGAAGACGTGACTGAGGCGGTCCGTAGGGCCCCGAACTGGAAAAGTCCGGGGCTCGACGGGCTGCATCATTACTGGTTGAAGGGGTTCGTAGTGTGTCACGCTGTGCTCGCCCGACAGTTTCAAGAGGCTCTCGATCAGAAGTCGCTCCCGAGCCTCTTCACTACTGGGATCACTCATTTGGTTCCTAAAGTTCAGGATACCACAGACCCGAGCAAATACCGCCCCATCACGTGTCTACCCACCATATATAAGACACTGACATCCATTTTGAGCGCGAGAATCACTCGTCACCTGGAGCTAAATCAGGTGATGTCACGCGCTCAAAATGGATGCCGGGGCGGTGGTCGTGGAACCAAGGAACCACTCCTCATTGACGCGGTCATTGGCAAAGTGGTGAAACGCAACCGTCGGAATTTCTCCGCCGCCTGGATAGACTACAGAAAAGCATTCGACTCGGTGCCCCATACATGGCTAAAGAGGGTCCTCGAGCTGTACAAGATTGACTGTACAGTTCGAGACTTCCTCGGGCAGTGTATGGGGCAGTGGAGTACGATCCTTTGCTATCTGGGCGAGCGGATGGTGGCTGCGGAGAACCACATAAGGATAAGAAGGGGTATCTTCCAGGGCGATTGTCTGAGTCCAATCTGGTTTTGCCTCTCCCTGAACCCTCTCAGTACTTTACTGGAGGGCTCCGGGAGGGGATTTCAGCTTCGGAAAGGAGGTACAAAAGTGACCCACCTTTTCTATATGGATGACCTCAAATTATTCGCCTCCAGTCGCTCCCATCTTATGGAATTGCTAAACATCACGTGTGAATTTAGCAATTCTATTAGAATGGAGCTGGGGACGGATAAATGTGCGGTCCTCCATGTTGAAGGGGGAAGGGTTGCTAACTCTGAGGGCATAGACTTATCTATGCCCGTCAACTTAAGAACCCTTTCCGAGGCTGAAACATACCGATACCTGGGTATGTCACAGAACATCGGTATCGATGAGGCTGGTATGAAACAGTCAGTTTGCGACGTGTTTTATGCACGCTTGACCAAAGTGCTTAACAGCCTTTTGTCCGGTGTGAATAGGACACACGCATATAACGGTTGGGTCATGCCTGTCCTCATGTATACCTTTGGCATACTCAGGTGGAGTCAGACTGAACTTAACGCCCTGGATAGAAAAGTCCGCACTACAATGACGTCCCATAGGATGCATCATCCGAGATCGTCGGTAATGAGGCTGTACTTGCCGCGAAAGCATGGTGGGCGTGGCTTCTTGAGCGCGCTCACCATGCATAATCGCGAAGTGTGCAGCCTCCGTGATTACTTCCTGATGAGATCGGATGATCCATTCTATAATGACGTCATTTCTTGTGATAAAGGACTTACCCCTCTATCCTTAGCCAACGAGCAATGGCGAAACCCGGCAGTGCAGAGCATTTCCGACCGGGAGACCGTATGGAAGGAGAAGGAGCTCCACGGGAGGTTCTACAAGGCTCTACATGAGCCTTTCGTAGACACAGCAGCCTCCCTCCACTGGCTACGCTTTGGTGATCTCTTCGGGGAAACCGAGGGTTTTGTCTGTGCAATACAGGATCAGGTTATTAAGACCAACAACTATCGGAGATACATCCTAAAGGATGGCACCGTCGACATCTGTCGAGCTTGTCGCCATCCCGGTGAGTCACTTAGGCATGTCATCTCCGGTTGTTCGGCGCTTTCTAACTCTGAGTACTTGCACAGGCACAACCTAGTAGCCAGAATTCTTCACCAGGAGCTCGCTCTGAAATACGGTCTCGTGGATCGGAAATTGCCGTATTACAAGTACTTGCCGGAAGCCGTGCTCGAAAATGATCGCGCCAGGCTCTATTGGGACCGGGCCATCATCACAGACAGGACTATTCTTGCGAATAAGCCTGATATTGTGCTGATGGACCGGGCACAGTCAAGGATATTTTTGGTCGACATTACCATTCCGTATGACGAGAACCTCGTGAAAGCCGAAACAGACAAGCAAACAAAATATCTGGACCTGGCTCACGAGGTGACCGACATGTGGGGTGGTCTGCCGACCGAAATTATTCCTGTAGTCGTCTCTGCAAACGGGCTAATCCCAGCCAGCCTCTCGGGTCATCTGAGGCGACTGGGACTACGTGGCGGACCGCTCCAGGCTCAAATGCAGAAGGCGGTGCTCCTCGATACCGCCCGCATCGTCCGCCGGTTTCTTTCCCTTTCCCCCTAACCCTCGGCCGTTTGGTCTCCCCTGCCGAGGGCGTCCATCTGGTTGGGCTTTAATTTATTTATGTATTTTTATATTTATTTTATGTTATTGATATTTATGTATATTTATCTTTTCATTTTCATTTATAATTATATATTTATGGGACCCAACCAGATGAGAAAACTATATAGATACCCCAAAATAATAATAATAATAATAATAATAATAATAATAATAATAATAATAATAATAATAATAATAATAATAATAATAATAATAATAATAATAATAATAATAATATAATTTGGCGTAGGGAAGTGACGACCCCATCGCCCGCTGACGTAACAGTTATGTGACAAAACTGCTACGTCGGCGCAGTCAGTCAGCATCTTGCCAAGAGGTGTGAGCGCCGTGCCTAGGCAAAATTGTAGGTGCAAAGGTCCGTTTGTGCGTATGACCCAACCACGAAACGGTGCCGGGTTTGGGCGTCTCCCATTATTTGGCGCCCATAAAATGGATGATGGCACAAAGAGGAACGCGCATAGGGCCGCTGCCTGGGAGTCGCCGGGGCGCGTCTGGAGCTGGCGCTGGACGCGGCAGCATGCGGGCCGCCAGTCGAGCGCGAGGAGCTGCACGATCATCTAGCAGCCCCTCGCATCCATCATCCCCACCAGAAGGCTTGGTGTCGGCTGGGCCTTCTCGGACTCAGCAAGCGGCACCCGCCGCTGGTGGAGCGCGTCGCATGCGTTGGACAAAATCTATGAATGAAAACGCATTGCGGGCGTATTATAGGGCGAAAGGGGAAGAAACTGTGGGAATAGCGTATAGGTCTCGGATGCATTGCTTTTTTGCTGAGCTGGAGCCTTCTATCCCCGTCACGGAACAAAACCTGGCAGACCGAGTTCGGTACATCATGCGCTCGAAAATATTTGATGATGCCGAACTCGAACGACTACGACGTGAGGCTATTCCGTCGTCGAATGAATCGGCTATGGCTGGAGATGCAGCTCCACACACGACAGACCAGCATCCACACGTGGAAGCCGCCATGGATCTTCCAGTTGTGGTTGATTCGAACGACGATGAAATAGTCTCCCACGAACTAGAGCAAATGAGGAGTATATTGGAAGAGGCGATTTCGGAAACGCGCAGCACCCCACTCGAAAATCGACCGCGACTTCCCCGCATACCCCTAAGCAAGCGAAATCGGGCTGTCGTGAGGGCTCTTAACCCAATGCTGGTGACCTATTTGGAAGCCAGCCGGGACCTTTGCGAGACGGACTCGATTCTCTTTGGCGCCGCAATGGCAGTTTGCCGTATTATTGGAGCCAAACTTCCCATGGCTGGACGCGCTACTACACAAAGTAGCACCATCCCAGCCTGGAGAAAAAGAATCGAGGACCGTATCGCAAAGGCAAGGGCCCTTATCGGCAGACTGACAAGCTTCAGGTCGGGTAATAATAGACCGAGGATTGTGCGCACCGTTAGGATGGCGTTTGCTGGGACAAATATCAGTTTGTCCCAGCCGGATATCACGCAGAAACTAACGGAGCGCATAGACGACCTGAAGCAAAAGATCGCTGCTTGGGGGAAGCGGATTCGACGATTTTCCGAGAGGTCAAGGCGGTTCAACCAGAATCGTCTCTTCCAGAGTGATCAGAAGAGGCTCTATAAATCATTAGAGCGACCAAAGGTATGTGGAGCGGGCCAAGGACCGGATCAGGCTGACATTATCGCATTCTGGCGTGGCCTGTGGTCAGAGCCCGTAAACCACAGCGAGGGCCCTTGGATGGAAGTTGTGGCGAGCCAGGGTGCGAGTGTTGCGCCTATGGACCCCATCACCATAACGCCAGAAGACGTGGCTGAGGCGGTCCGTAGGGCCCCGAACTGGAAAAGTCCGGGGCTCGACGGGCTGCATCATTACTGGCTGAAGGGATTCATAGTGTGTCACGCTGTGCTCGCCCGACAGTTTCAAGAGGCTCTCGACCAGAAGTCGCTCCCGAGCCTCTTCACTACTGGGATCACTCACTTGGTTCCTAAAGATCAGGATACCACAGACCCGAGCAAATACCGCCCCATCACGTGTCTACCCACCATATATACATATATAAGACACTGACATCCATTTTGAGCGCGAGAATCACTCGTCACCTGGAGCTAAACCAGGTGATGTCACGCGCTCAAAATGGATGTCGGGGCGGTGGTCGCGGAACTAAGGAACCACTCCTCATTGACGCGGTCATAGGCAAAGTGGTGAAACGCAACCGTCGGAACTTCTCTGCCGCCTGGATAGACTACAGAAAGGCGTTCGACTCGGTGCCCCATACATGGCTAAAGAGGGTCCTCGAGCTGTACAAGATTGACTGTACAGTTAGAGACTTCCTCGAGCAGTGTATGGGGCAGTGGAGTACGATCCTTTGTCATCAGGGCGAGCAGATGATGGCTGCGGAGAACCACATAAGGATAAGAAGGGGTATCTTCCAGGGCGATTGTCTGAGTCCAATCTGGTTTTGCCTCTCCCTGAACCCTCTCAGTACTTTACTAGAGGGCTCCGGGAGGGGATTTCAGCTTCGGAAAGGAGGTACAAAAGTGACCCACCTTTTCTATATGGATGACCTCAAGTTATTCGCCTCCAGTCGCTCCCATCTTATGGAATTGCTAAACATCACTTGTGAATTTAGCAATTCTATTGGAATGGAGCTGGGAACGGATAAGTGTGCGGTCCTCCATGTTGAAAGGGGAAGGGTTGCTAACTCTGAGGGCATAGACTTATCTATGCCCGTCAACTTAAGGACCCTTTCCGAGGCTGAAACATACCGATACCTGGGTATGTCACAGAACATCGGTATCGATGAGGCTGGTATGAAACAGTCAGTTTGCGACGTGTTTTATGCACGCTTGACCAAAGTGCTTAACAGCCTTTTGTCTGGTGTGAATAAGCCACACGCATATAATTGCTGGGTCATGCCTGTCCTCATGTATACCTTTGGCATACTCAGGTGGACTCAGACTGAGCTTAACGCCCTGGATAGAAAAGTCCGCACTACCATGACGTCACATAGGATGCATCATCCGAGATCGTCGGTAATGAGGCTGTACTTGCCGCGAAAGCATGGTGCGCGTGGCTTTCTGAGCGCGCTCACCATGCATAATCGCGAAGTGTGCAGTCTCCGTCAATACTTCTTGACGAGATCGGATGATCCATTCTATAATGACTTCATTTCTAGTGATAAAGGGCTTACCCCTCTATCCTTAGCCAACGAGCAATGGCAGGACCCGGCAGTGCTTAGCATTTCTGACCGGGAGACCGTATGGAAGGAGAAGGAGCTCCACGGGAGGTACTACAAGGCTCTACATGAGCCCTTCGTAGATACAGTCGCCTCCCTCAACTGGCTACGTTTCGGTGACCTTTTTGGGGAAACCGAGGGTTTTGTCTGTGCAATACAAGATCAGGTTATTAAGACCAACAACTATCGGAGATACATCCTAAAGGATGGCACCGTCGACGTCTGTCGAGCTTGTCGCCATCCCGGGGAGTCACTTAGGCATGTCATCTCCGGTTGTTCGGCGCTTTCTAACTCTGAGTACTTGCACAGGCACAACCTAGTAGCCAGAATTCTACACCAGGAGCTCGCTCTGAAATACGGTCTCGTGGAACGGAAAGTGCCGTACTACAAGTACTTGCCGGAAGCCGTGCTCGAAAATGACCGCGCCAGGCTCTACTGGGACCGGGCCATCATCACAGACAGGACTATTCTTGCGAGTAAGCCTGATATTGTGCTGATGGACCGGGCACAGTCAAGGATATTTTTGGTCGATATTACCATCCCTTATGACGAGAACCTCGTGAAAGCCGAAACAGATAAGCAATCAAAGTATCTGGAACTGGCTCACGAGGTGACCGACATGTGGGGTGGTATGCCGACCGAAATTATTCCTGTAGTCGTCTCTGCGAATGGGCTAATCCCAGTTAGCCTCTCTGGTCATCTGAGGCGACTGGGACTCCGTGACGGACCGCTCCGGGCTCAAATGCAGAAGGCGGTGCTCCTTGATACTGCCCGCATCGTCCGTCGGTTTCTTTCCCTTTCCCCCTAACCCTTGGCCGTTTGGTCTCCCCTGCCGAGGGCTTCCATCTGGTTGGGCTTTTATTTATTTATGTATTTTTGTATTTATTTTATCTTATTAATATTTATGTATATTTATCTTTTCATTTTCATTTATAATTATATATTTATACATCCCAACCCGATGAGAAAACTATTTAGAAAAAAAAAATAATAATAATAATAATAATTGTGAATTTAGCAATTCCATTGGAATGGAGCTGGGGACGGATAAGTGTGCGGTACTCCATGTTGAGAGGGGTAGGGTTGCTAACTCTGAGGGCATAGACTTATCTATGCCCGTCAACTTAAGGACCCTTTCCGAGGCTGAAACATACCGATACCTGGGTATGTCACAGAACATCGGTATCGATGAGGCTGGTATGAAACAGTCAGTTTGCGACGTGTTTTATGCACGCTTGACCAAAGTGCTTAACAGCCTTTTGTCCGGTGTGAATAAGACACAAGCATATAACGGCTGGGTCATGCCTGTCCTCATGTATACCTTTGGCATACTCAGGTGGACTCAGACTGAACTTAACGCCCTGGATAGAAAAGTCCGCACTACCATGACGTCCCACAGGATGCATCATCCGAGATCGTCGGTAATGAGGCTGTACTTGCCGCGAAAGCATGGTGGGCGTGGTTTCTTGAGCGCGCTCACCATGCATAATCGCGAAGTGTGCAGCCTCCGTAATTACTTCCTGGCGAGATCGGATGATCCATTCTATAAGGACGTCATTTCTTGTGATAAAGGACTTACCCCTCTATCCTTAGCCAACGAGCAATGGCAAGACCCGGCAGTGCAGACAATTTCCGACCGGGAGACCGTATGGAAGGAGAAGGAGCTCCACGGGAGGTTCTACAAGTCTCTACATGGGCCTTTCGTAGACACAGTAACCTCCCTCCACTGGCTACGCTTTGTTGACCTCTTCGGGGAAACCGAGGGTTTTGTCTGTGCAATACAGGATCAGGTTATTAAGACCAACAACTATCGGAGATACATCCTAAAGGATGGCACCATCGACATCTGTCGAGCTTGTCGCCATCCCGGTGAGTCACTTAGGCATGTCATCTCCGGTTGTTCGGCGCTTTCTAACTCTGAGTACTTGCACAGGCACAACCTAGTAGCCAGAATTCTACACCAGGAGCTCGCTCTGAAATACGGTCTCGTGGATCGGAAGTTGCCGTATTACAAGTACTTGCCGGAAGCCGTGCTCGAAAATGATTGCGCCAGGCTCTATTGGGACCGGGCCATCATCACAGACAGGACTATTCTTGCGAATAAGCCTGATATTGTGCTGATGGCCCGGGCACAGTCAAGGATATTTTTGGTCGACATTACCATTCCGTGTGACGAAAACCTCGTGAAAGCCGAAACAGATAAGCAAACAAAATATCTGGACCTGGCTCACGAGGTGACCGACATGTGGGGTGGTCTGCCGACCGAAATTATTCCTGTAGTCGTCTCTGAAAGAGGTATGTAAGGATCGTGACACCTGGCGATCTGTTCTCTCTGGCTACCCCGTTAGGGATTGTGCGTGACGATAAGTAAAGTAAGTAAGTAGTAGTAGTCGTCTCTGCAAACGGGCTAATCCCAGTCAGCCTCTCGGGTCATCTGAGGCGGCTGGGTCTACGTGGCGGACCGCTCCAGGCTCAGATGCAGAAGGCGGTGCTCCTCGATACCGCCCGCATCGTCAGCCGGTTTCTTTCCCTTTCCACCTAACCCTCGGCCGTTTGGTCTCCCCTGCCGAGGGCCTCCGTCTGGTTGGGCTTTTATTTATATATGTATTTTTATATTTATTTTATGTTATTGATATTTATGTATATTTATCTTTTCATTTCCTTTTATAATTATATATTTATAGAACCCAACCAGATGAGAAAACTATATTGATAGCCCACATAATAATAATCTATGAATGAAAACGCATTGCGGGCGTACTATAGGGCGAAAGGGGAAGAAGCTGTGGGAATAGCGTATTGGTCTCGGAAATGGCGTAGGGAAGTGACGACCCTATCGCCCGCTGACGTAGCAGTTATGTGACAAAACTGCTACGTCGGCGCAGTCAGTCAGCATCCTGCCAAGAGGTGTGAGCGCCGTGCCTAGGCAAAATTGTAGGTGCAAAGGTCCGTTTGTGCATATGACCCAACTACGAAACGGTGCCGGGTTTGGGCGTCTCCCGTTATTTGGCGCCCATAAAATGGATGATGGCACAAAGAGGAACGCGCATAGGGCCGCTGCCTGGGGGTCGCCGGGGCGCGTCTGGAGCTGGCGCTGGACGCGGCAGCATGCGGGCCGCCAGGCGAGCGCGAGGAGCTGCACGATCACCTAGCAGCCCCTCGCATCCATCATCCTCACCAGAAGGCTTGGTGTCGGCTGGGTCTTCTCGGACTCAGCAAGCGGCACCCGCCGCTGGTGGAGCACGTCGCATGCGTTGGACAAAATCTATGAATGAAAACGCATTGCGGGCGTACTATAGGGCGAAAGGGGATGAAGCTGTGGGAATAGCGTATAGGTCTCGGATGCATTGCTTTTTTGCTGAGCTGGAGCCTTCTATCCCCGTCACGGAACAAAACCTGGCAGACCGAGTTCGGTACATCATGCGCTCGAAAATATTTGATGATGCCGAACTCGAACGACTACGACGTGAGGCTATTTCGTCGTCGAATGAATCGGCTATGGCTGGAAATGCAGCTCCACATACGACAGACCAGCATCCACACGTGGAAGCTGCCATGGATCTTCCAGTTGTGGTTGATCGAACGACGATGAAATAGTCTCCCACGAACTAGAGAAAATGAGGAGTATATTGAAAGAGGCGATTTTGGAAACGCGCAGCACCCCTATCGAAAATCGACCGCGACTTCCCCGCATACCCCTAAGCAAGCGAAATCGGGCTGTCGTGGGGGCTCTTAACCCAATGCTGGTGACCTATTTGGAAGCCAGCCGGGACCTTTGCGAGACGGACTCAATTCTCTTTGGCGCCGCAGTGGCAGTTTGCCGTATTATCGGCGCCAAACTTCCCATGGCTGGACGCGCTACTACACAAAGTAGCGCCATCCCAGCCTGGAGAAAAAGAATCGAGGACCGTATCGCAAAGGCAAGGGCCCTTATCGGCAGACTGACAAGCTTCAGGTCGGGTAATAATAGACCGAGGATTATGCGCACCGTTAGGATGGCGTTTGCTGGGACAAATATCAGTTTGTCCCAGCCGGATATCACGCAGAAACTAACGGAGCGCATAGACGACATGAAGCAAAAGATCGCTGCTTGGGGGAAGCGGATTCGACGATTTACCGAGAGGTCAAGGCGGTTCAACCAGAATCGTCTCTTCCAGAGTGATCAGAAGAGGCTCTATAAATCATTGGAGCGACCAAAGCTATGTGGAGCGGGCCAAGGACCGGATCAGGCTGACATTATCGCATTCTGGCGTGGCCTGTGGTCAGAGCCCGTAAACCACAGCAAGGGCCCTTGGATGGAAGTTGTGGCGAGCTAGGGTGCGAGTGTTACGTCTATGGACCCCATCACCGTAACGCCGGAAGACGTGGCTGAGGCGGTCCGTAGGGCCCCGAACTGGAAAAGTCCGGGGCTTGACGGGCTGCATCATTACTGGCTGAAGGGGTTCATAGTGTGTCACGCTGTGCTCGCCCGACAGTTTCAAGAGGCTCTCGACCAGAAGTCGCTCCCGAGCCTCTTCACTACTGGGATCACTCACTTGGTTCCTAAAGATCAGGATACCACGGACCCAAGCAAATACCGCCCCATCACGTGTCTACCCACCATATATAAGACACTGACATCCATTTTGAGCGCGAGAATCACTCGGCACCTGGAGCTAAACCAGGTGATGTCACGCGCTCAAAATGGATGTCGGGGCGGTGGTCGTGGAACCAAGGAACCACTCTTCATTGACGCGGTCATAGGCAAAGTGGTGAAACGCAACCGTCGGAACTTCTCTGCCGCCTGGATAGACTATAGAAAGGCGTTCGACTCGGTGCCCCATACATGGCTAAAGAGGGTCCTCGAGCTGTACAAGATTGACTGTACAGTTAGAGACTTCCTCGAGCAGTGTATGGGGCAGTAGAGTACGATCCTTTGTCATCTGGGCGAGCGGATGATGGCTGCGGAGAACCACATAAGGATAAGAAGGGGTATCTTCCAGGGCGATTGTCTGAGTCCAATCTGGTTCTGCCTCTCTCTGAACCCTCTCAGTACTTTACTGGAGGGCTCCGGGAGGGGATTTCAGCTACGGAGAGGAGGGACAAAAGTGACCCACCTTTTCTATATGGATGACCTCAAGTTATTCGCCTCCAGTCGCTCCCATCTTATGGAACTGCTAAATATCACTTGGGAATTTAGCAGTTCCATTGGAATGGAGCTGGGGACGGATAAGTGTGCGGTCCTCCATGTCGAGAGGGGAAGGGTTGCTAACTCTGAGGGCATAGACTTGTCTATGCCCGTCAACTTAAGGACCCTTTCCAAGGCTGAAACATACCGATACCTGGGTATGTCACAGAACATCGGTATCGATGAGGCTGGTATGAAACAGTCAGTTTGCGACGTGTTTTATGCACGCTTGACCAAAGTGCTTAACAGCCTTTTGTCCGGTGTGAATAAGACACAAGCATATAACGGCTGGGTCATGCCTGTCCTCATGTATACCTTTGGCATACTCAGGTGGACTCAGACTGAGCTTAACGCCCTGGATAGAAAAGTCCGCACTACCATGACGTCCCATAGGATGCATCATCCGAGATCGTCGGTAATGAGGCTGTACTTGCCGCGAAAGCATGGTGGGCGTGGCTTTCTGAGCGCGCTCACCATGCATAATCGCGAAGTGTGCAGTCTCCGTCAATACTTCTTGACGAGATCGGATGATCCATTCTATAATGACGTCATTTCTAGTGATAAAGGTCTTACCCCTCTATCCTTAGCCAACGAGCAATGGCAGGACACGTCAGTGCTTAGCATTTCTGACCGGGAGACCGTATGGAAGGAGAAGGAGCTCCACGGGAGGTACTACAAGGCTCTACATGAGCCCTTCGTAGATACAGTCGCCTCCCTCAACTGGCTACGTTTCGGTGACCTTTTCGGGGAAACCGAGTGTTTTGTCTGTGCAATACAAGATCAGGTTATTAAGACCAACAACTATCGGAGATACATCCTAAAGGATGGCACCGTCGACATCTGTCGAGCTTGTCGCCATCCCGGGGAATCACTTAGGCATGTCATCTCCGGTTGTTCGGCGCTTTCTAACTCTGAGTACTTGCACAGGCACAACCTAGTAGCCAGAATTCTACACCAGGAGCTCGCTCTGAAATACGGTCTCGTGGACCGGAAAGTGCCATACTACAAGTACTTGCCGGAAGCCGTGCTCGAAAATGACCGCGCCAGGCTCTACTGGGACCGGGCCATCATCACGGACAGGACTATTCTTGCGAATAAGCCTGATATTGTGCTGATGGACCGGGCACAGTCAAGAATATTTTTGGTCGATATTACCACCTGACCTGGCTCACGAGGTGACCGACATGTGGGGTGGTATGCCGACCGAAATTATTCCTGTAGTCGTCTCTGCGAATGGGCTAATCCCAGTTAGCCTCTCTGGTCATCTGAGGCGACTGGGACTCCGTGACGGACCGCTCCGGGCTCAAATGCAGAAGGCGGTGCTCCTTGATACTGCCCGCATCGTCCGCCGGTTTCTTTCCCTTTCCCCCTAACCCTTGGCCGTTTGGTCTCCCCTGCCGAGGGCTTCCATCTGGTTGGGCTTTTATTTATTTATGTATTTTTGTATTTATTTTATTAATATTTATGTATATTTATCTTTTCATTTTCATTTATAATTATATATTTATACATCCCAACCCGATGAGAAAACTATATAGATACCCCACATAATAATAATAATGTCCTCCAGACCGAATTTCGGCCACGGCGGCCTGCCTCAACGGAGGCTAGCCATCGGCGCAGGACAGAATTATAGAGCCCAAGTGTATGCGAAAGAACGGGTGCCCTCTCTATTCCCTCACTCTTCCCAATGGGACGGTAAACCGACACGACCGGAGAGAGATCAGGCGCAGGACCAACAGCTTTACGTACTTTCCGAGGCACGGGGGTGAGACACCGCCAACTTCCTGTATCCGGAAAACTACTGAGAATTTCTTGACGGAAAAATTCAATAATTAATTTTTTGGCCCGACCCGGGATTCGAACCTTCTAGACCAAACCCGGGATTCGAACCTTCTAGACCAACGAGGCGGTCCGGCAAACACGGTAACATATTATATCTATGCCAAATATCAGTCTTCCACGTCTTTGAATATTCCAAAAAATTCTTTGACAACAGACGTAAAGACAAAGACTAAGAGGTGATTCTGATAGGTAGTGATCGAATTTTGCTAAATTTGACACGGAACAACATTCATTAATGTAACTAAATTGAAACCCACGCAAGCGAAGCTGCGGGTAAAAAGCTAGTTTTTAATATATTTCTTTAATTTTTTTCTTTAAAATATAATAATATTTTTTAAATATAACTTTTTATTTATAACATTCACTAATTTTCACTTTTTTTTAAAATAGTATTGATTTTTTAATATCTTTTAAAACTTTTACTTATGATGACATCATAAAGTAGGCGATATAAGAGTACGCTATCTTTTTCACGCATTAAAATCTCACCATTACCAAGTTGAATGTGATGTACCATCACAGTCACACATACGTAATTATAGCGGCTCCCTACACTCTTCAAATCGAAACACAGTAGTGTTTAAATTTTACTTGCAACTTTATTCCATCGGTTGGTTTTAACTAATGCGTTGGCGATAAATTATAACTAATTCCTGTAGTCTTATGATACGATTATTTTGCATAATAAAGTAATTTGTTTGTTTTCAATGGCCCTAATTGAGACCCAAGAAACAATCTCTCAGATCGTCCTTTATTTAATCCCATTTAATATAGCAATTTACATTCCAATTAGTTTTCAAACGACCGTCGTCAATAGCTCTCTGTTTCGTCCCTTACTTTATTGATCTCTAAGTATAAGTAATTTTAATATACATAATTTGTTCTTAATTTTTAATTACTGTATACTCTTATATAACGGCTAATATTCGTGTATATTTAAAATTTTGAATCAGTTGTCTTAACTTAAGTTTTATCATTGGTTTATTTTATCTATTTTCATGCTAATCCGTCGAAAATTAAATTTAACCGCAGTCATTCGGATAAAATAGAAAAGAAAATTTTTATAAGAGATATTTACGATTTGAAACATTTATTATATTTAATCAGAAATAACTAAAACTACACACTATTGTTAAACTTAGTTGCATTCGAATTAGTAATGACTTAAACTAGGTGCAGTCGTTTGCCAGTAAATTAAGTGCTGCTAAGGTGGTCTTTAGGCCACCCTAAAACATAGATCATTTATATTATATAAAATATTATTGCAAATGCAAATTATGTCGGACGTTAGCCTACGAGCATAATTAGTTCTAAGTTTAGGCAGTTAAGCCGAAACATGGAATATTATTTATTTATTTATCATATCTACTTACTACTATGATTACAGGATTGCCCTAATACGATAGATAAGTCAGACTTTAGCTACGTTAGATATCGACTGCCTCGTTGGCTTACTCTCACCTCTCACCCCCGTGCCTCGGAAAGCACGTAAAGCCGTTGGTCCTGCGCCTGATCTCTCTCCGGTCATGTCGGTTTACTGTCTCATTAGATTATGAGAGAAATAGTGAGTGCACCCGTGCTTGCGCATACACTTGGGCACTATAATTCTGTCTTACGCTGATGGCTTGTATCCATTGAGGCAGGCCGCAGTGACCGAAATTCGGTCTGCAGGACATTATTATGTTAGATATCATAATCGTATTTAGAACATCCGAATAATTCAATTCCCTCAGCCACCGTATTGAGCGTACGTATAACACAAGTGAGCGGAGCTTCGCGTAATAAGTTGGTTCTCGCGCGCGGCATTTCCAGCAGTAGGTGTGCAACCTTAAACAAGTATCTGGTCAACGATATTTCCCCTCTTACTTCCAGTTTACTGTATCGTACCATACCGAGGACATACAGAGTAGGGTACAGTAATGGATAACCTGGATACACCTAATATAATTTGAAATATAAAAATCTGGAAAAATTGTTTTTAACACATTCCAACATTGACTTTAAGTATCTTCATTTGGAGCCCAAATTACAGACTTTCGCTCCAAATGACTTTACCATCGCTTGATACAAGGGCTTTAGTGCGTTAACGTTAGTGAACTCGTTCGATTGTCTCAGGACAAAACCAAGATTGCGATATGCCCTCTTGCAGACTTCAGTAATGTGTTTTCGGAACTTTAAATCACTTGTGAAGGGAACACACAGATCTTTCATTCACATTAAAATAAAATTTACTGTCCCGCTTCCACTTCAAGACGCTGCAGTTTAGAATGGTCTGAGGTATCTTAAAAGGTACGTTGATTCCTTGATCACATCCGGTAAGTCATTTGTCATAATTATAAAACGGAGGGGACTCAAATTACTTCCTTGACTTAATCCTGACCTTGTAAAGTACTACTCAGAGATACCCACCATAGTCAAATAATAAACAACAAACCGCCGTGAAAAGTCATCTACCCTCCAACCACGCAACGAATCGATGATCACCGCGAGGGCCATGACCCACCATATTGCGAGGATCTCTTTTATTTGAGAGCAGGCTCAAAGATCTTTAATAAAGGTGAGTTAGAAACATTTTTTTCAATCAGCAGTGCCATGTTACCACTATTATTTTTAAAAATCTCTACCTGTTCCAGCACACAAATTCGCAGCCCTTTATTACAAATATGTAAGACGTTAAAGGAGTGGTCGTTGCCTTGGTTTAGCAAAATGGAATTTATCAGGATTGCAATTTCTGTACGCGGCTAAATGCTTTTTATAACGTGTTCCAAAGTTATGATCAGTCTGACCCATGTAAACGGCGTAGCATTCGTCACAAACAACATTTGCTATTTATTATCTTCGATAGTTTATCTTCGAAAATAAATAGTAAATTAATCAGACCAGCTGCTTTTATTTCTACCGAATCAAAATGCGGATGCGTTGTCACCCCTAAAGACTAAGATGGAAGGCCTTAATTCCAGTATGAAAGAGGCTTCGTTTCTCTATACTCACCATTCGAAACATAGCAGCATGAAGCTGCTGTTTTATATATATATATATATATATATATATATATATATATATATATATATATATATATCATTAAAATACTTATAATGATCTACAACATATAATTGTTAGTTGGGTTTCTTGGATGGAGTTAGTGTAACTTCAGTCTGATGATAACTTGACCCAGTAACATTATTATATTTGTGATCAAGAGACGATGTTTCATAGCTAAGCTATGATCTGATAGGTGGCGCTGTTGTTAAGTTATAAGAAAAGTTTATACTTAGTGACCAAAATGTATGTCTAATAGATAATCGGGTTAGTACCAAAAAAGAAAATTACAAAATCTGGACCTGATAGGCGACGCCGGGATCGAGTTAATTATAAATTTATATTTACACTATAAAAAGTCTGGAGTGAATTCGGAGTGAAACTCATCACGCCACCAACTATAAAGGGAGGAACAATGTCTAGCTAGCTGGTCTAAATATATAAGTAAAAATGAAATGACTGTCTGTAACTTTGCAAAAAAACTGTCTTTTTTCTAAATGGAGGGTAACCGATTATTATAAAATACAACGAACAGATTGAGGAATGCTAGGAGTGATCTAGGCTATTTTTTATCTCAAAAATTTGAAGAAATTTTTCGTATATCGATAAATTGGTAAAATAAATAGTCTTTGATGAATTCGTCAATCTTGAATCTTAACAACGCCACATAATAGATGCTACTCAAGCAAAGTCGGGGTGGGTTGCTAGTCTATACATCAATATAACCATTACAACCCTTCACAAGTCCACTGCTGAACCTAGACCTTCCCCAAGGAATGCCACAAAGCACTATCCTGAGCCACCCGGTACCCCGATACCCCATATAGGCAAACACAGTCTAGGGTTCAAGGGTTGAGAAGAAAATGGACAAAACAAAGTTTATGTTTAATGTTTATTTCACATTTATGCCGGTAGTTGTTGGTAACCTGTAACCTGACTATTTCATCGTAACAAAAAATAAATCCGCCAAAACATCTATTTGTCCGAAAGATACAGAGGAGGGAGCGTCGGGTATAGAGTTGGAAGAAGAACGTCCTAATAGAAGACAAAATAAAGAAATCGTGTACGAAGAACAGGAAAACTCGAATTTCAAAATTTTAGATGTTGGTGACTTATAAATAAATAAAAATGTTTTAATTAATGTGATTCCTATTTATGTGTGTTGTAATTTTCTATAGTATCTTTGTATAAATTGAAATAAATGGTTTGACTTTTAGTTTCACTTTATCAAGATTTATATTCCTGCCGTATATATACGTTTCCGGTAACATACGAGTAAACATTACGACGTAATATAACTCCAACTAATATTTTAAATGCTAATAAAGGCGAAAGCTAGTATATTTTAATAATACTTTTTTACTACTTGCATATCTATTATAATTATAAATAACTACCGTATGATTTATACTTAGTTTACAATGTATAATAAAACATCTGTGTCTGCACTAGATTAATATATGTGTGTATTTCAGATACTCGCTCTCTCTTTTTATAGGTTACAGACTTAAGTGTAACTCAAATAGAAGGTAAATGGTAAAATGTGAAACTTAATCATAAATATGTGTTTTGTGATAAATATATATTTTTAAATGTGTATAAAAATGTACCTCTTTGTATATAACGTGTGTGTAAGAAGGTTAAGCTATATTAACTTGTAGTAAGTTAATGCTTCAGTTTCTTTACAGTTTAACTAATGAAGAAGTTCAAATAATTTAATTTTGCATTTTTTAATTAAAGAATAAATTTCAGTAATTTTATTGATTTTTTTAATAATAAACTAAAGCATGACGATAAATAGGTTTATTTGTGCAAATTTAAAAATAATAATGTGTTTTTGAAAATACAAGTACCAAATACTTTTGTTCCTATAAAACTAAAAGAACGAAGTGCGAATTTTGATTACGCGTCGACGAGCGACTAGAGCGAGTGCGATAGATCCCACTCGGTGGGCAGGTAGAGCTAAGCCACGCCTCCAAAACAACATTTAATTTTCGAGGTATCCTCTTAACTCGAAGTTGACGGCGAGTATATTTACCCGGGAAGAATAATTCAACTAGGTAAGTCCAGCTTCAACCGAGAGGTCAATAGACGGAATTCAACTTGCTGGTGCTGCGTTCGGTTGATGCCAACATATTTTCTCCTCAAATATACCTCAAAAGCTGAAAACAAGATTGTGCAACCAGTGCGTGTTTCCAGTGATGACTTACTCCTATGGATCCGAGACCTGGTCTTTCTCTACTGGTCGCAGAAGGGCGCTGAAGATCGCTCAGCGAGCTATGAAGTCTATGCTCGGGTTTTCTCTGCGTGATATACTCTGAAGGAACAGACTGACCGACATAGCCCAAAGAATTAGTAAGGTGAAGTGGCAATGAGTCAGCCATATAGCTCCAAGAACTTACGACCGATGGAGAAAAAGGTTCTCGAGTGACAGCATCGTACCGATTGACAGTGTAGGGTGACCATCCACTAGATGGAGAGACGACCTGGTCCTTGGGGGAGGCCTATGTTCAGCATTGGACTTGTGGTGGGTTTTAATGATGACGATGATGATGAGACAAATATAGTAGGTTGTTTTAAGGTGGGAAGTGAAAAAAAAATATGTTGTGTTTCGGATTCTTAAGTATATAGCTTGTTTTTTTTTAAGTGAGTGGTACTGCAGCCCAAAGATTAAACTTATAAAAAGGAGGCTATAGATGCACGTTTTCTCTTCTAACAATTAAGATGGGTGCCTCACAGACCGTATTTATAATGACTTTTGATCCACACGAGAACACAGCAGTGCAATCAATATTATAGGTCGGCAAAATTAGATAAGAGTGTGGTGCTTAGACGGACTCCTAGGTAGTAGCAAAAACGTACATTCAGGTAATCTATTTTGTTTTGGTCATTCCTTCTTAAGTAGTGCCGAGATGTATATATAATATTTGTTGAGATGTGTATGTATTATGGACCAAGTGATTAAATAGAGCACCATTCACAATTTCCGAGCATTATGAATAATGACAAGTCAAATCGGGCAATGTAATGAATACTGATTTAAACTTAATTATTTATGACATTGTTTGGTTATTATGCATATTGATACGTAACTGTTGGGCAATTTGATCATCATCATCATCATCATTACAGCCCTTTACAAGTCCACTTCTGAACATAGGCCTCCCCCAAGGTATGCCACAAAGCACGGTCCTGAGCCACCTGCATCCATCGACTTCCTGCATGTCTTACCAGGTCGTCACTCCATCTAGTGGGGGTCGCCCTACACTTCGTCTACCGGTACGAGGCTGCCACTCGAGAACCTTTTTTCCCCAGCGGTTGTCGGTTCTTCGAGCTATATGGCCGGCCCATTGCCACTTCAGCTTACTAATCCGTTGGACTATGTCGGTCACTCTGGTTCTACTGCGGATATCCTCATTTCTAAGTTTATCACGCAGAGAAACTCCGAGCATAGCCCTCTCCATAGCTCGCTGAGCGACTTTGAGGGTCCTCATACGGCTAGCAGTGAAGGACCACGTCTCAGATCCATATGTCATCACTGGCAACACGCAATGGTTGTGAAACTTAGTCTTCAGGTTTTGAGGTATACCTGACGAGAATATGCGTTGTAAATTCCCGAACGCTGCCCAGCCGAGTTGAATCCGTCGATTGACCCCTCGGTCGAAGTTGGACTTACCTAGCCGGACTATTTCTCCCAGGTAAACGTACTTGTCAACAACTTCGAGCATAGTGCTCCCAACAACTACCGGCATAGGTGTGACATGGACATTAAACATGATCTTTGTTTTGTCCATGTTCATCTTAAGGCCTATCCGTTGGGAGGCACTATTGAAGCCATTGAGCATAGTGCTTAAGTCCTCTAGCGATTCTGCCATAAGGACTATATCGTCGGCAAATCACAGGTGAGTGATGTACTCGCCATTGGTGTTAATACGTATCCTTTCCAGTCCAGTAGCTTGAAAACGTATTCCAATGCAGCGGTGAAGAGTTTCGGGGAAATAACGTCACCCTGTCTTACACCTCTCTGCAGTTGGATAGGTTTCGTACTCTGGTTCTGTACCCGGATAGCCATCGTAGCCCTACTGTACAAACACTTCAGCACTTCGATATACCGACAATCAACTTGGCACCGCTGAAGAGACTGTAGCACCGCCCAAATTTCGACAGAATCAAAGGCTTTCTCATAAACCACATTCGCCAGGCAAAGTGGCAGATTGTACTCTTCGGACTTCTGTACAATTTGCCGAAGGGTATGTATGTGGTCTATGGTACTAAAGCCTTTTCGGAAACCGGCTTGTTCGGGAGGCTGGAAGTCGTCGAGTCTGCGTGTGAGACGATTCGTAATGACTCTCGAAAACAGCACTTAGACGCGGCTCAGAAGAGATATCGGTCTGTAGTTCTTCAAGAGAGCGTTGTCACCTTTCTTGAAGAACAAGACCACCGCACTTCTGCTCCACGCCCCAGGAGTAGTGCCACTATTGAGGACGGAATTAAAGAGTCTCTGAAGGACTTCAAGTACCGGTTTTCCACCCGCTTTCAAAAGCTCCGCTGTAATTCCATCCTCGCCCGGGGACTTACCGTTTTTAAGGTGCTGGAGAGCCATTCTAATCTTGCTCAGACTGACGTCCGGGATATCATAGGAATAGTGTCGGATAAGACCCGCTTTTGGATCGTTACTCACACTTGTGTGTGGCTCCAACGATGATGTGTACAGCTGCCCATAGATCCTCTCAATCTCACTCAGAATCTCAGGTGTCCCGGAAACGATGTTGCCACACTCAGTCTTCAGCTTTGACAGTTGGCTCTTACTGGCAGACAGATCTCTGGCAAAGACTTTGGAGCCCTGGTTCCACTCAATCGCTTCTTCAATACGAGCAGTATTAAGCTTGCGTAAGTCTCGCCGCATGCATTTGGAGATCTGTCTGTTCAGTTGCCTGTATGCTGTCAAATCTGTTGACGATTGCAGCCTCATCTCTCGTCTAACAGCCATGAGATTAATAGTGTGATCGGAGAGCTTTTGTGTTCTTCTGCGGCCGGTCTTGCAGAACATAGCTCCGAACGCATGGACAGTTTCCAAGAACTTGTCATTCATATCGTCCACTGCATTGCAATCTTCTAGGCACTGAAAGCGGTTACTTAACTCGAGCTGAAAGGTTTCGGGATTCCGGATTAGATCAAGAGGGGAACGGAGCGTTGAATTCATTAGACGAGACCTCTCCAACTTAACGTTTAGGTTCAGTGTGCCTCTAACCATTCGCTGCTAGTTTTCACCCTTGCCATCACTGAGGCATCACTGAAAAGTTGGCGTCTGGTCGTCATAATGAAGTCAATCTCATTTTTTGTCGAACCGTCGGGACTCGACTAGGTTCACTTCCTGCGGGGCTGCTTCTGGAAGAAAGAGTTCATCATAAAGAGTCCCTCTTTCTCCATGAAGTCGGCCGGCTGCTGGCCCCTACGGTTCCGTTGCCCTACTCCAAATTTCCCTAACCTCAGCTCACCACTTTTTCTTGTGCCTAGTTTTGCGTTGAAGTCTCCCATCAACACTGTGTAGTGGGTTTTGGAGGAATGTATGGCTCTGGAAATATCCTCATACATTTCCTCCACCTCCTCATCGGGATGTGCCGAGGTTGGTGCGTAAACCTGTATGACCTTCAGCGAATACCGTTTGGTGATTCTGAGTATCAGGTACGCGACCCTCGTCGACACACTCCCAATCTTTACAACGTTGTTGACGAGAGACTTGTGGACGATAAATCCGACACCTCCTTGGGACAGATGGTCGCCCTCCCGGTGATAGAACAAGTTGCCAGACTCGAGGATTACCGTATCCTCCCACTCTCTTCGGACCTCGGATAACCCAATAATATGCCAGCGCAACTTGTCTACCTCTTCTTCCAACTCCAGTATCTTCTCGTCAGTCCTCAGGGTGCGTGCGTTATATGTTGTCAGGTCGAGTCGTCGTAGGTGGCAACCGAACCTCCATCGGAGATTCTTAGCACCCTCTGCCCCGCCGTTACCATTGTCGCCACCGTAGCCAGGATTAGCGGGGCCGCCGTAGACTGGGGGCCGTTTGTTTGCGTTTTCACTCATGGGGGGATATTTGCCATAGTTGCCACGCTTGGCGAGCTGGTTGGCAACCGCAGTTTTTTATTATATCATTGCTGTTATCAGGAAGATGCTGCTGCCCATCTCCTGCCTGTCTCCCTCTGTCGCCCCTTACGACACCCACGGAAAGATATGGGTAGTGGATATTCTCAACCGCCACTACACGGCATTTTGCATTTTGCAATTTGATATAACCTAACCTAACCAAACATTACTATTTTAATCACTTTTAAAACATTAAGCTAATAATGTTAAAGATGGTAAAAATTTATTATTTGCTAATCGTACGAAAATCATATGTTTAAAAAATAATTATTCATACATAGATAAACGAATACACTCTCCCTTCAATTTTTCAAATTAAAAACAAATTCTTGTAATATAATATTTTAATTTGTATAATTGGATGGTTAAGAAAATTTACTACTCCGTATTATCCCGTGGATTTCGTAAGAGGAGACAGAGGGAAATTGACACAAGAGGTTGACAGCAGCATATTCTTTGTCACAACTCAAAATAATTAATAACTTATGCAATTATAATTATTTATTTATTTTGTTTATGCAGTATTTCTTTTTCTTTGATATTAATTCAAGTTACACTTTTTGAGCGTGGTGACCGATAAGAAAACAATTTTTTTCTTTTATTAAATAAATAAATAATAAATGCACTTTGTTCATTCATATTCAAAACAATTTATACACAAATTTTACAAGTACAGCTATTCACTGTTGTACATAAATACCTATACACCTATATACTTTCTCATAAACAGCTGCTTATGTATTCGTCCGATTTCGGAGCAGCTCGTCTCGATTCGTGCGAGCTTCGTAGAGTCGTACAATACGTCTAGTTGCACGCACACAAACACCGTGTCGAAGACTGCCGAAAAGAAACGACGTTAGACAATGCACGGCCTTCAAGCCACACTTCCGTGCCCGTCGGAGTGGGGAGCGTGAGGTTTTTTCGTTACGGAATAAATTTCTGGATTCGGTCCCCGCGCTCAAGGCCCGCGATAGAAGCTATGCAATAGCTTAAAAACTGTTTCCAACCCATCAAATCATGGCAACTGCGGCGGATAGCATTATGAGGCAACCTATGTTCAGCTGTAGACTTTTAATAAGATGTAATGACGATGATGATGAGGTATCATTTAAGAGTATTAGTTTGGAGGCCATACAGATGACTTTAATTATAATTAAACGAATAAGGCCATTCTTGTTCCTTGCAGATATCGAATCTACGACCCAAAAAATAACAACGGCGAATCACCTGGCACGATAATACTGAGCTGTCAAATAATAAGGAGAAATTATTGTAACAATTTTGAAAACAAAGCAAATCAAATTGCATTTACTATTTTGAAATTCGGTCATGTAACACAAACAAAAATAGTTATAAATATAAAAATACTTTTTGCAGACAAGCTTTTATACGCATACTAAAATTTCATTCGGCTATTTTAAATGAAATATGGCATTAAACGGTTAAGTAAAAGTGAAAATTATTTGTGGTTCGAGAAATATTCTAAGAGAAGTGTTTCCAATAAATTAATGAAGTATTTGAAACGTTATAAAAAACTTCTTCACTACGAACATTTTCCCAAAAGCTCTTTCACTCCTTTAATTTTTGTGAATGGCTTTGATAAAATTGACATTTTCAAGTTAGGCGACGAAACCTTTTAGGCGAACAAGTGTCGTTAAAATGGTCGAGCATTGACTTTTATATTTCAAAATTAATTTCAGGAATTTTCAAAAATGTGTAGACATTTTGCCGTGTCGTGTTGTAGGAGAATCCATCACAATATTTTTCAAATCTATAACGTAAGAGGCGACTGGCGACGGGAAGGAAAGACAAAAGCACAAAACCTCCTTACAACGGAATGAGAATATGTCAAGCAATGGACTTTTACTTGTTGATAATAAAGAAAAATAGTAGAAAACTATGGTTTTAATTATTATATAAAGATATGAAAGTTAGTATGAAATCAATTATTATATTAACAGCTTAAATTATTTTTTTTCAAATCACAACCTTGCATCATTGTTTGCAATATTGTTTAAAGAGCATGTAAGTAATTTTTTTATCAGATAGGGTGACGAACGAGCACACAGTCCACCTGATGGTAAGTGGTTGCTGTGGCCCATAGACATCTACAGACATTGACATAGACATCCTTCGAATCGAATCCTGCGAATCGCGCAGAATCTTTGTCACCCATGAAGACTAAGATGGAACGCCTCGTTTCCACTAAAAAGGGTATCCGGTTCTCTACATTCACCATACGAAACACAGCAGCATTAAGTTAATATTTTACGCTGATATTCTTTAAGAGCGTGGTCCTTCCTCGGGCGAGCCGACCCATTCGTGCTACAACTATACTACTAATATAACTACAGCATGGCTCTACCACGTTTCCATGTGAATTCTCTTTCAGCATTCACTTCTTCATCATCATCATCATTGACATTACAGCCATTAAAGTTTACTGCTGAGCACAGGCTCTCCACATAGATTGCTAAAAAGGAATTTAGCATAAATTTACCTATTTTAGTTAGGTTAACGATTATAAATTACATCTACAATCAAAAAATCGAGAGTCCTGCTATTGCCTTATTTGAAACTAAGAAAAGCAGCATAATAACTTTTTTTCAGTCCTTAAAATCCTTGTTGAGTCAATTTCTGGATATAGAACTTTTTAAGACTGTTAATATGTGGACAATATTATATGTAACATAGGCTTGGTGTTCTAAAACGGATTTTCCATCGGTCGCTTTAAACTGTCCTCAGCCACATGTGCGATTGGCGTTTCCAGTTAATATATTCTCCCCGACTCATAGTCAGGATGAGTAAGAAGGCGAAGATGTAAAAATTAAGTATAATAAACTGCAAATTTGAATGAATGTTAGCGCTAAAACAACAGTAGCAGAAATTTTTAAATTTTTAAAGAATTGTTAAATTATCTACTTACTTCATTGAATTACTAGCTCATCTAACAGTTTTTCCGGTAGGTAGCACAATTGATTTAACTCCAAATTCATTTCGAACTGTTAGTGTAAAAATAAAATTAAAGAATAACTCGGTCACAGCACCATCTATCTATTAACTTGACAACCGCACTATCTATCAAATCTTAACAAAGCTATGAGCGTTAAAACATATGATCTTAATGGATCAAGTCATTTAGAAGTAGAAGATCAGGTAGATCACTAACAGACGCCTCAACGATTATAATACTTTTAAAGATGTTACGATTAATTTTGCTCGTGACATACATTATATATGTATGTCACGCACATACATGTTTAGAATATACAAAATAGTTTTTTATAAAAAAATATTTTGTTACAAAATCCGATAGTAATTTAATCAACGAAAATTTCAAATAACAAAATGGAACATCTCGTAACAGCGTTTCATACTATATGTAACGTTAAGTAAAAGTTAAGAATTTAAAGGATCCTCACCCGTATCTCTCTGAGGGATATGTATTCTTTCAAACAATTCCTCTAATTTCGCTTCATCCAAACAAAATCCCGTCAGTAAACTATCCTCTAGATTGGCTACTTGTACATTCTTATCATCAAAAGTTTCTCTATTGCAGCATTTAAATAAATGAAATTCGTCTCTTTTGTCATTTTGTATTTTAATGGGTTTTGAGTTAAACTTTTCGCCTGCTGTATAAGTAGCACCCCTACTCAAACGATTGCGGTAAACTGTTTGAATAATTGTTTCAAGAGCTTTTTGATCTTGCATTCGTCTTTGTATCGCTGCTGCTTGCACATTTGCTACTATTTCTTTATACTTTTCTTCCAACTTTTCCATGGTGTTTGTCAACTCTTTTTGATTTTCTTCAGTTAATTCAGTTATTAACTCAGTTCTTTGTTTTAATAGTTGCAGATGTAAAGTACTTTCAAGTAGGTTTTTCTCTCGTTGTATACTAGCTATTTGAATTTGATATACTTTAGCATGTTTACTTTTAGACTTTTCTGTTTTGTACAATCGCCTTTCTAATTCTTGAGCCTTTTCTTTGAATGTTTCTGAAGTAAAATCTGTACTATTTTTGACAAAGCTGTTTCTTAAAATAGAGTTATGAGCCTTTATTTCTTCAAGATCAGCACGTAAATTCGCTATTTCTTTATTCTTTAAAGCGATTGCGTTTTCTTTTTCTATGAGGATTTCATCGTGAATAGTTTTTAGTTGCCTTATCTCAGCCTCATGTTTATTGCTAGTTTCTTTTATTTTCAATTCATATTCTTCTTTTAAGTTGTGTAATTTCCTTTCGTAATGATTTTGGATTTCTTCTCGAATAGAAGTTTTTACTCTTAGTACATCACTTTCATGCTCATGTTTCAGCTTTTCAATTTCTAATATCTTCAATTCGTTAAAGTTGTCAAGTTTTTCTTTAAGTTCCGTCACCATTGTCTTACAGTTGCAATTTACGTAGTTTGTCTGAGAGTCGCTATTGCAGACACTGATGGTAGTATTCGTTGCACAATGTATTTGTAATACATCTCTTTGTAATCCTGAAGAAATATCTTTTTCTGTTTTATATCCCTCTTTGAGAATTCGTAATTCATTACGTAACATTGTATTTTGGTTTTTTATCTCTCTCAATTTCTCTACAAGTTTGTTTACTCTTGAATAAACATCGTCTTCAGAATCATTAATATTTGATAAATCTTTGAAAATTTCTGGTAAACACAGATAATTTGCCAGTGTTGAATTGGAAGAGAATAACAAGTTTTCTGCTAGAGCCTTTATATCTTGCATTTCTTGATAAGGTTCTGTTAAATTTGTTACTACTTTACTAGAACATACAGTAATTCCGCTGTTATTTGACTGAAACGCAGTATCTGCTAATGATTTTGAATTATTAGAAAATATTTCAGCATTATTGTTAACTGAATTTCTTACAGGACAATCTAACTCTGAAAATGAATCTTCACTACTCTCTTCTTCAAGCAACACTGGCAGTTCGTTAGATGGAGGGTGATCATTGAATGGTTCACTAAGAACACCTTTTGCTAATTGGAAACAAAGCATAAAAAGGTATTTATTACGAACGATTTTCTCTTCTGCCTTGCAGTCGGACAATCTCTGAATCCAAGCATTACACAATTGAATGTCTTCTTGGTCAAGTAACTGTTCTAAGTATGGTTTTAAAATTTGCAAATACCGTTTATATTCCACGTCCAGATTTGTGTTTTCATCCTTGTCCATTTTAAACTAATAATGCAATTACATTTGAGTATGTACGTCCTAAGGGTATTAGTGTTCTGTGATGTACGTAATATGACAATTTATTTTGATTCCGATATTCTTCTACCGTTTGACATTTTATTTTTCAGTAATTTAAAAAAGTTTTTACTAAAGGATAACATCTTTCTTTACATTTCTTGATTTATTTTAAAAAATCACAAATGAATATTTAAATTAAAAACTAAACATTAGGAGGTGAAACAATATAGAATTTATAATATTGAAGCTGAGAATAAGCAAATGGAAATAAGAATTCGTGAGATGTCAATAATAACCGTCCAAACAAGGTTTTTAAAATGTATTCGTTGTTGCAGAAATCTAACCTTTTTATATTAATTATTTAGTATAAAATATATCTATATATTTTAATTAGTATAATATTATATTGTATTCCATTATTATTCTCAAAATGATTTTTATTATGCTATTAGAACCATGGTAGCTCTGTTGGTAATATCCGTAGAATTTACAGTACGAGTGCATCCCCACAGCACAGGCTCCAATGAAATTGTTGATTGCAATTTTGATTGCTGATTTACCACATACTTGACGTTTAAGGAATACATCGTGTAAGGAACCTCCTTGTTAAAGGAACAAAAAATATTTAGATTACATGTTATGCCCACTAACACGCACTAGAGAAGCGCGGCGGGCTGGTTGCTTCTGTTTCTCAGAAATATGAGCAAGACTTTTACTAGCTGTGGGACTAGTATATAGGCTACAGTCTATAAACTATCTAGAACTACGTTAACACAACACGTACAATATGTAAGAGCCAAATAAAATTATAGACTGTACATATTATTTCTCACGAACCACAACTGCAACCAGCAACATTTTGCACGTGGTAGAGCCATGCTGCATTTTAAGAGTATTAGGGTTCAACCTCATATCCCCCCAGTATATTTGTCTAATTCATAATTGGAGTGGGTAACGACGTTTAGATACTTGGGTCATATTGTTACTCAGAATCTGTGAGATGGTTCCGACATGGACCGTGAGCGACGTTCCTTGTCAGTGCGTGCCAACATGATAGCTTGACGCTTTCAAAGGTGTTCTTATGCCTCCAAACTGGCGTTGTTTTCTGCTTACTGTAAGCCACTTTACACTCCTCAGTTATGGACGAATTACACTAAATAGGAATACCGCAGGCAGGAAGGTGCAGTATAATGATTCGTACCGCATTTTGTTTCGTCAGCCACGATACTGTAGTGCGTCCTCGATGTTCGCAGAGACCCGTGTCGCTGGTTTGGATGCACTGATCCGTCATCGTATCGCGCGATTTAGAAGTTCCCTTTTTGGGTCGCAGAATAATGTCATTAAAATAATTTGTAATATTTGTGCATTTAGTGAAATTTTTAATTGATGCACAACTTTATTAATATCTAAATAATAATATTTAATATTTTGATTAATTAACTAATAATAAGAATTAATACTTAAGGCTGTAATCTTTAAATTTAATTTTCTAATGGATCATTGTTGTCTGTATCAAATAAATTATTAAGAGGGAAAGAAACCAGCGGACGATGCGGGCAGTATCGAGGAGCACCGCCTTCTGAATTTAAGTTTGGAAAGGTCCATGGAGTGGCGATTTGGTCAGGAGTCCAAGTCACCTCAGATGAACCGAGTGGCTGGCTGGGAGTTCCGTGCCCGTGCTGGCCGTTCGCAGAAACGACTACAGGAATAATTTCGTTCGGCAGACTACCCCACATGTGGGTCACCTCGTGAGCCAGGTCCAGATATTTTGATTGCTTATCTGTTTGGCTTTCACGAATTATTATTATTATTATTATTATATTCGTATCTTTAAAGAATAACATACAATCGAGTCTCTTACTTCTCTTTTATGTACATTAATAATTAAAAATAAGTATATCTCGTAATTTCATTTTATCTCCCTAAATATTTCTGTACATACTTGGTATATTCTACATGAAATCCAGGTACTTTAGAGTAGTATTGAACATAATCTTACTGTATACCGTATATTTGCAATGGACTTAAATTTGCCTGCGTTGCCTGTCATTCCCTAAGGAGCTTTCCTTGAGTCACGCTCAAAAGCGACTTTATTAGGAGATTCTGTGCACAAAATAATATTTGTACGGTGAATAATCTACATTACCTTATAAATATATAAAAATATTTTTAAATTAACATAGTTAATAGTCTTATTTTAAGGAAAAGGGTGGTAAGCTAGCACACGTTATATACGTGATGGAGCCACGCTGCAGCCACATTATGGTTGTAGCATGAATAGGTCGGCTCGACCGGGGAAGGACCACGTTCTCACAGAATACCAGCGTAAAATGCAACTTAATGCTGCTGGTTTCGTGTGGTGAGTGTATAGAACCGGTGTCCCTTTTTGCTGGAATCGAGGCATTCGTATTAGTCCACATGGGTGACAACGCATCTGCATTTTGGTTCTTAATCTAGGTTTAATGTATAAGTCTATGGGCCACAGCATCCACTTACCATCGGATGAACTGTGTCTTTTTATAGCATAAAGGTGACAAACGAGCACGATCGAGGAAAAATGTTGTCTATGGGAAGTCTCAGTGACCCGTAGACTACATCTTTTCTCGATTAAGTCATAATATAGATGCGTTTTCATACCTGAAGACTTTTATGGAATCCCTCCTGTCTAGTACTTTGGAAGGACCACGCTCTCTCAGAATAGCAACTCAATGCTTTGTTTGCAATTTTTAGCTCAGTGTTTTGTGTGGTGAGTGTAAAGTACCAAAGTACAATTTGCTGAAAATTAGGCATTCCATTATAGTCCTCAGGGGTGTAAACGCATCTGCATTTTGATCCTTAATTCAGGATAAATATAGATGTCTGTGAGTCTTAGTATTCACTTACTATCGGTTGCAATGTATGTCCGCTTGTCGCCCTTATTATGTAAAAATATTTAAATATTTGATTTTTTTTGTAGATAAGTGCAGTGGAAGTCTCACTACACCTTATAGCTAGAGGGTTTGATTTTCTCAATAAATCCTCTACGACATTTTATAAATCTCACACTTTGATTTTATGTTGCCATAATGCAAATTGAAGTAATTACTTACAGTTTGAACTGCATCTGCATTTACCTTATTCACCATATACAGCCCCATGCGACTTCTTCTTGTCCCCTCATCTAAAAATGGCGCTCTTAGGATGGAGATTTTCGTCAAATGGGTTACAAAGATGGGAGCATCGCTGGGAGCAGTGTGTAGAACTACAAGGAGACTATGTAGAAAATCAAAAAAAAATTTAAGAAAAATGTCGTATATCTTTGTTAGTTCGGAAACTTTTCAGACCACCCTGGTATTGACTAACGCGTCTAATGGGACTCGTTAAGTTAACGTTTCGTTCACATAAAAATTAAAAATGTTGACCTGCACTCATTAAAGTGTTTGGAATTACCTGATTAGTTTTCTACGATGATAAAGGGAACATAAATATAATTTAGCATATTGTGACATATATTATCGCAATTCTCATATTACAAGTATGTCGGTTCATAATAATTTATTACATTAGCTAACTTTACCAACAACGGCGAACTGAAATTAGACAACATTTGAACAACCATCCTCAATAATATATATGCAGGAAAAATCGACGCTTAAACATTTGAAGATCAATTCTGAGAAAGTGGTAGAGCCACGCTGCGTCTATGTCTGTAGCACGAATAGCTCGACCAGAATATTACCAAGCTCTTACAGAATACTAACGTAAAATAGTAAGGTATGCATCGCGGATACATAGCTTGCTATTTTACGTTAGATATTCTTACGTTAAGTTACGTTGACAGGGTGAGAAACTGTGTGATAAGAGAAGAGTGTGGTTTGCAAGATGATGTTGTGACCAGGATTAAAAAAGGAATGCTTCTGTGGTTTGGTCATGTGGAAAAAATGAGTGAGAAAAGAGTGACAAAGAAAATTTATGTTGCGGGAGTGAATGGCAGAGTCGGAAAGGGGCGTCCTAGGCGAAAATGTATCGGCCAAATAAGCGATTTGTTGAAAACGGGGCAAATTAGGAGTACCCTCAACCTTATGCGTAGGTGTATGAATGTGAAGGAGGCGAGAGAGGTCTGTCAGGATCGTGCTAAATGGAAGTCTGTACTCTCTAAATATCCCTCTGTAGTATAGTAAGTGTTTTTGTATGTATGTATATTCTTACGTTAGATATTTTCGGTGCTGCACCGGAGACCATCACACTTGAAGAGTAAACGTGGGTGTAGATTGCTGATCTGCGTATGTAAGACGGATGGTCTTTCGTGGGCATATTGATAACTGTTCTTCAGCTTAATGTTCTAGAGTGAAAGTTGGGATAGTCTTAGTTAGGATCCCACAAGTATGTAGTTTTAGGTAGTAAAAATTCTACCGCACATTATTAATTTTAAGTTTAAAATAAAGTCTTTTTTAAAACGTCCTGGGGAAATTTCGAACTTGACTGGCGCAGCCTGTAGGATTTCGTGCGTAAAGCTTGTTCATAGACACGCGAATCAGTCCTCGTGAAGTAGTTTACGGCGCCGTCTTGCACTTGCGCGGAATCCACGAACCGAAATAAATTTGTTAGATCCGAAGCAGGACGTATCAAGAAACAAGACTTCCTAGCGCCAGGAGAAGGATGAATTCGGGTGTACTGTAAGTAAACCTTTTCACGTTTATCTCTGTTCCCATCTATTTTTGCTTGTTAGAATTTTAGTGCTGTTTGATTTATCTAAAATCGAATAAAGTAAATTGCACAAATATCAGAAATTTATTCTATATCATTGACTTTAATAACTAGATATTGAGAATTAATTTTTAAGAAAGAGAATTTATAAAATTGTGTTATAAAAATAAAATTTATATAAATTAAAAACTATTGAATAAAACTATTATTTACGGATTTTATCGCGTTTAATTACATTAATTTATTGTTTTTATTATCCCGACGTTTCGGGTGCTTTACAGCGCCCATGTTCACGGGTGGGACTGAGATGTTTGACGTCCCAATGTCATAGTTAGTCCGACTACCTTCAGTTTTTTAATATTAACTTTTGGTCCGATTTACGCAAAACGAGCTTATAGTATCATGAAGTCTTGCAGTGGTATGCTTGGGTTTGGGTTTAATTTTGTTAATTATAGGATCCCAAGCAGATGGTAGCACCCAACCATCTTCTCTATTGAAATTTGGATGTTTTTTAATTTCAATAGCCTCGCGTATCATCCTTGGTAGGAATCGGTGTTCTTTTGCGAGAATTTGTGGTTTATCAAATCTAATGTAATGGTGGGGACGATCTTGAACATGTTTGCAGACTGCAGACTTCCCGGAGCGTCGGTGCTTCACGCTATAGCTGATCTATATGTTCCTTCACGCGGGTTTTTATAGATCTCTTTGTTTGACCTATGTAAGAGAGACCACATTCACAATCTAGCTTGTACACACCTGCATCTTGTAGAGGAATATTACATTTGATGGATGGTAAAAATTGACTAATCTTCTTCAGCGGCTTGTAGTATGTCTTAATGGACGCTCGCTTCAAGATGTAGCCAATCTTGTCCGTGACTCCTCTAACATATGGTAGTAGAGCAGGCGCGCGCTCGACTGTGGCCGGCTTCACTCGTTCACTGTGACGTAGGCGCGGGACCCGAAGCTTGTTGTCTTGCAATACTTGCTTGACATGCTGAAGCTCCGCAGCCATATGTTTTCTGTCACAGATCCCTCGTGCTCTCTGAAACAAAGATTTACCCACGGTAGCTAACTGTGAAGGATGATGGTGAGATTCACCATTTAGATATCGGTTGGTATGGGTCTTTTTCCTATACACAGTGTGACCAATAGTGTTATCAGGATTTCGGATGACTAAAACATCTAGGAAAGCTAAAGAATTATTTGCCTCTAACACCATTGTGAATTGTATTTTAGAGTTTATGGAGTTAAGGTGGTCTAAAAATGCAGTTACTTTGTCAGATGATAAAATTGTGAAAGTGTCGTCTACGTACCGCTTGTAGAACCTTGGATTTACAGGAGCAGTAAGAAGGGCTTTCTCCTCAAAGTCCTCCATGAATATGTCGGCGACTATGGGAGACACAGGTGAGCCCATCGCCACACCATCTACTTGCTTGTAGAACTCCTCCTTCCACAATAGATAGCCAGATGTGAGGCAATGTTCAAGTAGTATTGCATATTCTTGAGGCATGTTATTTTCTTCTAGCTTCCTAGTTACGATTGAGATGCAGTCCACAATAGGTAGGCATGTAAATAGTGACTGAACATCAAAACTGACCATAGTTTCATTGTTAGCGAGATGTAGGTCTTTTATCTCACTCACAAAATGGTATGAATCCTTTGTGTGTGCTCTGGTATGTCCTCTCAGTGGTGATAGTATTTTTGCTAAGTATTGTGCCAGCTTATAAGTTGGTGAATCGATCTGGCTCACTATGGGACGTAGTGGAGCGTTTGGTTTGTGTATCTTCGGTAACCCATACAACCTCGGTGGTTTGGCACATGATGGTATTAGGGAATTCACGTCGAGATTTAATTTTTCGGAGTATTTCTTTATTAAATCGCTAGTTGTTTTAAGCGTGTTAGTTGTAGGGTCTGTTTTGACCTTTTTATATGTACTTTCGTCCGATAAAAGTTGTTGTATTTTAAAATTATATTCCGACGCGTCCATTACCACCGTAGCATTTCCTTTATCCGCGCGGAGAATCGTGAGTTCTGGTCTGTTCCGTAAGTTATTTAGCGCTATAAATTCGTCTTTGGGAAGTTTTGGTTTCGGCACTGAACTACGACGTAACAAGGACGAAATATCTTGACGTATGGCCTCCAAATCTTCCTTACCGATATTATTCTTAAACAGACAATCCTCAACACAGATTTGGAGGCCATACGTCAAGATATTTCGTCCTTGTTACGTCGTAGTTCAGTGCCGAAACCAAACCTTCCCAAAGACGAATTTATAGCGCTGAATAACTTACGGAACAGACCAGAACTCACGATTCTCCGCGCGGATAAAGGAAATGCTACGGTGGTAATGGACGCATCGGAATATAATTTTAAAATACAACAACTTTTATCGGACGAAAGTACATATAAAAAGGTCAAAACAGACCCTACAACTAACACGCTTAAAACAACTAGCGATTTAATAAAGAAATACTCCGAAAAATTAAATCTCGACGTGAATTCGCTAATACCATCATGTGCCAAACCACCGAGGTTGTATGGGTTACCGAAGATACACAAACCAAACGCTCCACTACGTCCCATAGTGAGCCAGATCGATTCACCAACTTATAAGCTGGCACAATACTTAGCAAAAATACTATCACCACTGAGAGGACATACCAGAGCACACACAAAGGATTCATACCATTTTGTGAGTGAGATAAAAGACCTACATCTCGCTAACAATGAAACTATGGTCAGTTTTGATGTTCAGTCACTATTTACATGCCTACCTATTGTGGACTGCATCTCAATCGTAACTAGGAAGCTAGAAGAAAATAACATGCCTCAAGAATATGCAATACTACTTGAACATTGCCTCACATCTGGCTATCTATTGTGGAAGGAGGAGTTCTACAAGCAAGTAGATGGTGTGGCGATGGGCTCACCTGTGTCTCCCATAGTCGCCGACATATTCATGGAGGACTTTGAGAAGAAAGCCCTTCTTACTGCTCCTGTAAATCCAAGGTTCTACAAGCGGTACGTAGACGACACTTTCACAATTTTACCATCTGACAAAGTAACTGCATTTTTAGACCACCTTAACTCCATAAACTCTCAAATACAATTCACAATGGAGTTAGAGGCAAATAATTCTTTAGCTTTCCTAGATGTTTTAGTCATCCGAAATCCTGATAACACTATTGGTCATACTGTGTATAGGAAAAAGACCCATACCAACCGATATCTAAATGGTGAATCTCACCATCATCCTTCACAGTTAGCTATCGTGGGTAAATCTTTGTTTCAGAGAGCACGAGGGATCTGTGACAGAAAACATCTGGCTGCGAAGCTTCAGCATGTCAAGCAAGTATTGCAAGACAACAAGCTTCGGGTCCCGCGCCTACGTCACAGTGAACGAGTGAAGCCGGCCACAGTCGAGCGCGCGCCTGCTCTACTACCATATGTTAGAGGAGTCACGGACAAGATTGGCTACATCTTGAAGCGAGCGTCCATTAAGACATACTACAAGCCGCTGAAGAAGATTAGTCAATTTTTATCATCCATCAAATGTAATATTCCTCTACAAGATGCAGGTGTGTACAAGCTAGATTGTGAATGTGGTCTCTCTTACATAGGTCAAACAAAGAGATCTATAAAAACCCGCGTGAAGGAACATATAGCTGATGTGAGGCACCGACGCTCCGGGAAGTCTGCAGTCTGCGAACATGTTCAAGATCGTCCCCACCATTACATTAGAATTGATAAACCACAAATTCTCGCAAAAGAACACCGATTCCTACCAAGGATGATACGCGAGGCTATTGAAATTAAAAAACATCCAAATTTCAATAGAGAAGATGATTGGGTGCTACCATCTGCTTGGGATCCTATAATTAACAAAATTAAACCCAAACCCAAGCATACCACTGCAAGACTTCATGATACTATAAGCTTGTTTTGCGTAAATCGGACCAAAAATTAATATTAAAAAACTGAAGGTAGCCGGACTAACTATGACATTGGGACGTCAAACATCTCAGTCCCCCCCGTGACCATGGGCGCTGTAAAGCACCCGAAACGTCGGGATAATAAAAACAATAAATTAATGTAATTAAACGCGATAAAATCCGTAAATAATAGTTTTATTCAATGTGTAGTGTTCGCGTAAATTTAAGAAATCATTTAATTAAAATCTAAACAAATAAAATAGTACTTAATAGAATATAAAATTAATAATTATGTAAAATGTTATAATAACATTAATTTAAAATGAAACAGTTACGTCTTATACCTAAGGATTTACTCTGTCTTATACCTAAGTTTGAAGGAGTGGAAAGATTATTAAATTTATTTACTAAGAAGGCTCAGTATATGTAGATACAGATTTTTCGCAGATCCTAAAAATGCCACAAAAACACGTGGGTGTGGCCTCGAAATTATAATTATTTTGGTCTTGTAATGTGAAACGTCGCAATCGGATCTGTGCAAGTTTTCAACAACTATTGAAGAAGTGCGCTTTTACTTTGAAGTTCGAAGAATAAGTTTATATTTTGATTTACCCGTTTATTTTTGTAGTACTCCTATTACCTGTACTAAAGCCGGTATTCAGAGACAATATTGAGCTAAAACTAAAACTCCATAATGTAAAAGGTGTGTAGACGATACTAGTAGGTAATAGGATCCCTTTTTTTATTTAGGAGTCCGTTTGGGTATGTACCACGCACGATCTTACCAATTCCTCCCACTAAATATTTTTTAAAATATACTTGCTTGCACTGCTTTGTCTGAAAAACTGCCGGGACATCTTGGTCCTCAGAGCTAACAACGCTCCTTCTTTGTTTGACGTATGCTGCAGGTATCCGTGAGCTACGGTAGCCGGTTTCTACGTTTTTCTGGCGATAAGCAGCCGATTAACCGGTAGAGCAGCTATTTTGTTAAGTGAACGTGATGATATTAATTGTTGAAACTCTCTTAATGATATTTTAATTCAACATTTTGACAACATTTAGGTGTAACAAATTAAAATTAAATCTGATGAATCGTTCATCGATTTTTGTTATAGGATACAACATGTGGGTAGTAGCTTTTTTTGAAAAAGTCAATTTAATACAGGACAAAGGAGTAAAAGCAGCCAAGATAAGGTATGTTATAATATTATGTCTTTAAATGTGTTTCTCCGTAACCTTCCAGAGGGTTTAATCCGTACAGTGCGTCTTAGACAGTGTACTAATTTAGAATCCGCTTGGCTGCAGAAGTGGATTTTGTAAATCAATATGAGGCGAAATAAATGAATAGTAAAAAAAAAACATTTTTAAATACAAGATTTCACTTAAAAGCTCTCAAAAGAAGAAAATAAATTTTTACGTAAATCAAACACATTAATTTATTACATTACACAATTTAAATAATACAAAAAGCTTGTGGCGGTATATACCAATATACCAATTTTATAAAAAACATTTTTTCTTAGAATTACTTATGGCAATATCAAGTTACATGTTGTTTTCTTGTTTATGTACACAGGTTAATCTCGCAATCCTAGAAATTAGAAATAGTGTAAAATGATAAATTGATTGATTAGATTAATTTAAAATTTTATTTTCTTCTTTTAAAATTTCTTAAATAAAAGCTTGTTTTTAAAAACTTTTTTTCCTATTAATTATTTTTTATTTTTTTTGTTATCCCGGACATGTTTCTAAGTCTGTTCATTTCCTTTAATGCGTCATTGTTCCTCGTCAGTCTTTACAATATTTATTCGAGCACCACCAAACTATGCCTAACATTTGTCGAGTTACAAGTCTTTAAAATTGGTGTGACATCTTGTTTTCCTTCATTAGGTCGATATTAGTTAAGATACGAACCCGTTTTGTTTTACCGTGTAGCCGGACAGTAGTACACCATGTTTATGAAGGGCTGAACACGAACGTCATTTTATTCGTATTATTTTCAGCAAACAATACAAAGGGTTCATCTTGTTATCACAATTTGAATCCATATGTTCATTTGATATCCTTATAATCCTGATGAATCGTTCATCGATTTTTTATAGGATACGAGATGTGGGTAGTAGGTTTTTTGAAAAAGTCAATTTAATACAGGACAAAGGAGTAAAAGCAGCTAAGCAGCTACCAGCTACTAATCAACACTCTAAATCCTTTTCAGTGGTTAAAATAATCAAGATTACTATCAAAATAATTATTAAAATAGCATACAATAATTATTAAAATAGCATATATATTATTAAAATGACATATAAACATCTAACAAAATTAAGAATAATTTCCTGCATTTAACTATCCGTAATCAGACTTTTACGAGCTACTAATACGCTAGAAATAAAATTTGTAAAAAAAAAACGATTAAAGATTTTTATACCTTACAGTAATAGTTTGTAAAAAAATTAGCAATTTTAATGTAACCGTTGTACCGAATACCTTATTACTGTACATTTAATAATCACGGTAATTATTAAAAAAAAACTTAAAAATCTTAGTAAAATAACTAAAGCTGGCTATAAAAATGATCGTAATAGCTAGGCACAATATTGTTTGCACTAATTTTAACAGATCCTGTTTTTTTACCACTTATCGGTATATTAGACATATTAGTATGTTTAAAGATATTCCTTCTATATCTGTTGGTTCTTTAATAATATTTGCTACTAAACAAAATTTATTGTAAATTGAAATATGTTTAAAAAAAGTTCCGTTAGGTTTCTTGCTGGTTCTTCCCAGGACAAAGGATTTTTGCGAACCAGTGGTAAATAAAAAAATCTTTCAATAAGTATTATACAAGAATTTATATTGAATAAAAAAAATTATATCGTTCCTCGTGCGGGTCGTATTTTTCCGCAATGCCCTGGTTTTGTTTGATAATATTTGCCACGACATTACGTTATATACCCGTAACTCTTCACCGCTGCATTGGAAGACGTTTTCAAGCTACTGAACTGGAAAAGATACGGTATTAACATCAATAGCGAGTGAAGCACTCACCTTCGATTTGCCGACGATATAGTTCTTATGTCAGAATCGCTGGAGGAGCTAATCACTATGCTCAATGACCTCAATAGTTTCTCCCAACTGATAGATCTTAAGATGAACATGGACAAAACTAAGCTCACGTGTAATGTCCATGTCACGGTAGTTTTTGGGAGCAATAAGCTCGAAGTTGTTGACGGGTAAGTTTACCTGGGATAAATAGTCCGACTAGGTAAGTCCAACTTTGATCGAGAGGTCACTTGACGGATTCAATTCGGCTGGGCAGCGTTCGGAAAATTACGACACATCTTCTCGCTACGTGTACCTCAAAACCTGAAAACGAGATTGTATAACCAGTGTGTATTGCCAGTGGTGACTTATAGATAAGAGACGTGATCTTTCACTGCTGACCGTATGAGGACGATCAAGTTCACTCAGCGGACTATGGAGAGGGCTATGCTCGGGGTTTCTCTGTGTGATAAAATAAGAAATGAGGGTATCCGCAATAGAACGGAGTGACAGACATAGCCCAACGGATTAGTAAGCTGAAGTGGCAAGGGGCCAGCTATATAGCTCGAAGAACCGACAACCGATGGGGAAAAAAGTTTTCGAGTGACAGCCTCGTACAGGTAGGCGTGTATCGTAAGTGTAGGGCGACCCCCCACTAGATGGAGTGACGACCTGATTAGACATGCAGGAATTTGGTGGATGCAGATGGCTCAGGATTGTGCTTTGTGGCATTCCTTGGGGGAGGCTTATGTTCAGCAGTGGTTATGTGAAGGGCTATAACGATGACGATGATAATGATTTGCCACATTCCAATTATCTGTCTTTTACGTATAAATATTTTATACTTGTAAATATCACAGCCCTTCATAAATATAATAACTTTAATATCAGTCGTCTTGATTGCTTCTTCAGATTTTTTTTGTATTTATATTTAAGTCATCTGCTAGTTTCTACAAATCCACGAAATCAGTATGGTTTAATTCTTATACTATAAAGGGTTTTCCTGTATGTTTAGCGTTTCTGATTAAAGCTATGTACTGTCGTGCAACGTAAATAGCACCGGATGTTTTTGCCTTAGTGACAGATTTTTCTAATACCGAGTGAGCCATATATCCTTCATTCTGAGTGTGACCCTTTAATTAAAAATGTATGAGTCACATAATTTGTGCCTGAAACAATGTTATATGGTTAAAATAGCAATACGATAACATTATTATATTGCTATTTAACAGTAACAGGCGCATTAAGGGCGCCTTCAAATTAGAGGCGTGAGGAAGCGCTGCGGTTCGTTGATTGTCGTCTGCTATGGGATAACTTTTGTTTATCCCATGCAGGTTCGGGCCTTGGGAAATTCCCCATTACCCGGGTAACCCTCACAGCTCATAACAATGAGCCGGTCTTGGGAGCCGTACCAGTACGGCATTGTTGGCAATCTTGGTTGGCGTATTGCGCGCCACCGGGTCGGTGCTACCGTCCGTACCGAGTGTTGGCCGTCTCGAAGCCCCGCGGAATCCTGAGGATGGGAGTCGACGCAGGGCCAATCTTGCCGACAGGAGGGCGCTCCAACAGCAGCTGCTCCGGGCCTCCAGTGCTTCACCCTGGTTCTAGTTGAAGGCCTGGTATTCGTAGGCAAAAAGTTGGCGTGTCTCGCGCCTCTGGGAAGGGAATCTGCCGAAGGGTAAGCAACCTTCAGGTTCCGCGGAGATGCATCTCGACGCTGAGCCGAAGTCATCGACAGGCGCGCGCACTTGGGCGCGCCGGGCCTTCGGATTTCGCTTCCCAGGGTGTAGGTTAAACACAGCGTTGTGTGATCTTCATCCAGGGTGGGGTCAGGTCCGTCCTCAAGGCTCGACGCAAGCCGAGTTGGCCCCACAGCGCGCGCACCCACTGCGAAGCGACGCGCTGTACTTCTCCCACCCGGGCGGGAGTCGACGACCGGCTGACGTGACCGCTCACTGGCGCGTTCCGGACGAGACTGGGTGGCAAATTTCAAAATACATACAAATAAAAAGATGCTGTTTTTTTCAGGTATTTAGCATCACGTTGTAGACTTACAAGGTTACACCACTCTTATCAGCGAGGACTTTCAGCCATTTGCGGGATTGTGAATGAAACATGTCAAATAATGTTCGATAGTATAAATGTTAGTTATATCCCGAAACTAAGTCAAGATTACCGGTTAGGTGTCGCAAATGGATTCTTCAATAAATCCAACTTTCCTAATTGTTTAGGTGCCATAGATGGTATACATATACGAATCATCCAACCAGAATACTCCGGGTCGGTTATAATTATAAACATTATTTTTCTATTGTTCTTTTAGCTGTAAGTGATGCTAATTATTGTCTCACCTATATAGATGTTGGGTCTTACGGCAAAGCTGCGGATTTACAAATTTTCAAAAATATTGACTTCTATAAAGAACTTCAGGGAATAAGACTTGACATCCCAAATAGCGTTTCGATTGCTAATAGTGGAGGTTCAATATAATTAAAAGCGTGTCACTTGCATACGCAAAAATGACGTGCGTGTATCACGGCTGTGGCGCTGCAACTGCGCTTCTAGAAATTGTACAAAAATTGGTAGTGGCGCAGCTAACGCCTCCTAATTGTTCAATGAATAATTACGAAGACTACTTAATTTTAACATTACTAAAATAAAGCAGGCATCATCTTCGCGAAATTTCTTTCGTAGAGTTTAGGTACACAAAAATTGTCCAAATAAACAAATATTTTACCACATTAGTTTCGGAAGCAGTATCGAGGGTTTATAAAACCTAAAATTATGTCTTGATTTCATTAATTAATATCCCTTTTTTATTACACTAACTAATTAAAACTAATTTAGTGCAATACTGACTTCCTTATCCAGGTAACATGACAGCGATGAGGCTATAATGAGTATAACTCTAAATGCAACGGATTTGTTTCGACCAGCATTAACAATTAAATAGTAGAATGTGTGTCTTCTGTAACATTGTACTTCATATCATGTTATGAGTAATCTAATTTCAAAAAATGAGTCAAAACAATTCATGATCAACGTATTATAGTGATATTTCGGTTTCTTCCAATTAGACCCCTTTTGATTATTAAGAATGTACGAACCTTAGAAGTTAGTAGGACATAGAATGCCAGCGTAAAATGGGAGCTTAATACTATACACCCCAGTGCCCCTTGACCTCATTGGTGGTCACGAGTGCTGTAAAGTACTCTAAACGTCAGGAATATAAAAATAAGTTAACAGACGCGATAAATTCCTTAAAAACCAGTTTTATTCAAATGAGAACCTCAATCTTTTTTGAAGTCAGCAGTAAAGCTTATTTTTTTTAGAAATGTATGATAATCGAGCATAGAGTCCACCTGATGGTATGTAGATGCTATGGCCCAGGCCCACAGACACCCAGATCTATCTTCAATCAAGAATTAACATGTAGAAACACTAAGCTGCTTTTTCACGTCGGTATTCTGTAATATTTTATATCTAATTCAGGACTAACTTTACAAACAATTTTTGTCACGTATAATGAAAAATGCTCGAGTACGTGATATATGTCTAAATTACGCAAATATATCAGTAATAGACAAGAAATGGACCTGACTTTCTATTAAAATAACCTCCCACTTCAAGATAATCTTACCTATATTAAGATAACTAATCGAATCAGGCGTTATTTCGCGGAAGTCCATCATAATTAAAGATCTTAAAAATTAATTTGCTTATATACGAAATATAAAATAAAATTTTGTGTCTCATCTAGATAAAAGAGCATCTCCATCATCACTAAATGCAACACCAACACTCTCAACAGCACTGGGTACACTAGGAAAGACATGTGTGGATGTAAACAAATTAATTTTTAAGATCTTTATCTATTTTAACTACTTTGAAAATTGTAACTAGTCGTATCAGCTATATATAGCGTATAAATTGAAACACCTATTATACAGTATCCAGTGTTTCGTTTGTCTATGCTTATATTATGTCATTTACTCGAAAATGTCATTTACAACAGCGAATGAATCCATCCACACATTAGGCTTTGCTACATATTCTCATAAAGAAATAAAACGTGTATCCATCGACGTCCATCCATAATCAGGACGTCGCATTTAGGGGTAGTTGCTCAACCCTTGACTTTTTATACCAATTTTTACAGAGTTAGAGTGTCAAATGAGCACTCAGTCCGTCTGATGGTAAGTTTAAACGTGGCAGAGTCATGCTGCAGCTATAATATAATTGTAGTACGAATTGGTCGGCTCGGACGGGGATGGACCACGCTCTCACAGAACACCAGCGTAAAAATAGCATTTTAATACCGCTGTGTTTCGTGTGGTGAGTGTAGAGAACCAGGGACCTTTTTTGCTGGATACAAGGATTCCATGTTAGTCGTCAGGGGTAACAAATGGTAATCCTCAGTAGTAAACAAAATAATTGATAGATTTCATAAATGTGTTCCACGTTAGACTTTAATAGGCTGCAATAAATTATGAGTAAAATAAAGAAATTAGTATTTAACAACATATAACTAATAATATGGTGCTCGTGTTATTGCCGACATGCAGACGTGATTCGGTTGATTAACAAGTACGTGCCATGAGTAACAATAAACAATCACACCGTCCCTTTCCCACATTTTTATTTCAATATCATTTCATTGTACGTGGTATGGTCACACTGCTATGAAGATGTGATGTAGCTATGCTACATCACGAACAGGTATGCCCGACCGGGGTAGGACCTCTTTTTCACAGAATACTTGCGTGATACGGTAGAATAAAAGGGTAGAATACAGTAGAATTAAGCAAGCAGATATTTGGCATAGTTGTCACGCTTGGCCAGTGAGTTGGCAATTGCAGTTATTTATTTTTCGCTACACCCATCTACTGATTTATTTCCCTCTGTTGTCTATTACAATATTCATCATCATAATCATCCCTATAATTATTTACAGCCCATCAAAAAACCACCACCGGATCTTGACCTCCACTATATATTACGTATTGGCTATAATAGATATTTGCCTTTATTATACATAAAACAATGTTTTAAAGAGGTTGTTTTGGATAGATGTCACGCTTGGTAGGCAACCACATAAACTTAAAGAAAAGAAAAAGATGCTGCTACCCATTTCCTATTTCAGTTTCCATCTGTCATTTCTTATGACACTGGTGTGACCATGATACGGGACAGTGAGTCCCCTTTCCAGCTAAAACACCGCTAAGTTCATTCTAAATTCGTTTTATCAAGTCCAGTTATATCTATTTAAAAAGAAACACAAGTGTTTTACTTTTATACAGTTTTTGTTTTCCCAGTAAGCAATATTTACACTTACGCCAGCGTTCATATTGCAGAGTAAACATTGGACGATAAAATTTCTTGACACAATTTGTTGGCATCTTCGCCCTGAAACACGATAAAAACATTTGATCTCTTGTTAGTCTTAGGTTGATTTTCAATTGTCAGATAAAATGTATTCTTCAAAAATATTGTAACTTGACTGGATGTAATAGTTAAACAATTTTATTTTTTTATTTAACAAATGTGATTTTGAATTTGTATATGCTAATATTTCATTTACCTTTATTGTGACGACTGAAAGTCAGCCCTAGGTAATGTGAAATTCATATTAATATTCATCAAAGTAAACTTATTGAAATGCAATTTATCACAAGTGAATTTTTCTCATTTGTTTCTTTTTGTAATTGATGGTAAGTGGATGCTGTGGCCAATATACATCTACATTTACCCTCAATTAAGAATCAAATTGCAGATGTGTTGTCACTCCTGAGAACTAAGATGGAATGCCTCGTTTCCAGTTAAAAGGGTCTCCGGTTCTCTACACTCACCACAGGAAACACAGCAGCAGAAAGCTGCTATTTTAAGCTGGTATTCTGTGAGAGATTAGTGCTACCCCGGTCGAGCCGACCCGTTCCTACTACATCCATGATATATTTGCAACGTGACTCTGCCACGTAAATGAAACTGTTAGATTGAAAAATTTAAAAAGGTTTTTTAAAACAATACCGCATGCAATGGGCCGATAGTGTCGAAGATGCATTTTTTGTTATTTTAATGGAAGTCCAATATGCAATTCTGGGAACGGGAATCAATGAATTGTTTGAATGCGTTTTTATCTCTCATAGTACTCGTAGATAGAGATTAGACGGCTCCGCAACGCAGTGGTTAAGTGTTTGGTTACGGCATAGCAGGCACAGGTTCAAATCCCGCACGGTCCAAGTGCTTATATGACATGCAAGTAAACCGCTTCCACGATGGAAGAGAAAATACTTATGTGTTAAGAAACATTTTTAAATAAAAAAGAAACTCTTAAAAAATATAAATCAGCAGAATAAAGATCTCGCGAGATCAGTGGATGACGGAGAGTTTACAGTTGAAGCTGTATTAGTTTTGGGGGAAGTCTTTTTTTCAGTTCACGTACGAGCGTTGTCATGGAATTGACAAAATGTTATTTAATAGCGAACCTGTCCATCATTCGTTTCCATTTTTTATAGTATACATTTGCAGTACTTTTTGTGTCTGATCTCTAGGAGTAAAATGCCGAAAAGTCATACAATATGCAGTCATCATGTCAGATTTTTAAAATAAATTGTGTTAAGATTATTATGTTTTACGTGCTTTTGATCCACTTTCCATCAGAATTGAAATTCGAAACACATAAATTATATGCCGGCTAAAGAAACAAATAGAGTTATAAGAATTATTATCATCAACATTTGAGACAGTTTCAGTTCGCCACGGATCAGGCTCAAATGCAGGAGGTGCTGTTCCTCGATACTGTTATCGATTGGTTTCTCTTGACAAGAGCTCTAGTTTAATTATTAGTCGACTTCAGAAACGATGAAGGCTTGCAATTCAACTGTATGCATTTTTGTAAATATGTTACGCAATATTGCGCCAATTGTAAACAGATTTTGATATATTTTTATGTGCATGCGTGCTTGCGTGCGTGCGTGCGTGGGTGCGTGCGTGAGTGCGTGCGTGCGTGCTTGCGTGCGTGCGTGTGTGTGTGTGTGTGTGTGTGTGTGTGTGTGTGTGTGTGTGTGAGTTTGATCGATCAAAACGCCGTTCACACCAATTTAAATAGTTCTATTGCTATTAGATTTCACGCGAATTTGAATTAATTCGGCTCGGTAGCTTTAAGAATGCACAAAAATATTTATATTCCTCAAAAGACAACATCAATTCCCGTAAACCGCATCAAAATTGGTTTATTCGTTCAAGAGAAATCATTGCCGATACATTTCGACACCTATTACTCTCGAATTTTGCAGGCCGGCCCTGTAGGTTCTACCGTTTTCTTTTTTTAGAATTAAATAAGCGATCTGCCCCGGCTTAGCATGGTTGATTTTCGGATCCCAACAGCAGTGCCACCTATCGACTTCAAATTTGAATCTGAACGATCTAGCGACCCATTCAAGCGCACACAAAAAATTTCATCAAAATAGTTCGAGCCGTGTTTAATGCAATTGATTTTTATAGTACCCGGATGACCGAGCTTTGCTCGGTTTTTTTAGATACAAATTACATACTGATGAATAATATTTTTTGATCTTATTGACATAATAGAAAAAACTGAACTGCTTATTTGAGTAAAAAATCATGGGTGCAATTGGTTTATATTAAAATTTTCGTATTTTTAAATATTTTTAAAAAAAGGGTTCGAAATAATAGATTTTCTCACAAAACTTGAAAACTAACTTGAAAAAAAAGGAAAAAAAATCGGACCGGAGCCAGGACGTAAACCAAGGCATTACGATTTTGCGGCCGCTCTATATACACTTGAGCCATTACGATCATTAACACAGTGGCAACATTTACCTTCTTATATAGTAGTAGTTTTCCATTGCTTGAAAACACGGACAAAAAAACATTTTCTAAATATAAATCCTAGCTAGATCGATTTATTGCCCCCGACACTCCCTGGATACAAAATTATATGAAAATCTTTGGACCCGTTTCCGAGATTCCGATAATATATATACAAGAATTGTTCGTTTAAAGGTATAGGATAATATAGAGTTAAAGAAAATAAAATGTAGATGGCCCCATTTACAAATTTTGCGAAAAAATTCCACTATTAAATTACAAACCTAATATTAAGACAATATTGACATTATGATAGTCCTTAATGCATTTAAAAGGTTAGATTCAAATCTCTTGCGTGCATCAGGGATTTATACATCTAATGATTTTACATTAGTATATTCTCGTTTCAACATCAAATTTCATCTGTAAATATTAAATGAATTTTCGAAAGGATAGTCAATTCATCGCATATATATTATTTCCCTAATTAATTCTTTATTAGTTGCAGTCAATTTTGGCGATACAGAAAAACTAGATTTAGTTTATTTCCGAATTTCTGTCAAAATAATAAAATAATGACCGTATCTGTACTATGCTGTAATATTTACTAGTTTTATATTGAATATAAGGTTTATATACTGGCCACTTAAACATACAGGAAAGAATGAGAACAACTTCCTTATTCTCAACTGTTTAATCTGTTGTTAAGATTGATAAGGAATGGTTGCTTGTCATATTGTAAGGGATTTATGTCAGGACTTTAGCGCTATAATCGTCTTAGTAAGGTGAATTTCGTAAAAAAAATCCCGCGTAATAACGGTTAACTGGAAAAACCCACCTCGTACAAGACATTATAATTTGAAAATTGTATACTAATTATATTTATCTCTACATTTTACTTATTCCTTGGTAGGTAAATACGTAAAAACCTGTTCTGTAATAATATTTGCATTGAATGAATAATTTTAGCTCCTCTCTAAATTTTGAATTGATAATTTGTTTTTCAAATAAACTGTGCTCGTGACTTTGCGTGTACTTTAGAATAAAGTCAATAAACTAAGATATTGCGCTTAAATAGTGACGTGATGGATTTCATTTTCTTATTGTATTAATATGTCGAACGAGCAATACTTAACCCAATATTAAGAGGCAACTACAACCATGAGGTTTAAGACTAAGTTGGAATACCTCAGACCTTGTAATTAATTATTTTCGGATTGAATTTCGATCACGGCGGCCATTCTTAACGGAGAATAGATATCTTCTTCAGTCGCGTCGGATTACGGTCCCATCGGATTACGAGAGTGAGGGAATAGAGATTACCTGTAATTGCGCGTACACTGGGCACTATAGTCTAAAAGGAGTTTAGACTTGCCGCCGGGACTGAAATTCGGTCTGGAGGACGTTATTATTGTTAATTTATATTTAAGATTTCTGGAAAAGGGTTAATAGCGACAAGTCCTCAATTAATAAAATTGTATTATAAAACTGAACATGAGCTACTAATGTTGTTATAATTATTTATTAATTAACCTTTATTGATAAAATTACTATACGTTGTCAATATGTTATTAAAATCAAATTAATCCAAATAACAAAACTACCAACTGTCAGTGGAATGTTTTTTTAATAATAGATCAATGAGTAATGGAGGAAGCTGCTTTCGATATAGAACTTTGTCATCACCAATCATCATTGCAGTCCTTCACAAGTTACCTGCTGACCACAGGTCTCCCCATAGGAATATTATAAAGCACGGTCTGAAGTAATCTGCATCCATCGACTTTATACGTGGTGTGAGGCTCGTAGATGCAGGATCTCTAACTGTTAATCCCACGTTTATATAGTGTCTAGGTGCAACTCTGAATGTCGGCAATATGCCAAATAAACAAATTCAGCCCTTGAGCTTAGAATAGACCATTGTAGAGATTGTACGGTCTCAACATCCATTCTGCGCAGCAGAGGCTGTTAAAGGACTCGGTTCTTATTTAATTATTTTTTGTTTAATTAAAAAAAATATTCTCCTGGAAGTGGTTGCTGATCATGAGGTCCTGGGTTCGAACACCGGGTCGGGCCAAAATCAGTTATTGTTTTTTTTTTACCCCCATACCTCGGAAAGCATATAAAGCCGTTGGTCTTGCGCCTGATCGGATTACCACCCCATCAGACTACGAGAGTGAGATAATAAAGATGTACTTGTGCTTGGGCATGCGCTCGGGTACTATTATTCTATCTCTGTTGAGACTCGGTCTTCAGTCTGGAGGACATTTATTTATAGTCCAATAAATAAATCTTTCAAAAAAGGCAAAGTCCGTAATACTTATAACGCAGCGTAACACTCCGAGCGTTAGATGTCCGGCCTACGAGACATGCGTCGAAACGTCGGGAATTAAAAATAAATAAATTAAACGCTATATAATCCGTATAAATAGTTTTATTCAATGAGTAGTGTTCGCGTAAATTTAAGAAATCATTATACGAGTACACTACTTCAATACTGGAAGAACATAAATTCCAAGGTATACGTTCGTCAAATATAAGAAATAAACAATTTCTAATTACAAAGAAAATAAAACGTACTTATCTACTAACTATTATTAAAATTACTAGCAACATTTTTATAAGAACAAGTAAATATCATAATTAATATCAAAATGAATATATGAATTTTTCGGGCACAAGGAGTGTTCAACAGTTGTTTCAATTCTTGTATTATATTGTTAGATATCGTTTCTCGTGCCCTTGAATGTGTATTATGTGTAAGCGTGATTCTTCTCCATTGGAATGAACCCATGCGTGTTGCATTAATCATAATACGCTGTAACGTGGTTCTACTGCGTATAAAATTTCACAATATATATTATTTTATATTTTACCTATAAGCACGTTGAACGGTAAACGAAAAACAAACAATAAAACTAAAAAATGTTATGATGTAACTTTGGTAATACAGAAGAAGTAAAAGTGTGTTTAAACTTGAAAAAAAAAACATGGAATGCTTTTACTACTCTGCCTGTAACAGCTGTGGTTACATATATATATATATATATATATATATATATATATATATATATATATATATATATATATATATATATATATATATATATATATATATATATATATATATATATATATATATATATATATATATATAACAAAAAAATCCGACGTAAGAAATTAAAACTTCGTCGGTCAACTATTTATTTATTTATTCATAGAACACCAGTAGTGCACACATTATTAAATTTTTATTGAAAATAGGCTTAATCTAGGGACTGATGTGTGCACCCTTATAGGTGGCACAGCATTACAAAGTATTAAAAAAAGTTACAATGGCTTATAAAAAAAATATCTCAAAATATATTTTATGCTGACTTTATATCGGCTGTATATTTTTATATAAACACTTTTGTTTTGGTAATAAAAATAACGAATGAGTACTGTTGTATTACAATATCATTATAATATTATAAGCATTAGTATATTAACGTCTGCAGGTTATTTTTATCAAATATATAAGGATAAAAAATCGAATCCCGAGGGTGGAAAAAAGGGTATAAAATATTTAATGTAAATATTCAGAAAACATTCTATTTATTTATTTATTTAGTATTCTTTATTGCACACTATACAAAAATAGCACTAATTATATATACCCTTATATACAAAAGAAGTGAAAATCCTACCATCTTATAAGAATTAATTTTTAAAATATATACTTTTATATACTAAATCACATTACATTGAAAAATGTACAATATAAAAAAGTATAATAAAAAAAAATTTAACTAATAACTTAAACTACAGTCCTACTCCCCGTGGTCAGTCTGGATCGTTTCAAGAACGCTGGTTGCGTGTTTTCGCTAACTGGCTATACTTAGATTTTGAGCAAGAAAAGAACCAGCCATCTTATCACCAGCAGCGATGACCAGTCGCCGATCAACTTCCTTCAAGAACGTTGCCGCACGTGAACCCCACTGACCGATAGTCTCTACAACAAATGACTCAAATATGTAGTCATCTCTCAGAGACACATTATTGCACCAGTTAATTAGTTCAGCCGCCTATGAGGCCGTCTTAACTATAACGAGAAACCCCTAAGATGAGAGCCGGTCAAAGTGTCTACGCAGGTAGCATCCAACACTAGGGCTTTACCTCTTTCCCAATGGACCAGTTTCATATCATCGGGTCTCTAGTCATCGTCTCTAAATATTCCTCAAGACTCTAAAATCGTGGGAACATTTATAGAGACAAGAGTCCTTCTGACGACATCTTTCAAAGAACCGTGCCGTGAAAACCTACTAACATTTTCTTACATAAAAGTCTGTTGAGTTCAAACCAAACTGTGCTACCACAGTGGCACTGATGAGGTTTTTAAATGTGTTTTTCACTTGTTGACAATAAAGATAACATAGTTTTATTTAGGATATCGAAAACAGCTGCTTATAATATACACGTTATTTTTTTTATTAAAGTATCGATATTTTCCACAGCGAACTGGTTGAGCAATATTGTATTTTTGTTATTCGTAATAATGTTATAAATTAAGTCCATAAAAACGCGTTGGAGCACCGCATGTTTATCAGATGAGGCATCATGTGACGTAGTCAAGTGCTGGGAGTCATTTGCTAGCAATAGTAAATATTGCAATACTTATTTTAATATAATGTAGGTAAATAAAAGATAACATTCACGGAAAAACTCTTTACTCTTCTTTTCTTCGCTTCTTACCAATGCCGATTACAAAACAACTGTTTTATTTTATTTACATAACATATCAGCGACCCTTGTGGTTTATTGGCTAAGTTTTTACACTGTTATTCCGGTCACAAGTACACTATCTAGGAAAACATCGTAACTTTGTATGAAGTGTCATTGCGAAATGGTTTGATGGTAGATAATTATCATGGAAATTATTTTTATTTTATTTGTAAGGCATATCGCGATATATTGATGAAGTAAAAGAAAAGAAAAATATTATACGTAGTAGAGCCGTGTTGCAGATACATTACGGTTGTAGTACCAATGGGACGGTTCAATCAGCGAAGGACCACGCGCTTATAGAATACCAGCGTGAAATAGCGTAACATAGCACCCGATGGCGAACTGTGTGTTTGTTTGTCATCCTTATTATATTTAAAAAAGAATACACTTACACACACATAGACATGGTTGTCGTAAGAAGCGATAGGGAGAAAAAAAACAGTATCTTCTTGATAACGTCTCAAAATAATAAAATACTGCGGTTGCCAATCCGGCTGATTAGCGTAGCAACTATAGCAAACTCTATGATCAATCTATAGTATAATCAATCTGACAATGACATTTTGCTTAATTTATTTGACTTTTAATCTATTTGGCATGTATTTTTTTGGTATTAAGTTGATCAACTGGACATGTATTCTTTAATTTCTTTGACCTTTTGACATGTATCTTGTATTATTACTATTATTTAAAACTGTAATTTGTTAATTAGCATGCTGACGTTTTGGGCAAACTGTAAGCCAGCATGTACACTGTTTTTTTAAAATATAAATAAATAAATATAAAATAGACAATGAGTTCAGAGATCTATTTATAGGCCGCTATAAATAATGAATGTTTTTAGTTATAAAAAAGTAAGACATAAGCTCAGGTTTAATATTAACAGAGCATTCGCTTAAAATTAACTTTGACAAAGAATGCCAAATATTTGGTGTGAGCAAATAACATTGGTGTAAGAGTATATGGTATATAACGTACTCATAGTTTTGTTAACCAGTACTCTGATCGAATATACAACGATTACTCCAACGTTTGGTCACAACGTTTATGTTTTATCAGCATTAATTGGTTTCGATTGCTATTGAGTAATGCACTTTATTGATTTATTCGTATGAAATGAATGTATTATTTTATATAGAAGGATAGGTGACGAACGTGCATATAGCAATATTAATCTCCTCCAGACCGAATTTTGGTAACCCCGGCAAGTCTCAACGTAGATTAACCATTTGCACAGGACAGAGTTATAGTATCAGAGTGTATTCGCAAACACACTGTTTATTCCCTCAAACTCATAGCCTGATGGGACCGCAACCGACACGACCGGAAAGAGATCAGGCGCAGGACCAACGGCTTTACGTATTTTTTGAGACATGGAGGTAATACAATGATGCCAAGGGGCCTATGCGAAATGGTTACATCAGAATTCCTTGACGAAAATTTTATAAATGATTTTTGGTCCGACCAGGAATTTGAACCCGCAACCACAGCTTCAGCAGTCAATCTTACGTCCACTAAACTTCGGATTACTTTAAATAAATGACAACCGAATTATTTTAAACTTCTAGTTGTTATTAGAATGACAATGCTACTCATCACTTGGTTTGTTCGCCTCTGAAGCATATTACGAAACCCACGGGGCGATATGGTGTGATGGTTATGCTTATACCGCCACAGCATGGTTCACCTGCTCATAAATAATATAAAGAAATATGTATTTATATTAACTTTGTCTTCTCTATATTAAAAGTAAAACGAATATAAAAAGGTGATATACGTTATGTAATATATTTTGTAATATTAGTTCTAGTAATAAACATAATTTAGTAATACCAGTCACACGACTCAACAGTCATTGTTTAACTCATTTAAAGGGCAAGATACCTATGTCTCTCACAAAAAAATACCAAAACATATGCAAGGTACTTTTTACGTTGTATCATTCACGTTCTTTTAATTATAATTAATTGTACAACGTAATAAATATTGGTATTTTTTTAAATAAACAAAGAAAGAAATCTATTGGGTTTTTTGTATTTACAGAACATAACTTTTTTACGATAAAATAGCAAAAACATTAGTGTAATATATAAATCGCCCTCAAGACACGAGAATATTAGTTACACGTAGCGATTATTTACACGTTTTGTGTGAATGTAATATATTAAGCTAAAAATTCTGTATTTCTTTTGATTTCCGGTGTTGAATGCCAGGAAAATGAAATTAAAATTTATTAAAAGTTAATTTTGATGCCATAAAGCATACGCAAGAGTATATATATATATATATATATATATATATATATATATATATATATATATATATATATATATATATATTGTGACGATATACAACCATAGCCGTACGGTCTATAAATATTCGCACGTAAAGCGAAAAGCGGGTAATAATATCGCGTTATGATAAAATGCATAAACTCACATAATGCTTGCATATAGTTTAATATCACGTACTTAAGAAATGATAATAGTGTTTGATTCACGTTCGTGACGGGAAAGAATGAGCTAATTCGCGTCGTTGAAGAGAACTCTAGAAGCCGGCCTTTGAAGGCTAATGGGCAAAGTGTTTGTTGTTGTTTTTCAAGAATAAGAACGTACAATGCTTTGATTTTATTTCGTTTTTTGCCTACACATTTGAATGAAAATAATTATTTGTTTTATAATATCTGGTCTTAAAAACAGAATCCTATTATATATTATTAAATGTAGTCGTGGTAGGTCAGTGGCTAAAAAGTCGCCTTAAATATCAAAGTACGTGAGCAGCGCGGGTTCTATACTCGTCGGTTTCATTGGTGTCAGCGTATAAATTAATTTTTGATTTTAAACGCTAATTTTTCACTTAATTTGAATTGAAATAACACGTTGTGAGAAAACCTGCATGCTTGAGAAATAAAATATTTGGAGGACATGAAAAATTTACTTTTGAAATGAATGAGAAATGAAAGAAGGTTTGTGCCCTCTAGTGGGACTATAAAATATAGACTGTAAATTTACTTTATATTTTTTTTACATTCTCACATCAAGCTTAGATCATGCTCTCCCACATTTTTAATTTGGGTTCAGAGTTAATGGATTGATTTTTCGCCAAGCGAAGCCGCTCAATGTTAAGATAAACGTTGTGTATCTTCTCTATTGGAAGCCTCGTACCGGTAGGCGAAGTAAAGGGTGACCTCAAGGCCCCTAGGGTCATTATGATATCACTATGGATGCAGTGACGACCTGGTAAGACATTGCAGCAATTCGATGGATGCAGGTGGCTCAGGATCGTGCTTTGAGACATTCCTTGGACTTGTGACTTAGAGCAGTGGACTTGTGTTGCGCTCTAATGATGAAAAATATATATATATATATCCACCTGTTGCCGAATGTTTTCACTTCTTCTCGGACATACTTTCATAAAATGCTTTGTTAAAGCCAATTTTCAATACTTCTTTTACTATTCTATCAGCCGTTGGGTTCTCATTAATTCTCACATTTATCAGGAACATTGACGATTGGAGTATCAAACTTCTTGCTCTTGAATTTTTGACGTTGATGATCATTGCCGGTTTGAATATTTTACGTCTGATGTTAATGTGATGGTTAAATTCCGGAAATATATTTAATTTATACCATCTAATTAACTATACTCCAACAGATTTTAATTTGTCTAAATTTCAAGACTTGGTACATATATCTTATTTATTTATAGAACCTTTAACCTATCACCCTTTAACTATGTCATAACTAGGGCCCGGATTAATATGTAAATCCATATTTTTAATTGAAATGGTTTTTGTTCTTGAATATGTTTTCTACATATATTATGATATTTTGATCAAGAAAATGCAATTTCTATTTTCCATATTTTTCCATATTTCAAGTATAAATCCATATTCCACAAGAAATTAAATAAATTTATCCATATCTTCATTATTTTATGTTAGGTTGATGAGAAGGTATGTGAAATGACTAAAAATTAGTTTTAGATGACGAAAATGCCAGCAAATCCTTTTTATTGGCGTGTGAAGAACTTCTTTAATGCAACCACCAAACGTCAGTAAAGCTTTTTAATGATGCAATGAGAGTTTTGTGGCCTTATGGAGTTAAACATGACCAAGTTGTCTTGCTACTTAGTGATGCTGCTCCTTGTATGGTAAAAGCTGTAGATTCCCTACAAGTTTTGTATCCAAAAATTATTCATATGAAGTGCTTGGCTCATGGTATGAATAGATTTGCTGAATGAATAAGGTCTCAGTTTAAAAAGGCTGACAGTTTAGTATGAAACGTAAAGAAAAAGTTTTTGAAAGCAGCAAGCAGGATCTTAAAATTTAAAGAGTTGGTATCCCGACATTTCTTTACCGCTAGAGCCAGTGCTGAACCGCTGGGGAACTTAGCTGAGAGCAAATGAATACTATGCCCAGTATTACACTGAAATCAAAATGATTATCTTTGAATTGGAGAATAAAGCTGCTGATATTTCAATCTCAAAAGAACTTCTCCAAGATTACCCTACGTAACTATTTGCTTTATGTACATAAACACTAATTATTGCTTTTTATCATACCATATAAAGGCACTCGAAAATTCTTCCACTTCTCTAATTGATAATTTGATGACTATCGAAAATATTTTTAGAATCAGAAGGTCCCGTTGCTGAAGTAGCGAGGCAAAAATTACTCTATGTACTGAAAAAAAAACAAAGGATTTCCACACAGCATGCTGTTGATTTTCTTTAGGAAAGGATCCTAAAGAAAATCAACAGCATGCTGTGTGGAACATTAGAAGGCACCATAGATGTGCCCTACTCACTTGCAGAATTATGCAAATTTAAATAAGCTCCAATCACATCCTATGATGAAAAATCATTCAGCTAGAATAAAGCATTATTTCGTCCAAACAGAAAATTTAAGGAAACACGTAATTATATACTGTAATTTAAATAATAATGAACCTAAGCTAAGTAAAATCGTATTTTTTTTGTTTTTTCTTAATAGGAAATCGTTTTAATGTACAATGTCGTTATCTTTTATTACACATATTTTTTCCATATTTTAGGATTTTAAGTCCATATTAAATGTACATATTTTGATATTATATATACATATTAATCCGGGCCCTAGTCATAACATTGTTAATTATGTGGAAAAATACTATTATTCAAAGTTTAAAATTAAAATTATAATATTTTTTTTGTACATACTGCACATATATACTTAATTTTATATTTATCAAAACAAACTTCAGAATTTCCTGTCTCTCAGAGACAACGCACGATTTAACACATTGTTTCACGTCTACGTTTTACATCGAGCGACGCCATCATTAGTGGTCAGTGATGTGTTGCCCCTCGCCCCCCCCTCTTCATGTATATAGCCTACAACTCCCGCGCTGCAGGCAGTTTTTATTACAAAGCAAGTGAGCGCGCACGTTATACACGAGAAAAATGTTTTCACCGCAATTTCTTGCGGCTTTCGCCTTACTGGCAGCCGTAACCGCTTTACCGGTTTCCGACAATCCATCTTTATTTCCGCAACCTATCACAACAATCGGTGATGAAGTGGACGATTTTTCATCTTGGTTAAGAGGACCGTGGGATAGCTTGTTCAGTTCCGTATGGAAACTAATTCCAAGTTTCGCCGACATTGGTCCAAAGATAACGGCTGATAATGACAAGTTCCAGGTCGTTGTTAATGTCAAGAACTACAAGAAGAACGATCTGAAAGTGAAACTCAAAGACGACTTTATCTTTGTCCAAGGATCTCACGAAGCGACTCACGACGACAAGGATGTGTTCGCCAGCCAGTTCTTCCACACTTACTCCTTGCCGGTCAACGCTAGTGCTGCTGACGTCACAGCGAAGCTCTACAGTGACGGTGTCCTAGTCGTTACTGCGCCGTTTAATGGGACCGGTGACAAGGAACCTGTCGATCGGGAGGTGACTATCACTGAAGCTGGAGCGCCGTATAACAAGGAAGAAACATCGGGCGTGGAAAAAGGCAGTGAACCGTCTCCAACAGCGCTACCGGGAGCTGAAAACGAGGGAGAGAAGAAAGAATTGACGACGCGATCAGACCGCGAAGACGTAACCGAAAAAGATAACGTCATCCCCCACGGAATCGAAAACCAACCCTAAAGTGATATTTTAGATGTACATAAGCCTATATTTATAAATCAGTATTTTAATAAATATTTTTTAAATTTTCCTTAGTGTTTTGTTTGCTTGTGTCATCACGCGTTTAGCGTACGTGATATGTTGTTTAATTAAGTTTATGAATACAGACGGGCATGCTAAACCGAGTTATTGTTAGAACAATAGATTATTATCAGGTTTTGGTATGAATACGTCGTAAAGTTTTGATTGTTTGGTAATGAAATTAACGATAGTCGTTAAAACCCGTGCACAAAAGGCACAATGAACTATAAATGTTTAACACGTAAGTCTTTTAAACGAAATGATTTGCAAGTTACGTCAATTAGTATAGGTTTTGTCGAAAGATTAAATGAATTTATTTGTATATTAGGTTGTAGCACGAATGGGGTAGGCTCGATCGGGAAAGGACCTCGCTCTGACAGAATACCGGCGTAAAATAACAGCTTAATTCTGATGTGTACATGGTGATTATAGACACGTTTTATTGGAAAAAAGTTATTTTATTTCTGTCCTCAGGTGTGACGACGCATCTCCATTTTTATTTGTCAGTCGTAGATGTGTGGGAACTGAGTGCTTGTTTGTCACTCTTATTCTATAAAAACAAAACGTAATATGTAATGGCAACGTAAGACGGTACACTAATCCAGAAATTTAAACAAGAGATGGGCAGCGGTATACTCCCGGTCACAAGTAAAAAAAAATATTGCACTTGCCAACTCGCCTGCCTAGTGTGGTAACTTTGGCAAAATCCTGTCTATTAGGCAATCTAAGCCATAGACTTTTGATAGGCTATAATGATGATAATAAATTAATGATAATGCAATGAAAATGTATACTTGAAGTATTTTACGTTACTAGTAACATTGTTTTAAATATATCGATTAAGCAATAATTCACAGTCATAATATTTCATCATTAAGTAATAACTGTAATTAAATTATTAGTCTATATTAAAACGAAATACTATTTTATTTTTTGATTACATATGTTAACTTACTTTTGTAATTCTCAAAATTGTGAAATCCATTATTACATAAGATGTTCTAACATACTATTTGACATTGATTAAATATTTGTTACTAATAACTTGAGTTGTAATACCAATGTGTAACCATATGACGTAAGATGTATAGTTGGTTTAAGGGTTGCAAGCGCAACTGATTACCATGTGGTGCTGGGTTCGAATCTCGGGTCGAAAAGTAAAAATACAGAAACGACCCCGTCGTTTCTGTATTTTTACTTTTGGTTACATTTATTTTTTATATAGTCTGACTTTCCATCCGATTACAGTGTGGGTGTCTTCTAGACAAAAGTGAATAGGTTTTTGCTAAGTCAGTTGCGTGGGATTGTAGTTAAGCACTGGCTTAGAATAATAAAAATATATTTATATAGCATAGAGAAAGACCGCAGAGCCCCACATACATATACATATAGACCACTATATGGTATTGAAAAATTAAAGCTCTGACTTAAGGGGAAATATAACCTCAAATGGCTTAGCAAGATCCTCCGTTATGCCGAAAATATTGCAGCATTAATTTTGAAATAATGGTAAAGTTGAGGATTAATGTTAAGGACTACGTTAGGTGAAAACATGATTCCGTAAAATTTTCTCGATAGATAGATTACCTAAACTGTCGGCGTCCTGAACCTCGGCTTGTTTCCTGCCGCCCGGTTCCAAGCTTCAGGACGCCGGTAGTTTAGGTAATTTCTTTTTATATCGAAAATATTGGTAATTCAAAAAAATAAAAAACACAAGCCCTGCTGAATAGTTCAGTTAGTATGCAAAGTTTCATGACCTTATTTAAAGTATTTTACGAATAACAGCGGTTTATTGTTCAGTTTGGAGGTAAGTTTGGATTTTTTTTCTATCGAGAAAATTTTACGGAATCATGTTTTTGTCTAACGTAGTCCTTAACATTCATACTCAACTTTACCATATATTTATTTCAAAATTAATGCCACAATATTTTCGGTTAAACGGAGGACCTTGCTAAGCCATTTTAGGTTATAATTCCCCTTAACTGTTTGAAATTATTTCAATATTTTAGTTCTTTAAAGTTGCCTTTTACTTTTTATTGTAATTCATTTTTAACGTTTTGAGTGGACTAAGCACTTAATTTTTTTTCTTTTATATGCCAGTGATGACTACCCCACCTAAAGATAAATGGTGACTAAGCCAAAGATTCTAAAGCCCATTTTACTCTTGCTTTGAAGACATCCATATTATAATCGGATGGGAAGACAAAATGTCATCTAAATATACATTAAAATGCATCAAAACTTTGTCCCCTAATTAGCCAACTTTAGAGGTGAATTTTTGTTCCAAATTTATATAAAAAAAATCCTTGAATTAACCTATGCAATAGTAATAAATATTAAAAATATATAATGATAAATATAATTATCAGAATTGGTTCACAATGGACAAAGATATAGCGTAATCTAATGTATAAAATTAATTTTGTTTATTCGTATTTTATGCGCTGCCATACTGTTCATCAGATTGCAGTAAAATTTTGTCAACATATTGCTTGCACTTCCGCAAAGGTTATAGGCGTAGTTGGACCCGGTAGGTGGCGGTGCTGTAGAATCCTGATATCAGTCGGATCACTAGTAACATATAAAAGCAGTCGAGTTTTACAACGGCTTCTTCTTTTGAAGTAGGTTGAAAATGACCAATCTTTTTAACAAAAAATCTCAATAATATAGGATTTAAAAATATCAAAATAGTCAAAACGCAAAGATATTACTTAATTTAATTGTGAACAGATAAAAAAATAGTTCAAATTGCCAAAATATTATCAATTTACATAATTGTGAAAATATCAATTGCTATGACCCTTTTCACATGACGCACTTTCTAGTACATACATACATGTAATTAGCAAAGCGATATGAGTTTCCTCTATTAGATCTGTGAACGCGATATTGAATACATAATTTCACATAGCTGTCAACATTGCCAAACATAATTATAAAATCATGATTTTTGAGAGTTTGAACGAAATATTTTGAACTTTCGTGCTCTTATTATAAATAAGAACGTTCAAAAGCACGAAAGTTCAAAATATTTCGTTCGTTCGGCGCTCGAATGTACCTTCCTTCTGACTCTAAATGATTTAATCCCTCTTTATTTTGAGTTATTTCAACTACTACAATACAGTTTGAATTTATCTGCATTTATAAGGGCAATTGCTTACGTATATCCGACTCGCGTGGGCAGCCACGGGTTATGTTATCTCGTCTGATGTTCAACATTCGCCGTATGAGTGTGTGCAAAAGCGTTACCGTGGCCCTATCGGCCGGCTTTTGCGCACATTCGCGGCCTCATCAACGCTAGGTGCCTTTTGGTGCCACCTCTCATTTTGAGAAAAGCTTCACCGTGCATACAGCAGGAGAACACTGCTGCCCAACTCCTGTTTCTGTTTTCCTCTGTCGGCTCTTACCACACCCGTCCCTTAGGTAGATATATGGTGCAGTGGATATGCATGCACCGCCGCTACGCCATCAACATTATTATACATCCTATTAATAAAAGTTCACTGCTTGATGGATTATTCCCATCATAATAAAGTTTTCGCCTTAGTAGTAACTTGGCAGCACCTTGTGGAGGACACACGGGCAGAGGAAGGCCGAATAAAAGATGGATCGATTGTGTGAAGAGTGATATGAGAATGAAAGGAGTAAGTATGGAAATGACGGCTGATAGAGAGAAATGGAACAAGAAGGTTTACTGCGCCGACCCCAGATAATGGGAAATGGTTTAGAGAATGATGAGTAACTTGGCAGCACCTTGTCGATCACTACCTGTATTCCGCAGCCTCCATTTCCACCAGATTTATTAGGCAGAGCTCACATATGCTTAAGAGTCCGTCCACTGTTTTAAGTTCTAAATGGTAAGAAAGCCATTGTAACAAATTAGTAATCCAAAGAGCAAACTCCTCTCTATGAGGCAGTGGGAGATACCTATGTTTAGCAGTGGACTTATATAGGCTGTGATGGACTGATGGATGTGAATCCTAAGGGGCGATAAAATTTTATTTTAAGATGCTTATAACCAGGAGGACTGTGAGTTCGTTTTCTCTCTAATGTTGGTCATACTACACCTTTTAAAATACATAAAATTTAAGTGCCTGTCTATACCATCGAAATATATGGTGATTTGCTGATTTTGTACGTGGTAGAGTCATGCTGCAGTTATATCAGTAGTATAGTTGTAGCACAAATGGGTCGGCTTGACGGGGGAAGTATCACGCTCTCACAGAACACCAGCGTAAAATAGTAGCTTAATGCTGCTGTGTTTCGTATGATGAGTGCAGAGACCCTTTATTAGAAAGGCTTTCTAATAACGACTAAAAATAGAACAGCAGGATGTACACATCCTGATTTGGTTCCTTCTGTCGCCTATTACGATACCTGCAGGATGATATAGCGTAGTGCATATTCTTACATCGCCTCTGCACGGTACGCCATCCTCTTTGCAACTGAAAGATCCTGCTACATTTTTTTATTTATTTACGTCACGCACCTTCGATGCCGCCGTCCGCTATCGGCTTAGGTCTAGTTATTATTAGGTTAGGTCTGGGGTAAATGAAATTATTGTAATGCCATTTACCTCCGCTATACGATCATTTCGGTATATCCCATGATCACCCCTAACAACACCCACTGGAAGAAATAGGGTGGGGAATTTTTCTTCGCACACTACAACGACATGGTATCGATTAGCTTGTGTTTATTTAGTAGTATACCTCTTATCCAGTTATAGAAGACTTACAAGCAATGTTAACGTACAGGAGATTAAAGAAGCCGGACATGATAATTGCTTACTGCTGTAACAAATAAATATACTATAGTTTAACCTATTATACTTGTACACGAGCACGAGTGGATGATGCATTATAAAAAAATAAATTTTGCATTTTTAACTTATGTTTATTTTCCGAAGAGACGGCAAAATCGTAGAACGGAAATTTCACAGTCTTTGAAGTATTTTATGTCAGATAAGTTGCAAATCAAGAAAATAACTAGCGTCATATTTGCCAGACTTGGCAGGCGGATTGGCAACGTCATTTTTTTAGAAGTTATTACGAAGATGCTACAATTAATCTTCTGGTTTGTATCCCTCTATCGTCTGAACCACATATAGGCCAATATGTGAAAATGGATAATCTTACACCGTCACTGCGTGATTAACACAAGAGTACAACTTAACGTAGCGTAACGTAACCTAAGCGGATAACTTCAATAAGCGGCAATACAGAGTAACGCTGTGTTACATTAATCAAAAAATGTTTAAGCTGCAAATGCAATACATTTTTAATTAAATTTAAAAAAACAACAATCTCTTAATTTTTTCGCATATGAGTGGATATAAAGCAGACAATGGTTATGTGGCTTCCATTAAAATTTATCGAATCGTAGTCTATGACAACTCAGTAGATATAGAAAAAGATTTCATTGCCCTGAAACAACGTCCACGTTTCATATGTAACTTATTTACCATGCGCATGTGCGCTTTATTATCCTTGGATACATCACCACGTACTATCAGTTCTGATAATGGCCATGCGATGGCTTAAACTAAACTTCTAAACCTTATTTCTAGAGGCTGAGACAGTTATCTTTACCTTTCATGTATATTTATGAAATAAGACATTTTTTTTAAAACGCACAAATGTTATCTATTTAAAATTATGGAAATATCTGCTATAATGGCTATTCAAATTTATTATATAATTTTGTCAGGAGACATTAAAAACCTGCCCTCTCGACTGAGTAGCGACTGCTCCTGGACAAGTTTTAGTATACCTACAATGCGAGAGTATTTAACTGACAAATTATAATATTGTGTAATTTTTAATTTATTTATTATATATGTTTTAGGCAGTGATTTAAACGGTCGTCTATCGTTTAAACGCTAAAGAATCTTTGGTCTGCTGCAAAATGTATTTTGTCAGCAAACAAAGTGAAATGATCTGCTTCTAGTGATCGGCAAAGATAACTCAATTAATTAGCAAGTAATGTGATATTAGTCATTCAATCAAATGTATCTGGAACAACATAAGTCAAAACCATGATTTATATTTTATCAAATTTTGTCAAGCTGTAAAATCAATTTCGATTTGATAATTAGTTATAGACCAGATGTCAAAATAACTATTAAAAAGCAATTTGCAATTGTAAACAGAAGTTGGGACCATCCTATGGAGTAATAATAATACTCGTGTCGGGTGGCTCCGCTCTTCCTTACCGTACTACACGCAATAAACATTGAACTTATTTAATAATAATTTATTAATATGTATATTAAATATGATAATTTAAATTAATAATTAACCGAATAATACATAAATAAATACCATTTAATTACCTGTCTATATCAAATTGTAGCAACATTTTGTATTGACAATAAATTTATAGTTTAATTGAGTTTTTGACATAAGTTAGATTTTGACAATAATTTTAAAATTTAATTAAGTTTTTAACATAAGTTAGATATTGTAAAACCAAGCCTAATAAATTAGGTTAATAAATTGTGTAAAATGCTTATAAGGTATCATCTCAAAGTTAAGTTTACCAGCAAGTGGTTAATCGTATCTCAAAATTAGTTATAGCTGTAAGTGGTATCTCATAAATAGTAGTAGCCGTAATTGGTTAATGGTATCCTAAAATTAGTTATAGCTGCAAGTGGTTAATCATCATCATCATCGTTACAGCTCCTCACAAGTCCACCGCTGAACATAGGCCTCCCCCAGGAAATCCACAAAGCACGGTCCTAAGCCACCTGCATCCATCGACTTCCTGCATATCTTACCAGGTCGTCACTCCATCTAGTGGGGGTCGCCCTACCCTACGCCTGCCGGTACGAGGCTGCTACTCGAGAACGTTTCATGCCCATCGGTTATCGGTTCTTCGAGCTATATGGCCGGCCCATTGCCACTTCAGCTTACTAATCCGTTAGGCTATGTCGGTCACTCTGGTTTTAAGGCGGACATACTCATTTCTGAGTCTATCACGCAGAGAAACTCCGAGCATAGCCCTCTCCATAGCTCGCTGAGCGACCTTGAGCGTCCTCATACGGCCTGCAGTGAAGGGCCACGTCTCAGATCCGTAAGTCATCACTGGCAACACGCACACAACCAGTTCACTTTAGTTTTCAGAGATTGGGGCATACCTGACGAGAAGATGTGTCGTAATTTCCCGAACGCTGCCCAGCCGAATTGAATCCGTCGATTGACCTCTCGGTCGAAGTTGGACTTACCTAGTCGGACTATTTGTCCCAGGTAAACGTATTCGTCAACAACTTCGAGCATAGTGCTCCCAACAACTACCGGCATAGGTGTGACACGGACATTAGACATGATCTTTGTTTTGCCCATGTTCATCTTAAGACCTATCCTTTGGGAGACACCATTGAGGTCATTGAGCATAGTGCTTAGGTCCTCCAGCGATTCTGCCATAAGGACTATATCGTCGGCAAATCGAAGGTGAGTGATGTACACGCCATTGATTTTAATACCGTATCCTTTCCAGTCCAGTAGCTTGAACACGTCTTCCAATGCAGCGGTGAAGAGTTTCGGGGATATAATGTCACCCTGTCTTACACCTCTCTGTAGTTGGATAGGTTTCGAACCTTGGTTCTGTACTCGGATAGCCATCGTAGCCCTACTGTACAAACACTTCAGCACTTCGATATACCGATAGTCAACTTGGCACCGCTGAAGGGACTGTAGCACCGCCCAAATTTCGACGGAATCAAAGGCTTTCTCATAGTCCACATACGCCAGGCAAATGGCAGATTGTACTCTTCGGACTTCTGTACAATCTGCCGCAGGGTATGTGGTCTATGGTATACCGGCTTGTTCGGGAGGCTTGAAGTCGTCGAGTCTGCGTGCGAGACGATTCGTAATGACTCTCGAAAACAGCACGTAGACGCGGCTCAGAAGGGATATCGGTCTGTAGTTCTTCAAGAGGGCATTTTCACCTTTCTTGAAGAACAAGACTACCGCACTTCTGCTCCACGACTCCGGAGTAGTGCCACCATGGAGGACGGGATTGAAAAGCTTCTGAAGGACTTCAAGTACCGGTGTTCCACCCGCTTTCAGAAGCTCCGCTGTAATTTCGTCCTCGCCTGGGGCCCTGCCGTTTTTAAGATGCTGGAGAGCCATTCTAATCCCTCTCAGGTTGACGTCCGGGATATCATCGGAATAGCGTCGGATAAGACTTGCTCTTGGATCGTTACTCACACTTGCGTGTGGCTCGCTGGTAAGTGGTTAATGGTATTTAAAAATTAATTATAGCTGTAAGTGGTTAATGATATCTCAAAATTAGTTACAGCAGGAAGTGGTTATAATGATAATATCAATAATAAATAATAATTTTTATTTCATTTCCAATTACACATGTTTACATACAGGAACAAATATGATTACAATAAAATAAAATTACAATAAGTAAGTGTAGCTTAATAATGTAGAATCAACAAAAGAAAAATTGTAAAGTCAACAAAGTTTGTAATATTAGCTACCTGCCTGAACTAGGTTGAGTACCTGTATTTCAGACAATCACTAACACTATGGGTTTGATAATATAGGACACTATGTAATTTAAATAATTAAACTATATTTTATAATAAATAAAATAACTAAATAACAATTATTTGTTACCTACAATAAATACAAACCATTTAGGAATATCTAATAATTTCTCTGTATCTTCGTAATTTAATTTATTCAGATATTCCCTTAAAATTATATTACATTTGTTATAACTTGAACTATATATCTTTAGTGACTTGTTGAGCTTGATATATAGAAATGGTCCTAAAAATATATAAAATCTGTTTACAAATGCGTGTTTTGTTTGAGGTTTTACACAAAATAACTCCATTCTTCTCCTGTCTAAGGATTTTAAGTTACAAAGAAGTTTGATTTGCAGTTTTAATATAATTTTCCGGATAAACAACTGACGTACGGTTAGTACACTGCATTCCAAATAAAGTTGATGTGTAGGAAACATGAATGAACAGAAAGTGGCTTCCTTTAGAACTGCTCTCTGAGCAAGTTATAGCGGGAACAATATTGTTTTAGAAGCACCACCCCAGGAAGTAATGCCATGAGTGACACACAGCTCATTAGATCTGTTTAATCAATTTGAAGTCAGGAATGTTAAGGAAATATTTAAAAATAAATATTAATTCACGAACTCTAGCACAAAGTAAATCGATGTGCTTGCGAAAATTTTAACTTGTTTCAAGCGTGATACCTAGATATTTTATTTTGATTAGGATTAAAATGATCAAAATGAAAATTATTGATATCTAAAAATTAGTTATAGCTATCAGTGTACACTGGTACATGGATCTACACTCTATTGTGAAAAGTCAGAATGTACCTATCAAAAGAGGCACGTATGGCAATTGACATTGCTGTGTTGGTCCCTATTTTAACATGTGGTAGTGAAAGTTTGGTGTGGCAGAAGAAGCACGAGAGTAGAATAAACACATTAGAAATGAGGTCGCTAAGAAGTACGTTAGGGCTGAATCTGAATGACAAGGTGAGAAGGTGTGTGATAAGAGAAGAGTGTGGTTTGCAAGATGATGCTGTGACCAGGATTAAGAAAGGAATGTTTGGTGGTTTAATCATGTGGAAAGAATAAATTGGGAAAGAGTGACAAGGAAAATTTTTATTGCAGAAGTGAACGGCAGAGTCGGAAAGGGATGTACTAGGCGAAAGTATATCGATCAAATTGGCGATATATTGAAAACGGTCCAAATTAGGAGTACCCTTAACCGACTAGTATGTATGCGTAGGTAAATGGATATGGAGGACGCGAGAGAGGTGTGTCAGGATCGTGCCAAATGGAAGTCTGTGGTCTCTGCCTACCCCTCTGGGCGACAGGGGTGAGTGTTTGTGTTTACGTATAATGGTACCTTAAAATTAGTTTACTAGATGGTAGGACTCCTTTTCTGCCTTGGATCCCTTCTGGGTAGGTACTGCCCCCTAACGTTACTCTAGCATCAAATTGTAGCGCTTGCATTATTGTGTTCTAGTTTGAAGGGTACAGTAGCGTTACATACTGTGAGGTATTCCATCTAAGTCTGTGAAGGTGACAACGCATATGTAGCCTTCTTTGTTTGAAGTTAGTTACAGGTGTTCATGGGTTGCATAAACAGTTTACTATCAAGAAGGCTGTAAGTTCGTTTGCCTCGTCAGTTATTTAAAAATATAGTTTTGTTTAACCACACTGGTGTACCGCACTCACGCAAAGGCGGTACGAGTTATTATACAAGCTACATTTATTTTGCAATAAACAGCCAGATTTGAAGAGAAGGTTCAAAATAAGAAATTTAGGCAAATGGTGATGAAAAATCAATTTAATAAAATGTCAATCATTCTGTTATTTTGTCTTTTTTATTCAAAATGAATGATAATGCATTATTTTAACTGATTTTACTGAGCACGCACTCAATTGTAAGGGTCGATTGCTAGGCAAAATCTTTTTTGCATATAAATCATATTCAATTTGGGATAATCTAAAATAAATAAATATAAGCCCTATATCATTATTTATATATTTGAACTAAAGTATAAAATTTAGCTACTGTTTGAAAAATAACCCTGTATATACATACTATATTTAGAATACGCAAACCCGCAGGACAGCAACGTGGCGCTCTACAAAAAGGCCACTGCACGTAGCGGAATGATACCAATGCCCGCATAATTGTGGTGAATACGTAACTTGCATATTTACACCCAAATGAAATTACTGTTAATTTAGCGAAAAGCATGTTAAGAGAGTGGCCATCCTGCAATAATTTGTCACAGCAATTTAATTACAAGGATATCTGTTCTTCTACTATACGACATCATATCTTATGATTAAGTAGTGTTAATTTTTTCCATTTAAACAATAAACAAGTAAATAAATTCTCCATTTCATAAACACCTACATTTATCCTCGTGAACTACTCAAATGCCAATACGTTATCACCATTGAGGTCTAAAATGGGATGTCACGTTAAAAAGCAATTCGCACCCACACTAGTATCGAGGAAGCGTTTCACATATTTATTTGGCATATGAAGGAACATCCCGATCCAGACTATTACTTGTAGGCTAAGCTAACATTGACTTTTTTCCTTGTGGCATTCCAACTGGCAGTTCACACGCTTTGAGTTACTAAGCCGTCATTTCCAGTTATTCCCTGGTTTTTGTCACAAACTATACGTAACATACTGGTGGGGCTGTGTGACGCCACAAACATGAAATAAACCTAAAACTAAATCACGTTACCGCATTTTCTGAATGATTGTGTATGTATGAAATAAGCGTACGACCACATGAGGCGTTGGCCGAATACTTTGCGGGAGATTTTAAGCTATTTTCTCTTTTACATCACGGTCTAAGAAACATCCGTGATATATGAAATAAGCCGTAAGATCTTTCTGGCACTTCCAATCATCTCTTAGAGCGGCATAAAATGGATAAAATACGGTAATGAATGTTCCTACACCGCTACCAAACTGCACACAAGGGTTCATCATCATCGTCATTGTACATACATATAAGACACCATAGATTCATCAGGTCTCTACTTTATGTAGCAACTATTTTCACAGGCCATTGCAAGTAGGTTCCTCCATAAATTGCCGCTAAGTATGTACATTCCTGTGCTACCTGTATCCATCGACTACCTACTTGTTTCATCAGGTTCTTACTCCTTCTAGTAGAGGGTCGCCGAGCCCTGCACTTGCAACTACGATACTGCCTCGAGAAACTTTTTTCCGCAAACAATTGGTTGTCGACTAATCGAGCTATATGGTCGACCCATTTCTACTTCAATGTACCGATTTGCTGTGCTAAATAAGTTACCCTTGTTGTACTGTAGATATCCTTATTTCGGGCCTTATTGCGTAAATAAACGCCCAGTATAGCTATCTTCGTTATAACAGAACTTAAATTTCACTTACCAGAAAAATTACCCGATGAAGAAGAAAAATAGTTCAAGAGAATTCGTGGTTGATAATAACGGCATAGCCGATCAATACAGCTGTTTCAGAACTATGTTCAGCAATGAACTTGTGTTGTGTTGTAATGATGATGATGATGATGAACTATTTTGCTCTGTAGATATACAGGGTATCCGGTAAGTCTATGTAATAAAATGGATAGCCCGGCGTGTACTAAGTACGGGGCACCTCGGCAACTCAGAAAAAAAATATAACGAAAACATTGAGTTTATAACCGTTTTGGTAGTAGACATGTTTTTTAAGCTGTTGGCCATTCTGATCACCATAAATCTTTTACACCGCAGGTGCTCACATTTAATCACTGAAAAATCGTAAAATCAAATTTTTATTTTTAAGTGTTTTAAAAAAAGCAATTATTACCAAAAAAATCCTTGCCATCGCGAAATACAACGCGCGATGTCAAGATCAAACATTCACGGTTATTCCCAGAGAAAATCAATAGTTTATTAAAAAATTTGTAGTCGAAGTACTCAATAACGTAATGTCACCATTGAGGACTTAGATGGAATGCCTCGTTTCCAGTTAAAAAGTACAATTGACAAATTTTCAATAGCTATTGAAGTAATCACAGTGGTCATAAAACCGTGAACATCAATAACATATTTACATCAATTACGAGGCAAGATAATGTGTATCACGTTTTTTTTCACAGTACCCCATTACGTGAACAACCACAACATAATGCATGTACAATTTGCATCATCAAATAATTTGCTTAATATCACTTTGCTCAGCTTAACAATCGCCTCAGTGACGTATAATGTAGGTTTGCGTAACAATTTTTTATTTGACGATAACAAGCGGACAAAGTCGACATAGTCATTATTTTTTATACATGTAAGAGGGGGCAAACGGGCATTCAGCTCACCTAATGGTATTTGACTACCGCCACCCATAAACGACTGCAACATAAGGGTAATTGAAGCATTTCCGGCCTTTAAAAAAAGAGTAGGCTCTTTTCTTAAAGATTCCCTAAGTCGTATCTAATTGCTGATGGTAGTTGATTCCACAAGAAAGTTTGTTGAAGCGCTGAGCTTCTAGGCTACAACGGCTCGACAAAAAAATATATCCATTCACGTTAAAAAAGTTATTACGTAGTATTAAAACATATCGGTGAGCAGAACCATGCTGGCTAGCAGATTACTGAGTTTTCACGTGTTCGTGGGTATGGAAAAACGTCGCGAGGAAATCTACTCGGGAATCTAAAATAGGAAAAAACCTTCCCCGAATTGTGATGTATGTAACAAAATTTAAGATGTATACCAGTTTTTCATGGAGTGTCTCAAGAACAAATTTTTAGGATGCGATTTAGTACAAAAGGTTTTATCAAACCCCAAATCAAAGAAGTCGAGAGAGTTATTCTCGAGAATAGTACTCATAATTATACTTTCTTATGTTGTTTTATAGTGTTAGCAGTAATTAATGTAAGGTATGGTGGGATTCACCGGCACCAATGAAATTGTTAGTTGCAATTTTAAGTGATGATTTACCACGTGCTCGGTGGTGATGAAAAACATCGTGAGGAAACATGTACGACCGAGAAATAAGAAAAAAATATTTCGAAGACATGTGAAGTTCGCCAACACGCATTGGGGTAGAGCGGCGCACAATTCATTGTACTAAAACCCTCTCAGAAATGAGCGGAGCCCTTCGGAGTGGGACGTATATAGGCTCTAACTTTAACCATAAATTTTTATGGTGCCTAACTATTGGATTAACTGGTTAGATTTAACTGGAAAGAACTGGTTAGACAACATGCGGATAGGCATGTCGTTTCGTTAAAAATCCAAAAAAAAACTATTCAAAAATATTTCCTTCCGTGTGTGTAAATGCGGTTCTTTCTTCTCTCATTCTTGGCATGATTAGACTAGACTAGATTACCACATGCAAATGTGAGGGGATTTTCCCGTAATTGCCACGCTTGATAGGTGTATTGGCAACTCCAGTTTTTTTATTATTGTGTATTGTTATCAGGCTGCTGCCTACCTTCTTTTACGTAACTCTGTAACTTTTTACTTCATCTACGAAATGATACGGGGTAGTGGATTCCCTTACGCTACCACATCACAGAACATGTTGCTTGTCGTACCAATTAGTCCGCCGCGATCCAGCAGTGCGCGCTATCTGACTTCACTTCGTTCACTAGTATTATTACGTTTACTATCTCTAGTGTTATTCTTTATTTTTTAAATCTATAATCAATATTGGGCAGTGTTTTTTATTTTATTTATTTTATTTTATTTAAAAATTACATGTAACACCTTAAGCTAATCCGCTAATTTAATGCCATGTGGCATTCTCTGGCAGGCAACCCTGGGCACCAAATACAATTGTTGGCAGGTGCGAACATTATACATAAATAAAGTTAGTATATATATATATATATATATATATATATATATATATATATATATATATATATATATATATATATATATATATATATAATATTTGAATAATATATATTAAAATAAATATTTGAAGTAAAAAAAAAGAAAAAAAGCCAAGAATTAAGGAAAAATAATGTCAATTTTTAGTTGCCCTCAGGTAATGTTCTCGGAGAAGAATTTTGAAAACTTTCTTATTTGTGGCATTCTTAATATCATTGAGGAGGGTGTTTCAAATTTGTGTGGCTTGTATAGTAAAAGACGACCTAAAAAAATTAGACTTTATGCTGTGGAAACCTCAACCTCAGACGGTTTGACTGTCGGGATGTCCGACGATGTCGGATGTCAGGACGACCGTCGGCCGAATGAAAAAAATGAAAATTATCCTTAAGATATGAAGGCGACCTTGGATCGTTTAAAATTGAATAAAGTACAAGTAAAATTCTAGAGCATCGCCTTTGACGTATAGGTAGCCATTTAACCTTGAACGATAGGATGATAATTATGTGGTCATACTTACGTAAACCAAAAATAAACCTTATGGAATTATTAAGAAGGCGCTCCAACTCTTTTAGAAGACTTTCGGAAAGATCTGGGTAACATATATCTGCATAGTCGATAATAGGTAGAATGAGGGAATGAACCAGCGTAAGCTTGGTTTTGAAAAGTAGGAAATTTTTAAGACGATAAAGGGAACGCAAGGTAGCAACAACTTTACGACTAACTTTAGAGATATGCAATTTCCAGGTCATAGTTTTATCCATGTACAGGTACAAAATTTTTATGGAATCACAATATGGAATCAAAATTCCATTATAAATCACAGGAGAGAGATTTACCTAATCATTCTTAGCCAATAATTTCGAACTTCCGAAGATTATAACTTTGCATTTGGATTAATAGAAGCACCATATTTACATGACCATTCTCTTATGACTTCCAGGTTATCATTTAGTTTGTGTATTACAAAGTTAAAATTATTTAAGCCTGACTGTACATATAGCTGAAAACCACCCGCATACAGATGGCATGAACAATCTAAAACTGAGTAGAATTTATAAATAAGGAAAACATAGTAGGAGAAAGTCTTGAACGAATTAACCCCTGGACCCGACATATGAGCGGACGTAGCTATATCGGTCTTGTCAGTAACCAAGCAATTTTAGGCTTGGTCGTTTGTTTTGCTTGGATTATACCATTCAGAACAGTGACTAAAATTGTGGAGTGAGTCAATTTGACATCGAGTATTACTTGACCATGTCGAAAAATATATCGATATTTGACGATATGACCGAATGAATGATGATGTTATTTGTACAATACAATAACTTATATAAGAAAACACGCGAACACAACAAATTCTAAGAAACACATTTTAAGAAAAATTATACAAAATAAGTCAGTAAACCTACTCAAATAATTTAAACTTAACAAAACATTTGACGTTTATCACAACTTTAATTGTATAAAGTCTATAAAAATGTCCTGCTTCTTTTATTTTAATTATAATTTAAATACCGGAAGCTTACCTCGCCTTCATTGTCCCTTTATTTCCTTTGCAGCTTATTTACGATACGCCTTTTCTTTCTCAATCGTTCATCGATATATTTTATCGACTACGATCAAGCACTAGAAATGGAGTAAACTTCTACGAATTTTGTATCTGTGTTTACATTAACGTAATAAGATCTCCGTGCGCGTTATTCTCCACTTGGTTGAACGAGTTTTCATACATTTGTGTTTTATGTCGGGTCCAGTGGTTAATTCGTTCAAGGAGAAAGTATTCCACTTTGCGGCACACCAGATGCAATTTCAGCCCATGCAGAAAACCGCTGACCTAAGCGAACTGATTGGTGGTGACCGTCAATGTAAGAAGAAAACCATTCCAAGACTGGGGATGACAATTTAAGGTATTTAAGGTTGGATAGGAGGATAAAATGATCCACTGTGTTGAAAGCGTTTAAAAGTCAATAAGCACCACCACTGTTAATTTCTGCTCATCCAAGTTCTTTCTTAAATCGTCTGTGACTTTGATAAGTGAAGTGGCGGTGTCAGCAGGTTATGTTTTGCAGTGAATATACAGATATTTGATTAAAACACAGGCTTCCAGAACTTTAGAGAGTATGGGAAAATTGAAATAGGACGAAAATGGTTATTGAAAACAGGATTACGTATTTTAGGAAGAGATTTACAAAAGTATTGACCTGAGTCCAAAGAATAATTTATAATGTGTATTACAGCTGGAAAAAGTCACTCAAGAATCATAGACACCATTTGCTTACTAATTTTATTATAACCCACAGCTTTGGATTTAATGGCTAACAGAACCTTTTTAATTTCATCCTGAGTAATAGGGGAGAAACAAAAGTCAGGGATCCGGAGAGGATGCATTGATTCTTTAGAAGCAATAGTCTGAGAACTACTTTGTTTCTATTACTTCATTGGACTTGAGGGTCCAATGAAGTAATAGAAACAAAGTGACGATTAATGTCATGCAAATTGAGAGAGGCGCCATATTCTAGAGAATTTAATTTATTAATTCCGATAGACTTGATGAGTTTCCACACATCAGTGAGCAAAGAATTAGTTATTTTGTCATGAATGTAGCGGCATTTAACATTTCGTACCACCTGATTGCATCTTTTTCTTAGCGTTTTAAATTTAGACCAATTTTCTTCTGAGCGATCATTTTTAAACTTCTGGAAAGCCCAATCTCGCCGTGCCATTGCCACCTGTACCCATTTAGTCATCCAGGGAGCAGGGAGACGCTTAACTTTTACATAATGTACCGAAGCATGAATATTATACAGATTCAGGATGCTATTATTTAGAATTTAGAAAAAAAAGAAAACAAAATCAAACGTTTAATTTGTTAGTGTCTGTGTAACCAAATCATTTCTTGAAATCAATGTTAATAGAGATACAGTAAAAATTGAGAATTTAATCATGGTATAAAATAACATCTATTTGCTAACAGTATTTTATAAACATTAAAACACACTAGGTTGCAAGGTCTAATACCTTTGCCTGTACTTAGCGTATCGTATTTTACAACAATATTCTTTATCTTTGCAAAGTAACAAATTAACAGTTTGTTTAATATTTATATTTTTCTACCCACTTTATTACTAACAATATTATAATACTATTATTAGCTGCTTATTTCTTATTATAACAAGTAAATAATAAACAATATTAAATCCTTAGTAGTTTAGTCATATCAATTTAAACAAAGAAGACAAATATAATGTAACGATAATGACTAAAATAATCAATAGAAAAAACGAAATTGAATGAAATGATTTGTGAGAAACTCAAACATTGTGAAAGACGTACCTTTAGTAACTTAGCCTTAGACTTCCAAACTACTGATTTTGTATGGTGATCATTGAACTGGGCGAGGACTGCTCTAACTTGATCTTTACCTTGTGAGCCCAATCTGTGACACCGTTTGATCGAGGTTCTGCTCACATCAGAAAGGCCCATTTTGTTATTATTATTATTATTATTTATTATATTAATTTGCCGTTGCCGCATTTTAAGTACATCAATTGTGTTTATACAACTTCTAACTTGCAGTTGCAGTAGACTAAACATTTATGTGACCAAATCGTTGAATGCATAAAATTCCTGACTTAGCTGCACTAACGCTGGATTGGATGGTACCAGTGCAGCCTTCAGGCGATCTTCGAATTCTGCCATCTTTTGCATCCAGCTGACTTCTAGATCATTCTGCATTTTGTCTACATTATTGATGCTTGCCATATTGTAATCGTAATGTAACAATGCTGGTAAATACACGTGTTGCTGAAGGGTGATGCAGTAAGTTATTAAAAGCTTGTTTAAATAGATAATTATTATTTAAGTACATTAAGATCTCTTTTCTCAATGTAATTATCGTATAATTTACCCTTATCTATTGTGGAAATTAATGAAATTATAAATAGGAGCATTTAAAACAGCTGTTGACTTAACAAATATCTGCAGAAAAATAGTGTTTGTGAGTAATATCGTAATAACTGCCTTACAAATTAATTTTTTTAAATTTTAAAATTTTTGTCTGTCTGTCTGTTCCTTTTTATTAACTAATTGTAATGAAACTTCAACAAAACATGAAAGCAATGCCAGGAATGATCTAGGCTATATATTATTGAAAAAAAAAAATATTGGTGATTCTTTTTTAAATATAAATATGATTAAATAACTTCAATTTAGTATTTCAATTAATTTAAATTTTAAATTGATTGAGCAAGTGGATGAGTTTGTGTATTTGGGATGTGTACTTAGATACACTTAGATGGTAGATATGATAAGGATATAGAACGATGAATGAATGCAGCAAATAGAGTGAATGGGGTTCTACGCTCTAATATAAAGAATCAGAATGTGTCAAATAAGGCACGTAGTGTTAATCCCTACTATAATGTTTGGTAGTGAAAGTTGGGTGTGGCAGAAGAAGCCACAAAGTAGAATAAATGCTGTAGAAATGCGGTCTTTAAGGATTATGCTAGGGCTGAATCTGAGTGACAGGTTAAGGAATTGCGTGATAAGAGAAAAATATGTTGTGCAAGATGATGTTGTGACAAGGATTAAGAAAGAATGCTTCGGTGGTTTACTCGTGTAGAAAGAATAAACGAGGAAAGATTGACAAAGCAAATTTATATTGCAGATGTGAACGGCAGAGTTGGGAAGGGACGCCCTAGAAGAAGTTCCATCGACCAAATGGGCGATATTTTGAAAATGGGCCACATTAGGAGTACAATTTATCGATGAATGTGTATGTGTAGATATATGGATGTAAAGGAGGCGAGAGAGGTATGTCAGGATTGTGCTAAATGTAAGTTCGTAGTCTCTGCCTACCCCTTTCGGTGACAGGTGTGAGTGTTTAAATTTATGTATATTTTTAAATAACATTTTATTTCTGTCTGATGATTATCTATAATCTAAATAACGCCACATTAATAGATCCCACAAAGCCGTAGCTAGGGCGGTTTGCTTGTTTAAACGGATTAACAAGAGAGAAACGTAATTGGGTATCATATTTATCCCGAACATTCTTATTATACACAAGGAAATGTTCGAGAAATGATCATGACAGAATAATTATCGGCTTTAAACTTCGCTGCGCACTTCAAAGAAATAACGGTATATACTCATTGAATTAACATGTACTACGTACTAGAACAGACAACACGAACAAAATATGTGTGGCAGTTTTTCATACGTGGTAGATCCACGCTACAGTGATATTATGGTTGTGGCACGAACGGGTCGGCTTGACCGTGGAAGGACCACGCTTTCACAGAATACCAGCGTACATTAGCAGCTTAATACTGCTGTGTTTCATATGGTGAGTATAGAGAACCGGAAACCCGTTTTACTGGAATCGGGGCCTTCAATCTTCCAACTACAAAATATTTAATGCCATTCGGACCTAAAACAAAAATTTTACTTTACTAATGAGCATTTCATAATATTACTTTTATGCACATAGTAATTGCAATTGAATTATAATAATAATTATAGCTGTAGATCACAACGTTGCTGAAGCAGGAATGCCGACTCGCCCGGGGAAGGACCTAGCTAGATAGTAATACCAGAATAGCAAAATAATGCTACAGTGTTTCGTATGGTGTAAATAGAACTGGAAAAACTTGAGGCATTCCACTTAAATCCTAGACTTGTGGACCTGCAGGCTTCAACTTGAAATACCAACATACAATATCAGATTTGAAATACCACAAATTCTTGCGAAACAACGTCGACTCCTACCAAGGATATGAGATTAAAGTAATTTAAAAAGACATTTTTATACAATTCAGAACGCGTTGGGGTACTAGCACGTGATTGGAAATGTAACTAATTAGATTAAAACCAGGCCGAAGTTGTATCACTGTAAGACTACAAGAGCCCAACTTCAAGATCCATTGTCCATAGATCGGAAAAAACTAATAATTTAAAATGACCTCAGGATTTAAAATTATCTCAGTCCTCACAAGAAACGATGGGAGTTAAAAAAATTGAATGCCATGAATTACGTTAAACTATCTTTATTTAATAACCCTTATCTAATACAAAGCCGTGTGGACCGCCGACCGGAGCGCGTGTACAACGTGTGAGGGGGGGAGGAGATTATATTCAGCAGTGGTCATTTAATAGACAGTAATAAGACGGTAACTTAGCAACGATATCAAGGCTGCATGAATGAATGCTGATGGTGTTTCGTTATTTAGATGTCTTGGAGATTATACGTGATAGAGCCACGCTGCAGCTGTATTATTTGGTTGGCTCGATCGGAAAAAAAAATGACTACGCTCTCACAGAATACCAGCATGAAATAGCAGCTTAATACTGCTGTGTTTCGTATGGTGAGTGTAGAGATCCATAGATATTTTTTTACTGGAAACAAGGCATTCTATCTTAGTCCTCAGGGCTGAAAACGCATCTGCGTTTTGATTCTGCAACGAGTATAAATTTAGATGTCTATGAGCATTCACAGCATCCACTTTCCATCAAGTGGACTGTACATTCCAGTCTCCCGAGAAAATAATATAATTCTTGGGAATGAATAATGTATTATAATATATATTTCTTTATTGTTTTAACAAAGATTATTTCGTAGGCTAACATTTAATTCAAGCCTTTTCATGAAATCGCACTGTTTCCCGCTCTACATAATATTAAACACTGATTTTTGTAGGTTTTGTTATAAAATACTTCCTTTTATGAAAATGCAGCAAATCTTCTTCATAACGAAGGAGGCACATGTCCAGCACATGAGTCTTACGGACTGGTGAGGAATTTACCGTCTTCATCAGCACGCATAAATTCTATAGTATAATATTAATATAAACTAAATGAGCATAAAATGAAGGCTTAAAAGAATTCACAATCTCGTATCCTCTGTCTGCCAAACGTTGCAACTATACAATACGGCCGACGTATCTTGGCGAGTCTGAATATAGGCTCTGCGAAGTTTAGCGCATGAACACTCGTGAAGAAAACTGTTATTGTCATTTTTTTATATATACCAATGTACAAATAAAATTTCCCTAATACAGTGACCAAAAATATCAAAACACTTTGGAGACATTATAAATTAAAGATTCAATTTTGATACCTCACCTTTCGATAGGGGCAGATTTTATCACAAACACATACAATATTATTTACATTTAATACTTTTTATTTATTTACACTTATTATTATTTAATCACTGTCGCTGAGGGGGGAAATTCCTAACATAAAGTCGTCGGCCCCTTGTGTACCATGTGAGGTACTTGGCATAGGTTCATCTTCGTAATTTTCTCTCACTTTCAGACTCACTTTCTGAATCTGAAGCTGTATTAATGATGAATAATTGATCCGTCATTTCGTCAATAATATGGTCGCTCTTCCTATAGTCATGTTCGACCTCTTGCACTTTTCTGCATAAAGCACTCCATTCATTCTGACCCAATAAATTTACTTTTTCTTGTATGAGCTCCATTGTCCGGGTTACGTTCCAGTCGACGTTTTTAGCGGCTACGTGCCCTTTAATGGCAGCCCACACCATCTCGATGGGGTTTAAATCGGGATGATATGGGGGTAAACGAAGGACATCGTGGTTGTTTTGTTTAAACATTTCATCTATTACGTATTTTTTATTCACGTCTTTGTTTTTTTTTATTAGATCGTAAAGTTGTGGTTTACGCATGTCCTTTTCATATGGTATACCCTTTTCTAATAACCACGATTCCATTTTTGCCTTCTTGTCATTAGATGTAGGGGCAGGATCCATTAATTTGTTGTGGTACGGAGCATTATCGATAACCACCACCGAGTTAGGGCTCAAATTTGGAATCAGTTGGGTCCGTAACCATTTCTCATAATTTTTGAAATTCATGTCATCATGATAGTCTCCGGTTTTGCTGCCAGATTTGAACATTAGTAGCGCGTTCGGAACAAACCCTGCTTCTGACCCAGCGTGTACCATCACTATCCGCTGACCTTTTGATATCGGGCGCTTTAGTCCTTGAGCGGAACCATCTGACCACGCCTTACCTTTTGTATGTGATGAGTGGGCATACGACTCGTCAGTGAATACAATTGGTCGCCCTTCGTCCCTGTATTTTTTCATTGCCTTCAAGTACAAGATCCTTTTCAGGCGAATGTCGGTCTTCTCTATAAGAACCATTCTATTGGTTTCGGTCTTTCGCCACTTGAAACCCAAGTTTTTGATAATTGTCTTTAAGCTCGTTTTACCACCTTGAAAATTTATATCCCGTTTGAGTTTCGCTAGTAATTTGTTTATCGTCGGCATTTCTTTTTCAGTTTTGTGGAAGTTGTGTATGCATCTTTTTACTACTCCCTGGTCAAAATTATCCATATCAGTAATAGGTTTTGATCTAGACCTTTTTTTACCAGGCGTGCGGAATACTGAAAGTAAGCCCGAAATATTGCCTTCAGTTGCGATCCGCTGTACTGTGCGTTGGGACACACCAGTTGCGTTAGCAACTCTTAAATAAACTTTATCGACATCTTTTACGCCTTCTTCTTTTTCTTTTTTCATATATTGCGTTAAATCGTAAATAATTTTTCTCGCCTGGCGATTTAACACACTGTTATGTTTTGGTGGCATGTTTGGCGAATAATATAAGTGCTAACTGACACTTGCAAATCCTATACTATTAAACGAGCAATTCTTGTATATATGTATATATATATATAATCGGGATCTCGGAAACGGCTCCAACGATTTTCATAAAATTTAGTGTCCAGGGAGTTTCGGGGATAATAAATCGATCTAGCTAAGATTTATTTTTAGAAAATGTCTTTTTGTCCGTGTTTTTAGGCAATTAAAAACTGCTACAATATAGTTAGAATAAGAAGGTAAATTTTGACAGTTTGGTAATGATTATAAATAGCTTATTGGTATAATGGGCGGTCACAAAATCGTAAAACCCCGGTTCGAGCCCAGACCGACCGACCGACTTTTTTATTTTTTTTTTCAAGTTTCTTTCTTTTTTGAGAAAATATATTTTTTTCGAGCCCTTTTTTTAGTATTTTTTAAAAACACGAAAATTTAAATAAAAATAATTGCACTCATGATTTTTTATTCAAATAACCAGTTCAGTTTTTTCTATTATGTCGCTACGATCAAAAAAATATTATTCGTATTTCATCAGTATGTAATTTGTATCTAAATATTATTTCCAAAAGACACGAATCAAAAAAAAAAACCGAGCGAAAATTACCGAGCAAAGCTCGGTCAACCGGGTACTAAAACAAATAAAACAAACAAAACAAACTTAACACTATTAATAAAAACAAACAACAATAACAACGAAAACTTTTGTAACCGACTGTGCTCAAGACAGAGATAGCGACACGAACACGACACCAATGCTAACGTGTGACTGAGAAATATTACCGTGTACCGAGCATTGCCGAATAAGCACGAAGCTTTACGAAGTAACCAGAAAGGGATGTCCAACACGCGTGCCTGAGGGTGTTGTTTAATCGATTTTTATTCAAATCGATTAAAATTAAGACATAAAAATATATTTATTTGCAATTTATAAGGAGGTTCTAAATTTTCTCAAATAGTCGTTACTCAAGAAGACGTTAATAGATAATTGATATTTAAGTACATTATGTCTTTCAGCTGAGAAAATAATATGTTTTTAGTTTTTTTTTTATTTAAGTCGAAATCTTGTTTATTATCAACAAAATTCACTATATTTGTAAATCTATTTCGTTTAATATCTTATATAAACAAAAATCAATAACTTCTAAATAAAACTAATCGATTGCGATATTTTATGACTAAAGGGTCGATTGTGTTTACTTATGGTCAATCTCTAGCCTAGACCACCGCCCCCCGTACGTCGCCTCATGCCACCATTTTGTTCCTTAAAAAAGCTATTGCGCAACCTTCTGCGCGAAGGTCGGACTCGCCAAGATACGTCGGCCGTATTATACACTCAATATTTACAGTTGCGTTATAAAGTTTTCATTGTTACACTTCAAACACACATTAACTTAAAGTTCAAATGCAGAGACGTGATATTTCAAAGACGGAACGTTCATCTGACGCTATCAAATATATTCTGTGACGTGATGCCTAGCTGACAGAATACGTGAGTATGTAAAGCAACAAACAAATCAACGTACAACAAGAAACTGACTCTTTACTCATGTAGTAGAGCCATGCTGCAGCTATAATACGGTTGTTGCACGATTTAGTCAGCTCGGCCGGGGAAAACCATGGTCTTACAAGATATGTGAAATAGCAGCTTAATGCAGCTGCATCTATTATGGTGAATCTAAAGAACCAGACATCCTTTTTACTGGAAACGAGGCATTTTGTTTAAGGTGGTACCCTGACCAAAACCTGGCAATAGTGCGTTTTTCAGAGACTATTATCTCATTAGTTATGAGAAATAAGCTACATCTAAAAGCACATTATTAATGTTCGATATCCTATCATCACATTCCACGTTCTAATAATATATAATGGTTTTTATGTGTTATGAATACATTTAAAATCTACTTTTAAAAAATGACTAAAATTATTGATTACATGCATCTGTTGATAAAGGAAATGCTCTAATCATTTGAGTATTACACTAATGGATAGATAATTTAAAAATCTATATTCTACACGTTTTATTTAATTTCTTAAGTTCAGTTATCTCTTTTAATTTAAATAATTCCAAATATTCGGGCGTATTTTTCCGTGATATATTGTAGCGAGAGCGCGTGGATTGTATGGGACCGAATGCTCAAGGTCTCTCGCTAGGGCAACCGTCTTAAGTCGTCAGAAGGGACAACTCAGGATAAACATCACACAAATAACACAGTTTGTGTGATGTTTATCTTAACCGACAATATAATATGAAGATGTATATGGGCCACAATAACCACTTAGTGAACTGTGTCCTCGTTTGTCACCCATATTCTGTTTAAAAAAACATGCTACTATCAAAATTTTATGAATAATTAAAAAAATACTTCTTTAGCATGTCGTACCGTGTTTTCGATTGATATATCGGCATTGATATATATTTCGTGATTGATATGTCGGCACTACCACATCCGTCTAATGCAGGCGAACACCTTTTTTCGAGGTGAAGCTGAATCATATCAATACCATTCTATAGTAAGCATCTTTATTTCTATTTTATAGTTTATAATAAAATAATATTGTTATTGTCGCCAAATCACTTACATGTATTTTTTTTCTTGCAATCTTGTTCATCCAAAGGTTCTGGAAGAGATCGCTTTTAGCGATAAGACCGCCCATTGTACCACATTTCTTTCTCTCCTTTTTTTTGTTAATATTTATGTTTTATGGCTTTCAATAAAAAGTTATTTATCTATCTATATTATATAATAAATAAAATAACTAAAACAATTATCTGTTATCTACAATTAATACAAACGATTTTAAAATTTCTAAGATGTTCTCTGTCTTCGTAATTTAATTTATTTAGATGTTGCCTTACAATTATATTACATTTTTTATAACTTACACTATATATATTTAGTGACTTGTTGAGCTTGTTATATAAAAATGATCCTAAAAGTATTTAAAATCTGTTTACAAATGCGTATTTGGTTTGAGGTTTTATACAAACTAAGTCTATCCTTCTCCTGTCTACGGATTTTATGGAAGTTGGGTATGTTGTTTTAATACGATGTTCAGGGTGAACAACTGACAGATAGTTAGTATACTACAGAGCAAGTAAAGTTTATGTGTAGGAATTACGAATGGACGGAAAGTGGCTACCTATAGAACTGCTCTCTGAGCACGTTGTAGCGGGAACAATATTGTTTTAGAAGCACAACCCCAGGAAGTAATGCTATAAGTGAGTATGGATTGACACAAAGCTTAATAGACCTGTCTTATCTATTAAAATTCAGGAGATATTTGAATTTATATATTTATTTACGAACTCTAGCTAAAAGTAAATCGATGTGCCTGCGGAAATTTAAATTTATGTCAAATGTGATACCCAGATACTTTATATTGTCTGTTTTGTGAACATCACATGCATATCCATTGTCATCATACGAGCTACAGCTATGAGCGTAAATATTTAGGTGAGTAGGTATGTTATTATTTTTCATTAAAATAACGTATATTGTGTTTTATTTGCGTTAAAATTTAAGAAATTGTTAAGAAGCTAATTAGATACGATGTTAAAGCCTTACTGAGCGTATTTATAAACCTCATCACGTGTTTCAGCTGAGAACAACAGGGCTGTGTCATCCACATACGACATTATGACACCATTTTGAAGTTGGAAATTGCATAAGTCATTTATATAAATTAGGTACAATGTAGTACCCAGGATAACGCCCTATGGGATGCCATAAGAGCTGTATTATAATTCATTACTCGTATATTCACCCATTTTTACACATTGAGAGCGATCACTAAGATAAGCGGTAAAAAGTTGTAGTAGAGTTCCCCTTATGCCAAGTGTTTCAAGCTTTTGCAATAGTATAGAGAGAAATCGTATCAAATAGAGAGAGATAGTAGCAAGAGATAGAATCAAATGCTTTGGCAAGGTCTAAAAATCCTGATTGAGTGCATACCATTGTCAAGATTACTTGTGACATAATATGTCAATTGTTGCAAAGTACATTCTCAGATCTCTTAGGTCTAAAACCGAATTGTCTGTCTGACAGCAAATTGATAGTTTCCAGGTATTTTATTAACCTGGTATTTATCATTGTTTCTAATATTTTAGATAAACCACAAAGAACTAAAATCCGCCAATAGTTTCTAACTAAGTTTTTATCGCCAGCTTTGTATATAGGAGACTTGATGAGAAATGTTTGACTACCTTGTTGGTCTAGTGGTTGTAGTAATGCGACTACTGATCATGAGGTCCTGGGTTCGAATCCCGGATCGGGCCAAAAAAATAATTATTCAGTTTTTCCGTCAAGAAATTCTCAGTAGTTGCCTGGAGTCATTAAGTTGGCGGTTTCTCACGTAAGGCACTGCACCTGATCTCTCTCCGGTCGTGTCGGTTTACCATCCCATCGGATTATGAATGAGGGAATAGAGAGTGCACCTGTGCTTGCGCATACACTTGGGCACTGTAATCCTATCCTGCGCCGATGGCTAGCTTTCGTTGAGGCAGGCCGTCGTGGCCGAAATTCGGTCTGTAGGACATTATTATTATTATTATATAAGAGAAACTATAGCTCTTTTGAACACATTCGGGAAAATACCTTTAGATAGGCATTACTGAAAGGTATGTGTTAATGGGGCAGCCAGTGAACGTTTAAATCTTTGGAGTATATTATTGAGTCTATTAGGTATATTGTCTCATCCAATCTTCTTTTAAGCCAGTTATTGTACTTAAAATTTTATCAATGTTAGTATTAAACAATACAAAAGAATTTAACTTAGGAAAGGATGTGGGCATAAAATTGGATTTCGATTTTTGTTTTATTTTGATTTTTTTTCTATTTTTTTTGCAACATTAATAAAAAAATATTTATTTTATTAGTCGATTCGTTTGGGCTTTTGTATAATGATAGTTCAAGTGGGGGTCCAAGAGTTTTAGAACTGTAGGTATTATTAATTATAAAATTCCATACATGTTTACCGCTTTTACGGGCCTTTTGTAAAACACTTTTATCATATTGTATTTTGATTTTTTTTATAGTTAATTGCAAAAGTTTTATATCTCTTATAGGTAGCAGAAACTTTTAAATTATCCAGAGAAAGTTTTGTTTGTAAATGTAGTTTGTCTCTATTTCTTATACAGCGGACGAGACCAGGTGTTATCCAAGGTTTAATATTATAATACTTACGTGACAGTTTTGTTGTTGATGTATTATTCTTTATAACGTATTGTAAAGAATTTATAAAGTAATTAAAGGACGTATTTTCATCGTCAGAGCAATAAACAAGGTAATATAATTTTCAAGGTTCGTCACATGGACTTCTGCGTATGCAGTTTTTTCTAGGTAAGGTTAATTGTAACGTTAGTAAAATCGCTTGATGATCAGTAAGCGAGGAATTAGTAACTAATGTTTAAGAAGGTTTATTTGATTTAATCACAAAAAGGTCGAAACACGAGCCACTATGATGTATAGAGTCGTAAGGTGTTGGTAATAGTCCATGAAAAGAGCAGATATTTAGGTAGTTATGTACGTGGTTATTTGTTTTCCCAGGGATAATTTTAATATTTATGTCACCAGTTAGAATGATATTTTTATATGTGCTAAGTTTAAATTAGTATCAAGAGACTCTTGAAATTTATCAATATTTTGAGCAGGAGGTCTGTAAATTGCAATAATAATCGTCTCGGAATTAATTCGATTGATTAAGCAATTACCATCCTAGAATGTAGGCTCTGTGACAGTTACATTAAAATTATTTTTGACATAGGTTACTAAGCCGTCATTTTAATTAAGGTATTTCTGTTTTGTGTAAAGAATAGCCATCCAGGAGCGGCAGATGGAGTGGGAGGTTTGACAGCCAACATTCTGTAAGGACAATAATAATGATATAATAATAATTCATCAGAGACCATTTATTTTATTGTAATTTTTCTTTTTGAATCGCTGTTTTTGGGCTTAAATGTGGCTTAGATTATACTTGAAATTGCTTTCTATCTGTTAGTGAAGTTTTATTACAATCACTTTTTGCTGCCATTTGTAAAATTAACCCGGACAGACGGACATACCGACAGACAGACAGACAGACAGACAAACAGAATGACAGACAGAAATATTTTTAAATGTTTAAATTAAATTAAAAATATTGCTGGTCACCTATCGGAATAAAAACGATCCTACGATTATCTCTCAAGTTGGAGTAAGCAATACACATATACAAAATTTCATTAAAATGGGTTGAGTGGTTTCGGAGTTCATCTATCGGACAAACTAAAGTAGTAAAAGTATTAGTAGTAGTGGATATTCTTAGGCCGCCACGACACTGCAATTCATATTTATAATTATTTTTCCGTTTCGTCTTTTTTCTTAGTTTGTAAACAGTCAATTTCAACATTATATACTTTTAAATTTCCTTATCTTTTTTTTGCAATTTAAAATCGATTTATTTATTAAATAAAATTAATTTTACGAATTTTATCGTGTTTATTTTAACTTATTTTTAATTCCCAACCTTTCGGGTGTTTTATGTTTAATATCGTTAAGGAGGATTTGGAGGCCATTCATCAAGACTTAGTCCATTCTTAGTCCATTTCATTCATCAAGATTTAGTCCATATTACGTTGAAGTTCGGTTTTGAAACCGAATATCCCTAAAGACGAATTTAAAGCGTTAAACAACTTACGCATAAACCGGAATTCACGATTCTTCGCGCGGATAAAGAGAACGGTAACGGTTTAAAATTATACACGTCTGAGTGTAATTTTAAAATACAACGTACAAAATGTTTAAAACAGGCCCTACAACTTATACGCTTAAAACAACTAAATATCTAATAAGGAAATATACTAATACTAAAGTAATAAAAATGTTTATTATTATTTCATTTCATTGGTCGGAATAATAATATCTTCTGTTATATATTATTAATATTATTAGATATTAATAATAATATATTATTATTCCGATCTATCAAATCTCGACGTCAATTCAATAATACCATCACGTTCTAGCATTTAATACTTTTATTTTTTTCTTGACAAATCCTGTTATAAATAATGTTATACCTACTAACCTAGTTACAAATTTAAGTAAGTTAAGCTAGTGGAACTGATGGTATACTAGCTACCGTTTTAAAGATTTGTGCGCCTGAGTTATCTCCTTTGTTGGTACGCTTCTTTCGCCTCTACTTCAAGACTGGAATAGTGCCTAAATCTTGAAACCTGTTCAAAAAGGGCAGCTGTGCCAACCCTGCCAACTATCAGATAATTTCAATTACCTCCATACTCTGTAAGATTATGGAGCATATTTTGAACGCTCATCGCGTGGCACACCTAGAGCACATTGATCAAATCAGTGACCGCCAGTACGAGTTTCGCCAAAATCGATCTGCAGATCTTCTAGAAGCTTCCAGCGTTTGGCTTACCCTTTGGTTAGTTGTATGGCTTACCCCTTGATTAGTCCTATCACGACAAACGCCGAAGTTTCGCATAAGTCCGTTCTCTCCACAACTCTCTTCCTGATACATTTAAATGCTCTGCTTTACCGGTATTTGTGAGTATGCAGAGGACATCACAGTTGTTGACAGGCAACAGCCGAATGCTCGGGGAGCCGAATACTCTCTAGTTGAATTCAAATCCAGTCTGAAAGAGAAGCTATGGTTGAGCGTGCAAATCTCGTACTTGCAGACAGTCTCCAAATTGGGCGATGCCAATCACGCGAGATTCAATGCCTCCAAAACACAAACGTGTCTTTTCCCCGTTTAAAGGAGCCCACTTATCCTGGCTCCTACTTTGCGGAATTTATCCTTGCAATACACTGATCGCCTTTAGTTGTTAATGGTTTGAATAGTCTCCGAATCTCGGCTATGGGCAGTTCATTGAGTCCAGGGCCAAAGCAGCTGTAAGGAAACTATGTATCCTTGCAAGAGTGCAGCGGTACTTTATGCCGGGGCAGCTTGTCATCTTATGTAAAGCGCAATTCCAGTCGTGCATGGAATTCTTTTTTTTAAAACACAGCTGCTTTACGAGCGTGGTCTTTGTTCGGTCAAGCTAACCTATTCTGCTGCAGTGATAATATAACTGCACCATATGACGTATATTATCTATAATCTATTTATCTATATATCTATTTAGAGGAATAAGATTTTTTTTATTTCGGATCAAATTACAATCATTTTTATTAACAAGTAAACCTTTGACCTCCCACTCTCTGACGCTCCCACTTCCACAATCTGAATAAAAGAAACTTTGGTTGCCAATGTGCTTGCCATTCGTAGCAATATTTTATTTATTTAGGTACACAAAACAGAATAACACCAAAACATGAACAATTGAAAATAATAAATACAAAGTTACAATCTGGATGGTATTCCAAAACATGTGCACACATGATATTAAGTAACAGTAACGATTTTACAGCACAAATAATTATAACCTTACTTATAAACATACTATATTTATGAACTTATGTCGTGGAAAATTTTGAAAAATTAAATCTTTTTTAAAATAATGTTCATTAACCTATACATTCAAAGCCTTGAATGCCTTATTTACAAAATATAGCTTATACAGATTTCTTGAAATTGTTTAATTTGTTATTAAAAATGTCTATATTTTTACTATTATTAATCAATAAGTCATTATATAGGCGACACATTCTTACAAAAGGATTGTGATAGGACGTATTATTTCTATAAACTTGCAAAGCAAAATATTTAGGAGAGTATACCGACGATGGGGCTTGGTATTAATCTTGACAAATGAAAGGAGGGTGGGGAAATCTATAAAGGAATGAATAATTTTGAAAAGGCAAGTCGTATCCTGATATTTACACCGAGTTTGTAGTGACATAATGTTAAACTTTTTCAGTTTCTCTTCATAGGAGGGCAGACTTCTATTTAAACCGTACCTATAGCAGAGGATTGATAGAAATTTCTTTTGAACACGTTCAATACGATCTACGTGGACAGCGTAGTATGGAAACAGTACAAAATAAGAAAGCTTCGTGGATTTTTAAAAGTCTTTGCAGTTCTAAATATAAAGCCAAGAAGTTTTGTACTTTTAGATATCATATGATCGTAATGATCGCGGAACGTAAGCTTTTCATCAAACAGTATTCCAAGATCCTTAACTACAGATTTTCTATCAAGTACCCGTCCATTTATTTTATACTCAAATGTAAGTCTGTGCTTCTTATATTGCTATATTGCAATATTTTTTATAGAAGTAGAGTTACAAAAGCAGACATTCCACCTGATGGTTAGTGGATGCTGTGGCTTCTAAATTTATCCTGTTGTCACCCCGAGGACTAAGACAGAATGCCTCGTTTCCAGTGAAAAGGGTCTCCGGTTCTCTATTGCATAATTAAGCTGTTATTTTACGCTGGTATTCTGTGAGAGTGTGGTCCTACTCCGGTTGCACCTACACATTCATGCTACAGCCATATAGCTGCAGCGTGGCTCAACCATATATGTAAATATATCACGTATGTAGTGTAACGGGAATTCCCCCTTATAATGCAATCTATGGGGGAGCAATGTTCAGTATTTTACTTTTCATAGGCTTAAATGGTAATGGATAGTTAAAAACAAAACAATGCAATACATTTGTAAATATCTCACGTATAATGAACGTAGTATAGCCAGTGCACTATATTACAAAACAGCTAGGCTGCAACTTGCTTAGATTATTTAAAAGAATCCTATCACGGGAGCCATCTCGAAGTCACAATGAGAACAAAGGCTCTTTGCTGCCATACTACTTAACAATAGCTAGTTAATTGGAACAGCCTTAATATGAAATATATTTTGTTTTTTCTCAGATTTAAAATAAATATATTTCACGAAAGAAGTACCGCGGTAATACACGAACAAAATTGTTGGAGTTTTGGCGGGAACTTTTCCGACAACTGATAGCTGCTTCTGTAGAATTGTGCAAATAATGGTTTGAAGTAGACTTTGATACGTAAAAGTGGTGTGATTTTGTGCATCGAATATCGTCGCATGTAAAATATCATTTAAAACAATGAAACTAGTGATCTGATGGTGATGTGGAACTCAAGATAAGGTGACTGCTTAGGCGCCTTGATACTATCGTTATCGTCTGTCTGCTGGATTATGCTGCCGTTGAAAATCTTACAACAACTCACACATCACTCGCACAAGTTTACAATGTGATGCATCAACATATATTGTGAGATATTTTGAAACAACCTATTTCAAAGGATTATATATTCTTAGCTTACTTCATACTATCAAAGTTACTTTTAAGTTTTAGTAAAGTACAAAAGTAGGCACTAGTCGTATACCAGGACGGAAAAATTAACTATTTATGTATATTTCTCTCTAAGGATATTCTATCGCATCTGTCACGGGGAGTGCTCAGATGAATTATTTGGACTAATTTCAGCCACTTAATTTCACTATCGCACACTGTGACAAAACTCGCGGTACCATCCATGTTTATCCACCAATTTTCTTCCTCGCACAACTTCCATGTGGAATCAATTATTATAGGTGATTTTCTGTGTTTTCTGAATAAATACGACATAGGGAGGGACCTTTGAGAAAATATACTAATATTTTATAAAAGGCTGGCAACGTATATGCAATTCTCCTGGTGATGCAGTTGTTCATGAGTTAACAGGTGAACTGCATGCTCGTTTGCCCACTCTTAAATAACATAAAAAGTTTACGAAAAGGTACGATACCCGACGTCTCGCATATTTGGCGCAGTTTACCCTTGCCAGACATTGCGTTCTTTATTTAGCACACAATGTGACGTAGGTATACCGGAATCTATCGGAACTTATTTGAGTGTTTTAGACATTTTCTATCTTTTCGTTATTTCTTTTTTCGTTTTTGGCGTTTTCTGATTCTCACCGACAAAACTACTAGTGGACGATTTAAATCTTCCGATTGAAAAAGGAAAGAGAGCGAAAAGAAAAAGTAGAGGGAATTACCTAAGTATAAGGTGTTTTTACGCGAGACAAAAGCATGTTACATGCGTTATTTTGTACGAATCCATCTTTAGTAATATATAAACAATAAAATATATCAATACTCTGTGAAATGTCGCGCACGCTTTGAATATTCTTTTCAATCATATCTAAATAATTAAGTAACACGTCTATATACAGCATTACAAAATATAACTAGACAAAAATGACAGAATATAACAACATGTGAATAGTTAAACTGGAATGGAAACGGGTCTTTGAATTGCGACATAGTGTATGAGGTCACGTTGGCACAGAGAGGTAGTGAGGGCCGTGCTGTGTATGGTGTACTATACTTACGTTTAATTTGATTCAATTTTCTTAATTTTTTTTTTATTATATGTAAATATAACCCATACACTTATAGTCCACATATATGATTTTTCATTATCACAAAAACATACATATTTTTATACTCTCTAATTTGCATATCAATACCAAGTGAACTTAACATTCACAGACTGAGTCATTCAAGTTAACTTAACGTTAATTTGGAGTAGGAATAACATTAAATCAATACAATACAATGAGAAATTATTCAAGTAAATTATTTACCTAAATAAGAAATCATGCATTCATTATGGTCTATCAAAAGTCTACTGCTGAACATAGGCCTGCCCTATAGATCGCTAGGGGGGATTCGCCGTAGTTGCCATGATCGTCTAGTGGGTTAGCAACCGCATTTCTTTTTGTTTTCAGTTGACTAAAACCACTTTTACGCATTTTATCGCGTTTAATTGATATGATCAATTCTAATAATCTAATTCCTATAGAGAAGGAGGCTGGCTACTATCACCCTTTATCAGGGCCCCACCCTGTAATTAATAAAATTAAAACTAAACCCAAGCATACGTATATCGAACTATAAATAATAATAAATATATGAGTAGATCGAACCATAAATAATAATTAAAAAGCTGAAGGTACTCCGGGTTAACACCGACATCGGGACGTCAGTCACCTCAGTCCCCCATGACCATGGGTGCTGGAAAGCACCCGAAACGTAGGGAATTAAGACTCAAATAAATTAAACGCGATAAAATCGGTAAAAGTTGTTTCAATCAATGTGTTGTGTTCGCATAAATATAAGTAATCATTGTGTTTGCAGGTGTCATGAGGAATATAATGCTGCCCATCTGGTTCGTTTCCTATTCATACATATTCTCTTCACCACCACTACACGGCATTTAACTTGAATTATTTATCGTTTAATCCATTACGACTACTCTTAGCAGGCATTAAGGTGAGCATAATTAGGGTTCTGTAGTCAACTAGGAACCCTTATAGTTTCGCCATGTCTGTCTGTCCGTCTGTCCGTCCTCGCTTAATCTCCGTGACCGTTAGCACTAGAAAGCTCAAATTTGGTACCAATATGTGTATCAATCACGCCGACAAAGTGGTAAAATAAAAATTGGAAAAAATGTTTTATTAGGGTAGCCCCCCTATATGTAAAGTGGGAAGTGATTTTTTTTTAATTTCAACCCTAACGTGTGATATATTGTTGGAAAGGTATTTAAAAATGAATAGGGGTTTACTACAATCATTTTTTGATAATGTCAATAATTTCGGAAATAAACGCTCCAAAAGTAAAAAACAATGTGTCCCCCCCTAACTTTTAAACGATAGGTTTAGAAAATATGAAAAAAATCTGAACAGTAGAACTTTATAAGGACTTTCTAGGAAAATTATTTTGAACTTGGATGAAAAAGTTTTCGTACAAAAAAGACAAAAAGTTGTACAAAATAATTCAAGTTTGTAGTATAATCGTATATGCAAGCATTTTTTTTAACTTCGTTTACATATTTTATTATCCTGAACGTATCTTTTTTCAAACAAAAAAGAATTGTTAAAATCGGTTCTTGCAATCCAAAATTACCACCGAAAACTTCTGGCACATCTATGTATTAATTAGTAACCCAATTCCCCGAGAGATGGCGCTGTAGGTACTTATTACATTGGGTCGGGTGTTATCGAATTGTTCGGTTGGTCTCTCCTTGGCATCGCCTGCCGCGGAGCGTGCAATATTGCACGCTCCATGTTCGCGCACGACGACGGGATACTACGGAACCCTACACTGAGCGTGGCCCGACACGCTCTTGGCCGGTTTTTTCTTATTCAGCGTCGTAGCTGGTGTTGCTAGATTAGTTTTTGAAAAAGTTAAATTTTAAATGAAAAACGTATTCGGACTGCAAATATTACAAATAAAATAATTCCAATAAAGCATGCGCGAAACGAAATTTTGATCTATTCACAATTAAAAAAGTAGCACACAATATTGTTACTGCTTACTTTATTATTTTAATTTCTTTTGACCTCACACTAAGCCAGGCTTGTCCTGTGGCGGTCTGATTTATGTTTTATCAAAAGTCAGCTGATGTAAAAATCGGGATCTAGAGTCAAGATCATCATATAAAATGAATGCCGAATTCGAAAAAAATTTTATTAAACAAAGAGGTGCCAATTTTGCTACATTTTGCTTATACCATGTAAGTTAATAATAAATATGTCAATTTTCAGCTATAGTCCTAAGTTATCTTTAGTAATTTAAAAATTCGTTTACCGAATATAATATGATTCGAAGAAGCCACTGATTTTTGTATAAGAAGATCTTTAATTGTGTGCCGTATTTTATTGTATACTGGCGGTCCGTCCCGGTTTCGGATGATAAGAGTGATTTGGGTCCAATTGTGAATCGTTTAGACCCACTCATTTCAACTAAAAAAAATCACTAAAATATTTCGACAAACAACGTTTAATTTTTGAATCAGGTGAAGTGTGGTTTCCTTTGAAACCTTTATATACATATGTTTACCTGCGAATTTTGCAAAATGCCACGATTAATCTAGGTAGGTGACATATAAACGGACTACATAAAGCTGGGTCCACATTTGATTATCTTGGTGTATCGTATCTACGTCGCGTGGCGTAGACGTGTATCGTTTGGTCACAAAATTTTACACCATCATCGATTTGATACTGATACTTAGCGTACCATTTTATTGGTTTTCACCGATCATCATAGAGGATACTAGACGTCAGTCTTAAAAAGTTTAGACGTCGAAAAGATAAGAGGATTGGAGGAAACTTTGTATTGTCTATGTATGAAAAACGTTATGCCGATACGCATATACTCGTATGATATCACGATATGATATGTCACGATATTAATAAATATAGACGTGTTTCGTACGTGGTTAATTATATGGTTATATGGTTTTCCATACCTAAGATTCAAGTACTAGACACGATACGTCAAATTGTTCAAATATGGACCCGACCTAAAGTGCCATAAAAATAGTAGACGTACTACTAGTCAAAGTATCATTTTATATCTTTGAAGAAATAAAAAAGACACAAAATATTTTAACGTGTGAGAATTAAATTCGAGGCCTGCGACACTACAGGCGTGAACTTATTCAATGCGTTATCGAGACATTAAATTTAATTACAGCATAATAAAGTAACGAATGGGTTGCTTTACATTAAAATGGCCTCGTTCCCAACTTTTATGATAAGATCCGCACAATTGGTTTATTTTAAATGTGTAAATCAACAACTTAGTTCTGTCTTACACATGAACTACATTGTTTTTTTTCTTATAAGAACACTACAGCCCGTAAACACTTGCGATCAACTTGAAATATTGATGGACACAGACAGTAGTCGTCAGGGATGATTATATATCAACATTTTGATTCGCGTAGTGTATATTTTCTTTGCCACACATGAGTTTGATCAGGATCGCACATTTGTCTAGTTGACAGGCGTGGCCTACCCGGGTAGTTCTTTTAATACTATGTGTAGATAGAGGTAAATAATAGACATATTGTTTTTTGCGTTTTATTAATTCTTTGGTAAGATTTTTTTTCTTTATTAGAATTACAAACGATTGTTACATTATTACATCTTTAATGAAAATTTACGGTTTTTCTTACTTCTAAATGTACAATTACTTAAAGGTAATCACAGCATCAATTTACTATTTAGTACTATCAACCTAAAAAAAGTAAAAAAGTAAAGTTACAGCCTATATACGTCCCACTTCTGGGGTCAGGCCTCCCCTCATTTCTGAGAGGGTTTAGGGCAAGGAAGTGTCCGCTGCGCTGCCCAAATGCGTGTTGACGAACTTCACATGCCTTCGAAATATTTTTTTACTTATTCCTCAGACATGCAGGTTTCCTCACGATGTTTTCCTTCACCGCCGAGCACGTGGTAAATTAGCACTTAAAATTGCAATTAACAATGGAGAAGATAACCATTTTTTGTTTTATATGCCAAAAAAATCTACAAAAAATAACGAGAATAACCGTGTTTTTAATTTTTTTCTATCTTCAAAACTGACCGAGGTATAAAGGCACAAAGTTAACATTTTCGGTCTAAGCCGCGGGCCGAGAGCGACATCGTTGATGACGTCACGATTTGCATCTTCGTGCGAGAGACCCGACGCGCACTTGAAAATCAAAACATTTACTCGAATGTGCCCGTCGCGCGCGGATTTACTTGCTATATATTTTTAACAAGAAACATTATAGAACATGACACCTTCTATTAAATATTGTGCTGTGTCTCAACGTAAAAATACGGCCACAAAAACACCTGAAAAGTTGCTTTTAATGTGCCTAGAAACCCTACCATCAGAAATAAATGAACAAATGCTATGAGAAGAGCACATCCTTTAGGACCAAACACGGTAGCATATTGTTGTAAGGATCATTTCGATGTAAGTATTCAAATAATAATAATCTTCACATGATAGCTCTTGGTTATTAGTAGTAAATGCTTTCTATTATGCATGTTGGTACCTACTCGAGTCGCAGTGTTTAAGTAACTAACGATTCATTGAACCTTTCCACGCCTTACGATCATTATAATTTCAAGAAGAAATAATACCTAATACCTACATATTTAACTAAAACTACTTCAGTGTAAATAAACATCCAAACTTCGGTAAAGTACTTACCTATGTAATGTAGATAAGTCAATGACCTGTCGTGAGTTCGTAAGTTTAGATACCTACCTATGTTTGCAGCACATTTTAAAATGTTTATAATGCGTATAAAGGTTAAAATATGGAATATGTTAACAAACGTTTTTATATTTTTACGATATTTCGAGCAAAAACTAAACACATCGCAGAGCTGTTCAACCTGCATACTTTGCGGGCCGCAAATAATGAAAGAAGTTTGATTATGAAGTGGAGCACTTAAATTTTTTTTTCGTGTAGTCCTATTTTTATGTATTACATAGTTGATACATATTTTAAATATTGATGGAATACAAATTACGAGGTTCCTTATTTTTTTTTAGACTTTAAATAAGTTTGTCTTTTGTTCTAGGTCGAAAACGATATGGAAAACTACGTGAAGTACAAACTAGTTGGTGGTCCCCTCAAACTTAAAAAAGATGTTTTGCCTCACTAGTTTGCTTGTCAAAATCGATATACAGAAAAACCCCAAAGATTTTTACTATCAAAACTAAATGCCAAATATAGGTCAGAAACAGTTGCACATGCGATTGCCATTATTCACAAGAAATTGAGCATAGATATATGTTCTCGATTCTGTTACTACTTTAAATGATAATATTGACATTGATCCCCTGCCTGAAGAATATATAACTACGCTTTTAATCATAATAATAATGCGACCCTTTTTCTATTAATATTGAAAACATCCGATTTTTAGATAAAATCATATTTTTATGCACCGAAGGTATATTTGTAGTAAATTTCTTTATATACAACAGGATTTTTTTAACCATAAAAAACACAAAGAGGTCAGGGTACACTTATGAAGAATAAGAAAACAAAACTAGTTAGAGGCAGATAGTAAGTAGGTAGGTAAGGAATGTTTACGTATTTTTGTTATACTTATTCTTATCATTAGCAAATGAAACCCAGAAGTATTAATGTAATAATGGGTACCTAGGTTATAAAATATTATCTTATTCTTATGCGTATTTCAGCCGCGACAAAATCTTTGTTTCTTAGAAAATATTCCGCCACCATCATGTCACGGACTATTGGAAGATTGTCAGATTGACCTTTTGAAACCCTTCTTCCATAATTAAATACTTAAAAACACCAGAGCGCACGAGGGAAAATAACTCCCCGCGAAATATTACTACAAACATTGATTTATATATTAAACTTAATGACTACAAACGTATGATCGGCGCGCTGGAACGGTATGGCGGCGCGGCCGCCGCATGGAATCTATGACGTCACGCGCTACTCGCGGGCACAGGCGAGATTTTAAAAATGTACGTAAACTTTCCACGCCTATAACTTCGGTAATAGTGCACCGATCGATGTAAAATAAAAACTAGAATTATGTGTTTGGTCTAGAAATTTTACCTACGTACTTAAAAGTTTAATATTGTAACCTTGTTATCTTCTCCATTTCATTGGTGCCGGCGAGGATCGAACCCGGGTTACTCGCGTTCTGTTATATTTACAGCGAGCGTTAACCACTGAGCTGCCACATCTCTTTTATTAACCTAAAGAATTCTTAATTTTAAATAATTTGATATTGTATGAGTGCGTGAGTGTATTTGTATTTCATCTTCATAAATAGTAAATTTTTTGAAAAGAGCCTAATATTGGATATTCTGTGTCTAAGTCGAGTACAAGTACTACTAGATAGTTTACATTATTCATATTCTGAGCTATTAGCCATAACTAATATACAGAATGGGTCCCACATATATGCAATAAATGAAACCATATACTTGTTATCGCCTTTGCTGACGATATACAAAAAGTGAACGTAATCGGTCCAGTAATTAGGTCAAAAAGTAGAATTTTGATTTTAACCTCAAAAAGTTATACCAAGATAATCAGGGAGATTGGCGATCATATTAAATAAATAAGCAAATAAATATAACTTTATTGTACATCATAAACAAAAGAAAAAAATGGTAGTATGCGTCTTATTGAGTTGTAAAGTAGGCGACCATTACCACTCACAGCGATATCTACTTCTATGCAAGCTTGAACTCGACGGAACTTTGTACACGTGGTGTTAGTGGTTTACATACATTAAAAATAAATAAATAAGTTTCAAATGTGACTCTGTTTCCGGTATTGGAAGTCATGAGACTTTTTTATTGTTTCCAATACTTGACACCTACGAGACGAAATTTATGTCGTAGAATACCAGCGATTAATAGCAGCTTAATACTGTTGTGTTTCGCATGGTACGAGTAAGTGTAGAGATCCGGAGACCCTTTTTACTCTTAATTAGGAATTTAATCTTAGTCGTCAGAGATGATCATATATCAACATTTTGATTCTTCCACCTTATGGTAAGTGGATGCTGTGGCCATAGCCATCTAAATTTTATTCGATTAAGAATCAAAATGCAGATGCGTTATCACCCGTGAAGAAAGATGGCATGCCTCGGTTCCAGTAAAAAGGGTCTCCGGTTCTTTACACCCACCATACGAAGCACAGCAGAATAGAGCTGCTGTTTCGCTGGTAATCTGTCAGAGTGTGGTCCTAACCCAATCAATCAGACCCATTTGTGCTACAACTATAATACTTATATTATAAGTCTATGAGCTACAGTGTCCACTCAACATCGGATGGACTATGTGTTTGTTTTTTACCCAAATGCTATAAAAATAGAGTCATGGATCCTCTAACGCAACTACAACACGACAATATCTAAATTTGTTTTATTTATCTGTGATCGCTACACTTCGATGCCTCGTTCACTCTGTCGATAGATTTATAACTGAATGGAGTGCAAACACCCGACACGACCCACTTCCTTGTTAGCACAACTGACGGACAGACAATGCGTGTAACATACACAATAGTGTATGGAATCGTCAAGTTTCTCTTGAAATTACTGTTTCGTCAACGTGATATGAATATTGATTTGTATTTTAAGTACTTTTGGGTTATGGTGGTTCATTTATTATAGTTAAATTAATACTCATCATTAGTATCATCATTGCAGCCCTTCTCAAGTTCACTGCTGAACATAGGCCTCCCGCAAGGAATACCACAAGGCACGGTCCTGAGCCACCTGCATTCGTTGATTTACTGCATGTCTTACCAGGTCGTCTCCGTGGTCGTCGTCTAGTGGAAAACACCCTGCTCTTCGTCTATCTGTACGAAGCGGCCACTCGAGAACCTTTCTTCCCCGTCGGTTGCCTGTTCTTCGAGCAAAATGGCCAGCCCATTGCCACTTCAGCTTATTAATACGTTGGACTATGTCGGTGTAAGTTAATACTACTTCCTTCCAAACCTAATCTAGGTCATAACATTACTTTAGCTAGAATATCACGACTGCTGAATTGTATGTCGCATTCTCCGAACGTTGTTAGTCATTTCTTTTCTTTAAAAAATTATTGCTGCAGAATTTACTCGATAAAGAGTTGGATAGCATAAATCGTCAATTTTGTTATTTAATTTTTTTGTCATTATCATTTTCCCCTTGGTTTGTTTGATATGTCTTAGTTAAAATTTTAAAGGTAAATTTGCATACATAAACACTCACGCCTGTCACCCAGAGGGGTAGGCAGAGACTACAGACTTCCATTTAGCACGATTCCGACATACCTTTCTCGCCTTTTCCACATCCATATACATACGCATGCATACATGCTCGTCAGTTGAGGGTACTCTTAATTTGGCCCATTTTTAGTATATCGCCAATTTGGTCGACAAACTTCCGCCTCGGACGTCCCTTTCCGACTCTTCCATTCAATTCTGCAACGTATATTTGCTTTGTCAGTCTTTCCGCATTCATTCTTTCTGCATGACCAAACAACCGAAGCATTCCTTTCTTAATCCTGGTCACCGCATCATCTTGAAAACCACACTCTTCTTTTATCAAGATAAATTTTTAGCTTATATTTCTGATATTTTGTAATGTATATTAAAAAGAACCTTTTCCAATATTGTCTAGTATTTTTACTCTTCCTATGAAGCATGGTGGGGCCGCCTTAAATAGGTTATTCATATAATTAAAATTAAGCTTCTATATTAGGGTATGATAATAAGTAGGCGCTGTGGCCCTTAGACAATTACATTTATCCTCAATTAAGAATCAAAATGCAGATGTGTTGTCACCCCTGAGGACTGAAATGGACTGCCTCGTTTCCAGTAAAAAGGGTCTCCGGTTTGCACTCACCATACGGAACACATCAGCATTGAGTTGCTATTTTACTTTGTTAATCTGTTAGAGCTTGGTCCTATTCTGGTCGAACCGTGCCACGTACCACGTATTATTGTCATTACCTCTGGTGGTTCTTAAATAAATATATAGCAAAATTGTATCAAAATTATTCATAAAATGTGTTAAATTGAAAACGATTTATTGATGTGTCGTGAATGTCATTATTATTTGGCTTTTAATACTGTTTGACTGTTTGACTACCACTGTTTACCAAGTGTCGACGGTGTAAGAGAACTCTATTCCGTTGTGTTAGTTTTACGAGGCGACTAAGAGAAATGTTATAAGAAACTAATAGCATCCCATAGATACTTATAGACTCAGGTTTTTAGGTTTCATCTTGAAACACTGTTTATTATTTACTCAAAAAAATATGTAATCAGTTTATGACAGACATAAAATATTACACTTGCGATGGGCAGCAGCGTCAAGAAAACGAGACATCTGCAGGCCTAACTTACGCTAACTTTTTTAATTAAAATACTACACTTGCGATCGGTAGCAGCGTCAAGAAGACACCTGCTGGCCTATTCGCTAACTTTGTTGATATCAATATGACAGTAAGTGACAATCATTTATTTTCACTTTCTAGTACATTGCTTCGTATGTTTTATGAGCCGTGGTAGTTCTTGCATAAAAATCATAAATAATAGGCAATGGACTACAAATCTATTTTTAATTTGATGTCGACAAAGTAAGCAAATGTTTACCAAGCGTAACAATTAAAGTAAATCCTGCCCATAACGAGGAAGGCCCAAATAAAACCATTGGCTATTAAGGCTATGTAGAATATTTATATTTGTTTACAGATTTATGCATGTTAAATTAAGACTGAGGAAATCTCTTTACAGTTTAATAAAACTGCCACCGCAGACCATGTTCTGGCCGCAAAGGGTGTGGGGGGGGGGAGCAGCACGTTATAATTTTCTGTCTAACACTTCTTTCCTCTCAAGCCCCACAATCGCTTCTCTGGTTGAGTCCCATCACGGGATCGCAAAGGATTGAATGAAAGGATGATAGAATTAGGTCTCATGTCACTACTTAGTTTAAATAGAAACCAATTCTTTCTTAAGCTCTTTTAGTTTTTAATTCTATTTTTATCTCAATAGCAGAAACTTCCATTATGGGTAAGTTATGTGTCTAACATACTTTTCATTTTGCCTCATTTTAACGTCTATTACACACAAGCGATAAGAAGAAACAAGATAACGTGACTGGTTGGTAATAACTGTTATATGCATTAGACTGAGCTATTTTCTTTCATTTAAAGATTATTTTAATTACTTCGTTAGTTTCATGGTTGTCTAAATGTGTAGCCTTTAGTTTTGAATTAAGAGAATATGTCTTTGCACGTAGAGTCACGCTGCAGCTATATTACAGTTGCAGCACGAATGGGTCAGCTCGATCTAAGGAGGGTCATGCTCTCACAGAATACCAGCGTAAAATAACAGCTTAATGCTGTGTTTCGTAGGATACGCGTAGGGAACCGGAGAACCTATTTGAAGGAAAACTTCTTTATTCTTGACTTGGGGAGTAAGCTGGCGTACGCGTGACGGAAGCGTTACGAAAAGTGTGATCGGGCAAGGCGAACGGGAGTTGAGTGAGGGATATCAGCAAGAGAGAGCAGTGCGCGCGAACATTTTCTTTCCCTATTTCTCTCATAGCCAGTTATTTTTCGTAATTTTATGTCGTTTTGAATAAATTTATGAATTAATATTTCATTCAATACATTACATATTCATAGTTTAAAGTGAGTTAAATTGTAAATTCATTTTAAAGTTCACGTTTTGTGAATTTTCGAGTAAATAACAACAAATTATAGAAGGAAGCCGATAATAACTTCATTTGTAATGGTAGTAAATTATAAAATCAAATTACTGTTTGACAAGCAAAAGTAGTGCCGACGGGATCAGGGCACGCAATCGAGAGAGAGCGGGAGGTCCACTTCAAACTAGGTAACACACGTCATTTTGTTTTAATACGCGGATATTATCTAATATTTTTTATAATCTTTTATATAATCGATTACCGCAAAGTAAAGCTTGATCCTATCAATTACGACAAATAAAATTTTAACTTCCTACGTCGAAAAATAAAGAGTTATTTCATTTCATTTCACGTCTTCTATCCTTCTCAAAGGCACGCGAAATCGAGTCTCGGGTCCTTTTTATGCCTTTCTTCACCTTTTAAACCTTGATCACTATAGTGAATACATATTTACCGGTAACGTTCTTTCTATTTACTGGAAATAGGGCATAAAAGAGTCCCAAGTAAAAGTCTTATTACTTTGACAGTGTCTATAGCTACTTATGATAGGCCTGAGTACGTATATTATTCACGGTATTTCAAATAAAGTATTTAAAATAAGTGTACTATTATTTTTTTAGGAAACGTAAAATGACATACGAACTAACAGTAAACTTGATGGTAAATAGCTACTTCAGCTAGTGGACCTTAGCAATCAACTTCAAACAAAGAAGGCTACATATTATGCTTTGTCTCTGATCACTAAAGCGGGGAATTCACTAGACGGACATGTCCACGGGCTGTTTGTCCGGGCATGTCTGTCGCCGCAATACACTACACAGAGTCACAGACACAGAGGCATCAGTTTCAGAATTCAGTTTGTTTTAGACCGGCTACGTGATAAGTTGTGCGTGCACATTCATATAACAACCTAGATTTGCAATGCTTATAATTTATTTATTATTAATTTTGTGCAAAAAGTAGCTTAAAATAGAAATAAGTTTAGCCATATGAATTTTGCAATAATAATTAGAAATTGATGAGCCAGGAGACCTGTACTCGTACAATTACTTGCGCACTTAGATGTCTACGGGCTATATCGACTTACCATTACGTACTGTACGCTTGTGTGTCACCTTATTCAATATAAAAAAAAGATCATAATCATCATCATCATTACAGCCCTTCACAAGTCCACTGCTGAACATAGGCCTCCCCCAAGTAATGCCACAAAGCACGATCCTGAGCCACCTGCATCCATCGACTTCCTGCATATCTTACCAGGTCGTCACTCCATCTAGTGGGGGGTCGCCCTACACTACGCCTACCGGTACGAGGCTGCCACTCAAGAACCTTTCTTCCCCATCGGTTATCGGTTCTTCGAGCTATACGGCCGGCCCATTGCCACTTCAGCTTACTAATCCGTTGGGCTATGTCGGTCACTCTGGTTTTACTGCGGATATCCTCATTCATCTGAGTCTATCACGCAGAGAATCTCCGAGCATAGCCCTCTCCATAGCTCGCTGAGCGACCTTGAGCGTCTTCATACGGCCAGCACTGGTTGTACAATCTAGTTTTTAGAGATTGAGGTATACCTGACGAGAATATATGTCGTAATTTCCCGAACGCTGCCCAGCCGAGTTGAATCCGTCGATTGACCTCTCGGTCGAAGTTGGAGTTACCTAGTCGGACTATTTGTCCCAGGTAAACGTACTCGTCAACAACTTCGAGCATAGTGCTCCCAACAACTACCGGCATAGGTGTGACATGGACATTGAACATGATCTTTGTTTTGTCCATGTTCATCTTAAGACCTATCCGTTGGGAGGCACTATTGAAGTTATTGAGCATAGTGCTTAAGTCCTCCAGCGATTCTGCCATAAGGACTATATCGTCGGCAAATCGAAGGTGAGTGATGTACTCGCCATTGATGTCAATACCGTATCCTTTCCAGTCCAGTAGCTTGAAAACGTCTTCCAATGCAGCGGTGAAGAGTTTCGGGGATATAACGTCACCCTGACTTACACCTCTTTGCAGTTGGATAGGTTTCGAGCTCTGGTTCTGTACTCGGATAGCCATCGTAGCCCTGCTGTATAAACACTTCAGCACTTTGATATACCGACAGTCAACTTGGCACCGCTGAAGGGACTGTAGCACCGCCCAAATTTCGACGGAGCAAAGGCTTTCTCATAGTTCACATACGCCAGGCAAAGTGGTAGATTATACTCTTCAGTCTTCTGTACAATCTGCCGCAGGGTATGTATGTGGTCTATGGTACTGAAGCCTTTTCGGAAAACGGCTTGTTCGGGAGGCTGGAAGTCGTCGAGTCTGCGTGCGAGACGATTCGTAATTACTCTCGAAAACAGCACGTAGACGCGGCTCAGAAGGGAAATCGGTCTGTAGTTCTTTAAGAGAGCGTTGTCGCCTTTCTTAAAGAACAAGACCACCGCACTTCTGCTCCACGCCTCTGGAGTAGTGCCACCATGGAGGACGGAATTGAAGAGCTTCTGAAGGACTTCAAGTACCGGTGTTTCACCCGCTTTCAGAAGCTCCGCTGTAATTCCAACCTCGCCTGGGGCCCTGCCCGTTTTTAAGGTGCTGGAGAGCCATTCTAATCTCGCTCAGACTGACGTCCGGGATATCATCGGAATAGTGTCGGATAAGACTTGCTCTTGGATCGTTACTCACACTTGCGTGTGGCTCCAGCGATGATGTATACAGCTGCCCATAGAACCTCTCAATCTCACTCAAAATCTCGGGTGTCCCAGAAACGATGCTGCCACACTCAGTCTTCAGCTTCGACAGTTGGCTCTTACTGGCAGACAGATCTCTGGCAAAGACTTCGGCAAAGACTCTGGCAAAGAGCCCTGGTTTCGCTCGATCGCTTCTTTAATACGAGCAGTATTAAAGTTGCGTAAGTCTCGCCGCATGCATTTGGAGATCTGTCTGTTCAGTTGCCTGTATGCTGTCAAATCTGTTGACGATTGCAGCCTCATCTCCCGTCTAACAGCCATGAGATTAAGAGTGTGATCGGAGAGTTTTTGTGTTCTTCTGCGGCGGGTCTTGCAGAACTTAGCTCCGACCGCATGGACAGTTTCCACGAGCTTGTCATTCATTCGTCCACTGAATTGCAATCTTCTAGGCATTGAAAGCGGTTACGTAACTCGAGCTGAAAGTTTTCCGGATTCTGGATTAGAGATAAAAAAAAGATATTCAATGATAAAAGAATGACAACGTGTGAAGTTATTTCTATTACGACGACTATATTCTACGATAGAGAGTCATATTATAATTGTATGTCGCTTCTATACATAGCGTTGATCTGCTTATAAATAATTGTGTAGTTTCGAAGCAAACTTTTGTTCCAAATGGCAACGATCATGGCCACAGTAACTGCATATTATAGGAAGTTAGCATCTTGTTACATGGTAAAGTTTAGTTTTCTTCGATAGAACTACACTGCGATGGCAAATAAAAACTGCTGCCAAATTTGGGATGACATTTCTTTTGATTTACGAATATTAGGGAATAAAGTAATGAAGTAATGGGTTTTTCAACAAGAACTTTGTTTTTCAATTGGGGCAACACCAACAACATGACAGTTTTGACATTTAGTTTTTTGACCTATTCGTAGTCGATGCTTTGGCAATTGCTACGACGAATTCAATTTCGCTCGAAAATTGCATTAAAATAATTAAAATCCACTATGAAAATGGTGGTTCTGTTAAAGTTGCATTTCGTAAAATTCGTGATGAATTTTCGGATAACATAATCGTCCTTCTGAGACCGCTATTAAGAATTTGGTCGCTAAATTTGAATCGACAGGCTCGGTACAAAATGTGCCAACACCAACGCGTGTTCGACCGGGTCATTCAACCGAAAAAATCGCAGCCGTGAGCCACAGTGTTGAAGAAGATCCAAATTTGTCAATTCCTCGACGTTCTCAACAATTGGGGTTATCCAAAACCACCACATGGCGAATTTTGCGTAAGGATTTGGCTTTGAAGTCTGACAAGGTTCAACTGATGCAGGAATTGCAGCTGACCGACCATTCACATCGCCGTAGATTCGCTCAATTCATTCAGGAACAGCCCGCTGGTTTTTCTGAAAAAAATCATTTTCTCAGACGAAGCCAATTTTCACTTGTCAGGGTACGTCAACAAACAAAATTGCTGCATTTGGGCTTCTGAAAATCCCAAAGTGATTATTGAGGAGCCTTTGCATGCTCAATGTGTCACTGTATGGTGCGCTATGTGGTCTGGAGGCATGATTGGGCCGTTTTTTTTTTCGAAGATGAGGCTGGAAATGCGGTAACGGTCAATGGATCACGCTATCGCGAGATGTTAACATCTTAATTTTGGCCTATTATTGATGAAATCGATATCACAAACATGTGGTTTCAACAGGATGATGCCACATGTCACACAGCCAACGAAACGATCAATTTATTGCAAACCAAATTTCCCGATCGCATAATTTCACGAAATTCGGCTGTTAAATGGCCAGCTAGATCGTGTGATTTAACACCACTGGATTATTTTTTAATATAATAATAATAATTTATTTTTCTTTCCACATTAAATTAACAATATCGAATTTTAACAAAAAAAGGCACAAATTAATGTGAGAGACTGATGCCTAAACTAGGCGACGAACCTGTATTTCAGGTCATCAGGTCTCCCCCGCAGTTAAACAAATACAAAAGTATGTTATCTTGGAATACATATTTTAACAATAATGATACGTTATAATCCATTTACGCGTATATACATAATTTAACAATAATGGTACGTGTGTGTGTGTGTGTGTGTGTGTGTGTGTCTGTGTGTGTGTGCGCGCGCGTGTGTGTGTGTGTGTGTGTGTGTGCGTGTGCTGAGTGAATGCAAAAATTACAACATTTACACATGTGATGTAAAAAGATCTTCCGTATATTTATAGTCCGTCTTCAGTAACAATTCATGGATACATTTTTTAGCTTTTATTTTAGGTAGGACGTGAATATTAAGTTCCTTGTTAACTTTATTATACAGGTATCCGCCAAGATAGCAAAAAAATCTCCTAGAAAAGTAGGTACAATGGTCCTAATGAGAAGTACACACTCGATCTTTGCGTCTCGTGTGCTGTGTATTTTTTGGTCATATTTTAATTGTGCATGTTTTTTTAGTACTGTGTATATAATAAACAGTTGCCGGACTGTAAGAACTTTGGAAATTTTATAAAGTTGACTGGATGGAAATTTAAATGGAAGAGAGTAATTTACTTTTAAGATTAACCTTTGTGATCTTTCGAGGGGCAGAATAGATGATTTGGTAGCCCCACCCCAGCACGTAATACAATATATTATTAAAGATTGGCATAGAGCAAAATAGACAGATTTAATAGTGTTAGAATCTGCTACGCAACGGAGTTTTTTTAAAATATATGTTAATTTCCGTATCCCATTTGAAAGTGAATAAATATGCTCATGAAAAGATAGCTTATCATCCAACAAAATGCCAAGGTATTTAATTGAATTCACATTCATTTTTGCAAAGGTGTGCATGGACATGTCAGACAATAAGGAAAATTGCAAGAATGAGCAGTAATAACATGGTGCGTGCAGGTTGCATATTTATTATTATGTTTGGAGAAGGACAAGTACTTTGTTTTATCCACGTTGAGGGTTAACACATCGCGTAGCCATTTGGACACTCTATTTAAGCCAATCTGAGCGAAGTTAAATACATCCGGCCATGAATCACCAGTAAATAGCAGTGCTGTGTCATCAGCAAACGTAACTATTTTTCCGTTCACTAGTTTCAGTTTGCAGAGGTCATTAGTGTAAAGAAGAAATAAGGTAGGGCCAAGAATACTTCCTTGGGGAACACCATAGTAGATGGGAAGCTCATCACTAACATGTTTATCAATTTTTACCAACTGTGTTCTATCTGTAAGATAATCTCTGAAAAACTGCAACGGTACACCCCTTATACCAAGCTTCTCCATTTTATGCAACAATATGGGAACAGAGGCCGTGTCAAAAGCTTTAGCCAAATCTAAAAATATTCCTATTGTTTTCTTTTTTTCTCGAGGCTAAGTACGATAAACTCAATTAGTTCATGAACCGCATCAGCTGTAGATTTACCGGAACGAAAACCGAATTGATTTGGCGAAAGTATGGAATTTTTATCAAGAATATTTTTCAACCTATTATTCACCACACGTTCTAGTATTTTAGATAGTGACGGTAATATAGATATTGGTCTATAGTTGCTTACACAGTCTCGGTCTCCATTTTTGTAAACAGGATGAATGAGGGACTTTTTAAAAGCTGTTGGGAATATGCCATAAGTGAGGGCCAGGTTACATACGTAGGTAAGTGGAGGTACAATAAATTTTTGTTTTGTTTTATGAAGCCACCGGATATTTTATCCCAGCCAACGGCACAGTCACTTCTAAGATTATCTATTTCAGATGTAATTTCAGCTTCATCGGTAGGTAAAAGAACCATGGAATGGGCTAAGCTATTAATAGTAGGAGAAAGATTCAATTCAGAGTTCTCAAGAATTTTTTCGGCCAGTTGTCTACCAATATTAGCAAAATACGTGTTGACATTATTAACTGATTCTTTTGGCGTGGTACATGTTGATAATAGTTGAGTGGAAGATGTTTTTGTGGCATTTCTGTTGGTTATGCTGTTTATTACCTCCCAAAGCTTTCTATTATTTGCACCTGCATTTCTATTTTGATTTCTTTCATATTCATTCTTGACTTTTTTTAGAAGTTTGTTGCAATAATTTCTATATCTCGTAAAAGATAATTTAAGTACTTCAATTTCCGGCTCTTTTTAATTTTTTTATGTAAACTATCCCTATGCTTCATACAACGTAAGAGTCGTGGAGTAATCCACGCCTTTATAATCTTTTTACGACTAGATAAAACAATCTTCTTAGTATTAGCGTCTAAGACTTTTTGTAAGGACTGGACAAGACAATTAGCGGCAATATTCGGATTTTGTGTAGAGTAAACTAAATCAAAATTCATTTTAGCAAGATCAGTTGTAATTCCACTATAATTTGTACGAAATATTGTCGTAATTTTGTGTTGTTTTGGGACCTTCTTATCGAGAAAAAATGCTACAGTCTCATGATCAGTTAACGCAGAATTTACAACAAGAGTTTTAGCTGGAAGTTTGGTTTTTAGCATAACATGATCTAGGCAGCTATATTTACGGGTAGGAAAAGTATGAGCAGGTAACAAGCCGTGTAAAGCAGTCACATTTAAGTAGTTAAGCTTATGTAGGTCTTGTTGAGAGTCAATAATATTGATGTTAATATCTCCTACAAGAACAACATTATTAACATTCGCTGTTTTTACAAGCAAAAAATCTAGTGAATTTATGAATTCAGTACAATCTCTAACCGCCGGAGAACGAAATAAAGCTAAAATAACAATATCTTTATTTATCTTTAAAAGAAGACAATTTGCGTTTCGGAAGCAAATTTCTTCAAACGATACATTAAGATCACTGTTTATGTATGCGACAACGCCATCATTTTGTGTGTAGTTGTTTTCTGTACTAAATGTCTTATAACCGTTAATAACAGGGAGTGTGTGAACACTTTGCAGCCAACACTCAGTTAGGATAATAACATTCCAGTGCACTTTCGTTCTCACAATTAATGAAAGAAACTCAGAGAAATTGTGTGATATACTCCTGATATTTTGACTTAAAATTTTAAGGGACGTTCTAGGGCTTGGATCTAAATGGAAACAGTCCTCAACATCGCAAAGAGCAGATTCAGAAACCGAGTAGGAGTCCAACTCATTTACAATATTATTTAATTTATTTATCACTCAAATGTATATAAAAACATTTGTCCAAATCGATAATACACCAAAAAGCCGCAACACCTACACCAGTAAACCACAGGCTGTTAATATTTATCTTGTCACATAATGAGACTATGTAAAATATTAGTAATGTTCTCCTACTGGATAACCTATTTATAGCATCCCGTAAAAAATTATATATAGTATAGAAAAGTTTTAATATAATGACGGTATTATATGAAACACTTATAATACATACAAAAGCGCGAGACATCGAGTGGCTTATTACGCAACTACCACTAAGACCATTCAGCAGTAGATTAAAGGCCGGCTTACTATATTTAGCACTATACCCACTGTATTCATCACAAAATAGGGTGCGCTTAAAATTTGTGAAAGTTGTTACGTTAAAAGACGCTGTGAAGTAATGGATAACCACTATTACGTTTTTTCTTACTATTTCTAAGTAACAATTATGAAAATTTTGCTTATGCATTACGTAAATAAGTAATGTGTATATGTATGAAAAGATACCCAATAATAGTTTATGAAAATAAATGTGCTCAGTCACAGTTTTGTGAAATAAGATAACTTTGAAATGTGTATATTTTCGATGTGAAGTAATGTATGTATTTGTAATTGAATGATGTATTGACTGCGTATGTATTTGAAAGTTATGTATGAATGATTGTAGGTAACATAAGTGAGTTTGTGTGTTGTGTGCTTGTACAGAAAACAAATTACTAATTTTTACACAAAATATTACAAATCCGTTAAAAAAATGATAGAAATGGTATAAAATTATAAGTAAAACAATATTAATTAAGAAAAAAGTAGAAGTTACGTTACGAAACATATTACAGTATAGTCATTTCTGTCGTTGCAGCTTCATCAGATCTTCTTCACCATCTAGTCGTTTATAGTTAGCACCATCAGTTTTACGTAAATAGACCTTACTACGCGTCGTCCAACAGTAAGCAAAACCGTTGGTCTTGGCAAAGTCTCGGGCCAAGAAGAATAATTTTTTTACCTTTTGTGTTAAGTTTTCGGAAACGAAAATAGGTATTGGAGTGCCTGTAATTTTTAAAAGTGATGAATTTAATTTATCGTCTTTTCTCTCCTTGTTAAATTTTTTGACACTTTGCAGGATAGTCTCCTTTTGAAGGACAGAGCTGAACTCGACTATTAAGGTGTTTTGTTTATTTTTATTGCTTGTGCGAAAGATATCCCGTATTTCTGCAGGTTGCTTTGATAATTTGAGCAACCGAGCAAGATTTATTACATAATTAGCTAAGTCTTCCTTTGATTCTCCTTGTTTTATCGGATTTTCCAATTTAGCCTCAAGTGATTGAATGTAGATAAAATTCTTATTTCTTTCGGACTCCAGTTTTTCTATTTTGAGTATTATTTCATCATACTTATCGGACATAAGATCTTGGGACTTTCGTATTTCGGTATTTTGCACCCTAATATCATTTATAACAGACTGAAGAGTGGTAAATTTTGAATTAAATAAGGCCATAATCTGAGATTTAAAAGCTTTGAGTTCATCACTACAATCTCCATGTTCCCGTTTCCGCTTATTTCTACTAGCAATAGCGACATTTTCGGTCGAACCTTTTGTGCTTGAATCCGACTCACAATTTGATGTTTGCAGATCCTTTGGAGGAGTACGCTTTAATGGCATGTTTTTTTAAAAGGCGGTAGATGTGATAATAATTAACTCTATTTAATTACGACAGTTGCAATATTCGTGCGCGTGTGAGACGTAAGATACCAGGAGCACAGGTAATTTAGCAACGACAGTTGCAATATTCGTCCGCGTGTGAGACGTAAGACACCAGGAACACAGGTAATTTAGCAACAGTTATCACTAACCGGTACGCCAGAGAGGGCCGCAACAAAGGGGCGGTGCTAAGCGATGATTGACAGGTGAGTCACTCTAAGGTTCGAGCACGGAATTTTCCACGGCGCGCCTGGTGTTTTAGTCTCTTATAGATTATGCACTCCTATTTATTTTCACTTAATGAAATATTGATGAAATTTATATTTAAACAAGAAAGACAACAACACTAAACACGTCTGCTCAAAATCGAGATCCGGGAGGAAGGAGATTTTTTGTGGGGCTATGTTAAGGACAGAGTCTATACGGAGCCAATCGAATCGATCGCGGCCATAAAACTCAAAATCCGTGACGTGATTAACGAAATAGACCCGCCAATTTGCCAAAAAGTGATTAAAAACTTTGATGAAAGAATCGACATCTGTCAGCGTGGTCGTGGTGGACATTTGCCAGATGTCATTTTTCATTCATAATTGCCAAACTTTTCTCTTCGTAATACAATAAAAATTTGAATCATCTTCATCTGAACTCTTTGTTTTATTTTGTTTTAGAAAACAAAGTTCTTGTTGAAAAACCCGTTATATATAAAGTGAAGCAGAGTAAAAACCTACATACGTCGATAGGTGCAGTTGGCTCAGGACTTTGCTTTGTGGCATTCAGCAATGATGATTATTAATCAGATATTCGGTAATAAGTATTTTCATCAGTCTCATATGAAATTTATCACAAGGGGCAACATTAGCCCAATGGAGCATGGACTGAACCACTCCTTACCCAAGCATTTAAGCTTACGAGTATGTGACGAGATAAACAACCAATACTAATGTTAAACACTCGCTGCCCTCGCCTCTCTGTCGCACTTACGGGCCTTACAGTGGTGCGTCACTATCCCTGCCGTAAGGCACAGTAGTTGGGACATAGTTTTATTAGTATAGACGAATAACACTGATGTCACAACTACTGTGACGTGTTTGGTAAATAAATAAACTAGATTAGATATCACAGAATAGTAGACTTATTAAGAATTACAAATTACGGTTACCACGGCTAGGTTTGGGTTATAGACCTACGCCTTTGGCACGGGTTTGTACTCGCTCGCAGTTCATAGTGGAGGTAGGTACCGTCCTATAGACAGATCTATAATTATTATATAGATCCCAATAAGTAGGTAATTTAATATATAATTGAATATTTATGAATCAGATATTTGGGTATATATATTTATATATATATATATATATATATATATATATATATATATATATATATATATATATATATATATAATAGCGTACAACAATACACTTATCATAAGTAGTTAACGGAAATATTAGTGACGGCAATAGCATTGATTGAGATAGTATTTTTTGGAGTTTATTAGAGTTTACTCATGTCATTTCATATAATATACATAAAAATAGATGGGTAGTAATATCAAACAAAAAGTGAACGTTATGGTTTTCCTTTGCGCAACATCGAATATGTCGCTTCTCATAGCTTGAATTAAATACAATATAAAATATGTCACATATTTTTATGTATTACGTAATATATTTTAACATATCAATATCAATAAATACATGAGTTTTATTTCCTTTGTCTATTGTACACATTTTAAGATACTTAATCGTTATTCAGGACTAAACTCCAGTCACGAGTCGGAGCTGATATGCGCATTATTTATTAATAAAAATATTGCCTGATATATTGACAGACATTATTGTGTATACGGAACAATGCTCAATGACAGTTTCATTGTGTAATAACAAACATTTCCCAGTATCGGTGCACCGTAATGCATCGTCACTTGAACGTCGGCTTGTCTTACAACGGAGTGGTTGTTAAGAAGAAATCATAATAATTATTACGATTTCTGTGTTTAGAATGATCGTGAATACTTGAATAATGGCCTTTTTATAAGTTATAAACGAAAGTGAAGATATTATCAAATTATCAGCCTTTGTACTGTCTTATATTTGTAAACAAAATGAGAACAGGATAAAATAAGATAATAACAGAATTAATTTGCGAAAATCTATCTAAAGATTTTATAAACTAATTAGCTAAGATACGCGTGTTAAAATAAAATGATGTGTTTTACCTACTTAATTCTATCCATTGTTCCCGTTAACACTATTCCCAGCACCACTACTCCCAGCACCACTACACTAGGAAAGACACACCACAGCCGTTGATTACGTTGAATACGACACGTGATTTGCTTATACGTATTTTAGAGAACAGTGTTGACTGCACAGAAATAGTAATACTTACAATTTCTGTGGTTGACGGCGATAATGCATGAATTCCAGGGAGAGCAGAAGATGCTCTTCAAACTAGGTAAAACACATAATTTTATTTTATTATGCGGATCTTAGCTTATTAATTTTTAACATCTTAAAAATTAAAAAAGCTACTAAGTATCTTTTGTAACCCCTTTTCTATCCAGGCATTGGGCAAAACAGCAATGCTTATACAACTGTTTTTCAGTCCGAATGGTATGCTGCTGGCTGGCTAGCTACTGGTTGTAATTATTACAACCTTTCTATCTTAGTTTTCAAAGGAAACAAGCGTCTGTAACTTTCTTTATTGGAATTTGATCGCAGGTGCCATGGACTACTAGTCACTTACCATCAGGTGGACTGAAAGCTCGCTTGTCACTTCAACTTTAAGTTTAAGTTCACTGATGGATATATGGGCTACTCTTTATTAAAAGTTTCCATGATACAGATCATGGACACGTGAAGATAATTCTTCAAAGTCTATTCAAATCAAACATCAATGCAGATATCAGCCCTTACCCCACGTAATAAAGAGGAATATATTATTATACTCATAGTATTATGCAGATATTATACGGTGGTAAAATAACAGCATACATCTAATTATGCAATGATGAAAAAGAAGAAGAAATTAGTCCACCACATATTCTATATAACAGGAAAAAACATTACTACTCTGAAAATTATACGCATGTTATATTTGTACTTGATACAATCTGTCAATGGTGTTTTTAATGTTAGTTAACTCATGTATAACATAAACACAAACAGTGCGATTGTGGAACTCTGTTGGGAATCGAGGTTGGATTGGTTATGAAGTATTTTTTTAAAGTGAAGTGACAAATGAAGTTATATCCCACTTAAACTTTAAATATAACTTTAAATAGCTACTGCAGTCAATTAAAACCTGTAGCTAACTTCAAAAAAAAGGAGGCGACAAAAATGCTTTGTCACCTCTAAAGTACAATATGAATGCCTCTTAAATTATACTGACCCTCTAAATACTGCTCTTTAGCGGCAGAAATAAAAAAGAGAGTGGTGCTGGACGGATTTTCAGGCAGAAAATAAACCTGGTTATACCTGGTAGAGTCACGCTGCAGCTACATTATGGTATAGTTGTAAGCACAAATGAGTTGGCTCGACCGAGGAAAGACCACGCTCTCAAAGAACACCAGCGTAAAATAGCAGGTAACAAACGTTGCTATGTTTCGTATGATGAGTGTAGATACCGGAGACGGTATCCGGTTCTCTACACTCCGGTTTTATTGGAAACGAGGCATTCCATCTTAGTCCTCACGGGTGACAATGCATCTGCATTTTGATTCGTAATCGAGGATAGATGTAGATGTCTGTGGGCCACAGTAACTACTTACCTTGGACGAATTAACCACTTACCATCAGGTGGAATGTGTGCTCGTTTATCACTCTTATAGTTAGTAAAAAAAGTTCTACCTCCTACAAAGAATACCTTTTTTACTAAACTAGGTAGGAACTCTTTTGATTGTGTAATAACACGTAATTGTACTTATCGCTGCACGACGAATCGCTTTAAATTGATGCGCAGTTGATTTAATCGTCCACTGAATCATCACAACCTTGTCGTAGGTAAGTACATGGCTATTTCGTACGTCGGTTAGCGGTGAGCTGCTACACATTTGTGATATAACTAATATATATATATATATATATATATATATATATATATATATATATATATATATATATATATATATATATATATATGTTGTTTTTACCGTATTTGCATGATAAAAGTGATAAATTCTAGCAATAATATACGGCAGGTACACGCAGTTTTAAATTAGATGATACTATAGTATATACCTAGATGACATATTTAGACTACCTAGTTTAGAACATATCCAAAGCATATATTTAGGGTATGTTTACTCTCGTGTCTTGAACTCTCACAAGGCGAACTTTTTTTTGGCCGATAAATCATAACAGCTGAAGTAAATTATTAAAAGCTTCAGCAGCACTGTCCAGCTCCTAGCTAAGAGGGAGAATTCCCTACGTGACATGTATTGGTATGGTATTATTGCTATGTGCTGTTTATAACGCTATAGATTTAGAACATAGCGTTTAAAATATTGACAGACATGCGCTGGTGACTTTCAGTATGGCAATAAAGTCACTACGGCTTTGTTACTTCTATTACCTGTTTTTGTGTAGAGTACGTAATTTAGTTCTCGAAATTTTCTTTGTTTCAGTGTGTTTAACAATTGAATAAATATGTCTTATAATTACACAAAACTTATTTTTAACAAAGGTGACTCAAGACACAATCGAATTTACCTGTACCGACCAGTGGTGATGTAACCGTCCAGTCTAGTCGTATTTGCATTCTTTGAAAGAGAGGTGATTATTTTTATTACACATTTCCTCATCCTTGTCATCCATCACAGTCTATAAAAGTCCAATGCTAAACATAGGTCTACTCCAAAGGATTGCTCTTAGGGAGGATTTCATCATAGTTTGCCACGTTGCCACCATAGATTGCCACGCTTGGAACTCGGGTTGCTAACGGCGGTTTTATTTGTAAATTTAAGTTATTATAAGCAAGGTGCTGCTGCCTAGCTCCTGGTTCAGTTTCCCTCACTCACCTCTTACCACTATGATCACCACGGGACGATATGGAGTACTTGATGTTTTCAAACCTCCGCTACACGGTTTCTGATCCTTTTATTATCCATCAACAAAGAGGTAGAGTCACGCTGCAGCTATATTATGATTGTGGCATGAATGGGTTGGCTCGACCGGGAAAGACCACGCTCTCACAGAATACCAGCTGTTTCGTATGGTGAGTGTCCGGAGACCCCTGGAAACGAGCTATTCCATCCTAGTCCTCAGGGGTCACTACGCATCTACGTTTTGATTCTTAATCGAGGATAAATGTAGATGTCCATTGGCCACATCATCCACTTACCATCAGGTGGAGTGTATAGTCGTTTGTCACACTTATTATATAAAAAAAACATTAATAGATCATCTAGCAAATTATTATTGTGATTATAGGAAACCATAGAACATAGAAAATACAGGAGCTATGAAGTATGTCGGTGTAATGTGTACGTATGTAGGTGGACTGTGTGCTGTCACTGTGTGTTTAATACAATTATTCTATAAAAATTAAGACAATCGGGCGCTCAATGAGTAACCGAGAGGGCTATGAGTCACAGGACACCTCGCCCGCTGTATCTCACTCAGTTTCAAGCCGATATTATTTTTTGCGCACCTCGCTGGAAATAGCAAGTGTGCTTTACTGCGAATAAGCTGCCATAACGTAATTCACCTACATCAAATTGTATTTATTATTCATATAACAAATCCAATGACGTACATGTACGGAGTTATTATCAACTAGATATTCCATTATACGTCTTTTTTATTTTTGTGTCGATAGTTACGTCGAAATACGCGAATGAATTTTATTAGTGGTGACGACAGGTCTGAGTAAATAAAGTCTTAATCACTACTATTTTTTTTTTATAGAATAGGGTGACAAACGAGCACACAGTCCACCTGATGGTAAGTGGTTGCTGCAGCCCATAGACGTCTACATCTATCCTCCATTAAAGATCAAAATGCAGATGCGTTGTCACCCGTGAGGACTGAGATGGAATGCCTCGTTTCCAGTAAAAAGGGTCACTGGTTCTCTACACCGGTTCTCTTTTCTACGTGGTAGAGCCATGCTGCAGTTATATTAATAGTATAGTTGTAGCACGAATGGGTCGGCTCGACCGGGGAATGACCACGCTCTCACAGAATACCAGCGTGAAATAGTAGCTTAATGCTGCTGTATTTCGTATGGTAAGTGTAGAGAACCGGAGACCCTTTTTGCTGGAAACGAGGCATTCCATCTTAGTCCTCATGGGTGACAACGCATCTGCATTTTGATTCGTAATCGAGGATAGATGTAGATGTCTATGGGCCACAGCAACCACTTACCATCAGGTGGACTGTGTGCTCGTTTGTCACCCTATCCTATAAATAAATAAAAAAAAAACACTCACCATACGAAATACAGCAGCATTAAGCTACTATTTCACGCTGGTATTCTGTGAGAGCGTGGTCCTTCCCCGGTCGAGCCGACCCATTCGTGCAACAACTATACTAACATTATAACTGCAGCATGGCTCTACCACGTATAAAAGTATATACATATATATACTAGTATTCAATCACTTTTAGCATTTGTTTGCTATATCATTATTGTTTGAGAAATATAACGTAGATATTAACGGAAGTAGCATTCAAAAATTTTACTATCAGTTTATCAACTCTCTGCTTTCCTTCTTTTGTTTTTTTTTATATTTTATAGAAGAGGGGGGAACCGAGCATATGGCTCACCTGATGTTAAGTGACTACCGCCGCCCATAAACAACCGCAACACCAGGGGAATTGCGGGTGCGTTGCCGGCCTAAAGTGCCTTTAGAAAGGAGCTCTTTTCTTGAAGGTCGTATCGGTTCGGAAAACTTACCGGTGGTAAGCTATTCCACAGAGAGGTACGTAGAGAGGTTACTGTTCTTTTATTGTGCTCGAGGAGTACAATTTTGAATTTTCCCACATGAGATTACACTATTCGCTTATTTTTCAATCGTCAGATATAAACAGAAACCGTTTTATTCTTTATAGATTATAAACCTTTTGAAAGTCAATCTTTTGTTCAATTTACCACTGGTTCAGAAAGATACCTCTATTTTGGGTATAACCAGCAAGAACCGCAGCAGAACTTTAAAAAAAATTACAGCCTATAATCGTCATTGTTTCACAATTAATAACACAAAACAAATTAGAAATAGCTTGGTAGAAATCACCTCCTTTACAGGGGTTATTATGTATTATCATCCGTAAATTCCTCAATATTATAATAACTCTTTATTTAAACTTAGCTTAAAAAAGTTTTTGAATTTTAAGCAGCTCAAATTTTGTATAATTTCAGGGATTTTGTTGTGAAAGCGTATACATCGCCCCAAGAATTAATTAATGACTCGGTAGAGTTAACATCTATACAAATAATGTACGTAGTTTCTAATGTCAAAATGACATCTTTTTACTAAATGCATATGAAAGTACATACGGTACTTATAACAAAAACAATTATAAAATGGTCTGTCCTTACCTTTGTCTGTTATCTGTTTATTTCGGCTAATCTCCGAAATAGCTGGACCAATAATTTTGAGGACTTTCACTGGCAGATAGCTAGCGTTATAAGGAGTAACTTACCTTTATTTTAAATAAAACAATTAGAGTACCGCGTAAAATTATCTACACCCATGAAATTCAGTCCATCGAATAAATTATAACTTGACTGATTAGAAAAGCGAAACAATTGAACAATGTGATTCCTACAACTCTCTCTTTTGGCCTTGTAGTGGCGGTATAGAAATATTCACTAACCCATATCATAGTATAAATATGTAATTAACTGTGCCCATATCATCGTGGAGGTCGTTACGTTTAACCTTGAACGAATTATTAATTTGTTCAAGCGTTTAACATTTGATACACATGTATATGCTTCCATAAAAAAACACAAACATATAATATTTACATTTAAGCACTTCAAGTTGTACATACACGTTTTTCTTGCGAAATATTTCCTCAACGAACATACCTACTGTTGTTGAATGTTATAATACATATGTTAAACATTACGAGTATATAACATATTATGTTGTTGTAAGTATTATTAATTTTCCATTTCACCATTGGGACACTGGATTCATAAGTGATGACGTGTAGTGGCGGTGTGATAGAGTGAAACCATTACCAACCTATTAAAGTCCACTGCTTCACATAGGCCTAACCTATAGTTATCTATATGAGGCAGCATTATAACAGGGGATATTTGCCATAGTGCCAACGCTAAACAAACGGGATGTTAACCGCAGTTTTTATATTTACTCGTTAATAGGAAGAGGCCACTGTCCAATTCCTATTTTTTTTATAGAAGAGGGGATAAACGAGCATACGGTTCACTTGATGTTAAGTGACCACCACCGCTCATGAATAGCCACAACACCAGGGGAATTGCAGGTGCGTTGCCGGCCCTTTAGAAAGGAGTAAGCTCTTTTCTTGAAGGACCCTAGGTCTAGGTAAATTTGTTTCTCTTTGTCGCCTCTTACGATACCCACGGGATGACATGGGTTAGTGGATATTCTTACACTGCCACTTCACGGTAAAAAGAAAGAAACAAACAATGATATTTACAGCAGCGGTTTTTAATCATCATTACAGCCTTTCACAAGTCGATTGACGATCTTCTCCATCGAAAACCGCAAAGCACGGCCTGAGCCACCTGCATTCATCAGCTTCCTGCATCCATTAATTAATACCTGGTCGCCACTCCATCTAGTTTTCCTAATAACAAAGAACTAAAAATAAATAATGAAAAATGTAAATTGTAAAGGTAAGTAACGGTGTTATGTTATAGGCTCTATTATTGTGTTATATACTATTTACTTTATATTATAAGTCCTCTATACTTCTATATTGTTATTCTTATATTACTTATTTACTTTAAAACTAAATTACATTGTTTACGTAGAAACCAAACTAATTAGATTGTAATATTTAAATACTAATGTTTACTGTTCCAAAGTTTACCATTCTTAATTGTATCTTAGAATAAGTTAACGATAAACACAAACAAGCATAATGTTATTCCCTTATCTTTACCCCTCTACCTCCTAGCTTCCCACGATCCTACACTATATAAACCAAGTCCTTCGATCCCATAACCTGCGCCCTCCTTTCTGCCTGCGTCCTCCTTTCTGCCAAGGAGGGTCGCGTTCGTATACGGCTTAGAGATCTCTAGTCAGATCGTTAAGCCAATTCCTAAAAGGTTGGGTTTAGTGGGTAAAAGTCGCCACATAACCACGCAGCCGGCTGCGTGGTATGGTATGAGCATTCCCAACCTCCCTCCCCCGCTTTCCGGAAAGGGTTGCCCATATTTGCTTCGGGCGCAAAAAAAAAATCCGACAACACAATTCTATTTCCAAACTCTCCGACTCAACTTCTATTTTTAGTTAGTTTGTATTATAGTTAAATATATTAAATAAATTTATTTTTAAAAGAGTTTTTGTCTCTGCCACATAACAACGGACACGGTATGTAGAAATATTTTTATAAAACTTCCAAACTTTAACTCCAATGCTTTTAATTTAGCTCGCTAGCTCCATCTCGTTTCATAATTCTGTACTAAATGTTGCATGGAAATAACAGCCGATAATAACGCATTTACATCCTTGCACTCTATATAAACTCATAATAAGTTGATGTTTTATGAATTTCTACTCTATTGCGGACGCTGCAACTACTGGCATTGCGACTATTAAATTAGAATTTACGACGTTGTTCAACTTAATAGCAATGCTCTGCATGTTTCGCAAAATTACTATTTTATGAACAGAAGAGTATTCAAATTATTTTCACGATTCCCAGAATTTCTTGCAATCTAACCGTTTTATAAACATTTTATAAATATAACTATGGAGTTCATAAAACGTAAATCCGGTCTTTTGATAGTAAATTCGTTTCAGAAGCCCTGAAATTAAGTAAAAAACAAAATGCGCATTCTAGCAAGAGCCATAACTGGACGCTGTCTTAAAAAGCACATGTCCATCCTGGGACTAAGCAACTCAAGGATGTGTCAGTTCTGTTCTATAATGGAAGAAACGCCTCTGCACATCCTAAATGATTGCGGACCCTTAATGGGCAAACGTAACACTCATCTGGGAAACTATCTACTACGCCCAGAAGAGGTGAAATTGCTCACAGCTAAGCAACTTCTTCTATTCATTGAAGACATAGGCTTAGCCGTGAACTATAGCCATAGCAACGATCACAAATGATCTTTTAGGTCGCAGTGAAACCGGTCTCTTTCCCTAGACCTGTATAACTGCTCGCACATAATAAAAAGATGGAGTCCGTTTCTGCTTCCGGTTGTTTGCGAAGTCTATGAACGACAAGTGCTGTGGTACCCCGTAGATAAGTTGTATCCTGTAGTAGTAGGTATGTAGTGTAGCTGTATTATGGCTGTGTGACTATATTACAATAACAATAAAAATCACATTTGTTTGTAAATTATGCAAGTGCACTCCAAGCGTCTAGAACATATCCAAAACAAAGCTCTTAAGACAGTTAGTTATAGACTGAAAATAAGTCGCAAGCTACCGTCTTATCAGGAGAGACTACTTACATCTTACATTACATTTGGAGTTTCATTACTGCATAATAGACGTGGTATACAAGATATTCTTTGCTTACATAAACTAATACACTGCAAAATTGTTTCCCCAAATCTTTTATCCCAAATAGATTTTAACATTAAGTCAAGTCCCAGGCGTCGTCTTAATACGTTTATATTAAACGTCTATAAGAACAATACTTCATTTTGCAATCCCTTAACACGAATGTGTCGCTGACGGAGTCAGGTAAAGACATTGATGTCTTTGACAATAATGTAAATAAGCTTCATACTCAACTGTTCCACTACTTAAAGTCAACTCTACATTAATTATTTATCGTCATAATAAAACTTTCACTAAATTGTCGTTAAATTTGTTTAATTTATAATTTTTTTTGAGTAAAATATATACATAAATATGTTTACGGATAATGCATGTTGCAACTGTATGGGTGTGTTTTTGGTATGTATTCCGGGTCAAAACTTTGTAAATAATAGGTAGGTATTTATGTTACATAAAATTGAATGTAAACTGTTGTGTACATCCGATAAAATAAATAAAAAAAGTTTTGTATAATTGGAGAATTAATTATTTTAATTATATAATTAATTAAGAGCGTATTTATTTAGGCTTACTCCTATAGTTACGTGTACCATTAATTAGAAAACACTGCAGCATTAACATGAAACAAATTATTGTTCAGCATGGAGCTCGACCTGGAAAAGGCTTACAGAAAACGATTATAATACGAGAGAAAACGAAAATAAACGGTGCAACATAACAGCTTATTACAGCTGTTCTTCGTATGGACAGGTTCATGGGTAATAAATAACCCAACTTTGACTCTTAATAGGATACACAACATGCCTGTAGGTAAAACTGAAGTTGACTGAGTGCGCATTTGTCAATCATTGAAAAGGAAACAGGTTCGGAAGTTAACGTTCGATTAAGAAACAGAAGGGAGGAATCGAGGCTTCTCTCGATCCGGCCTCCTATAACGCCTACGTTGGGTTCGGGAACAACGTATGTGATCTCCGCAACGGAGTAACACACTAGGGCGATAACCTCTTTCTTTTTCAGCAAGTAGGTTCAGACCCGGTCCCGACGCCTTAATTCTTCGATGTGGACTGTATAACTTTAGGGATGAATTACTTGGGAATAAAACAGCAATTATCTTCAAACCGTTCCGTGAGAGAGTAATCACTTTTCCCTATCACTTCCCTACACTTTTTCTTCTTATTGACTGCTGGTTCTTCACTTTTCCCGAAGGATTTTCTTATTTTTCCGAACTAATTCCCCGAACGAATTGCAATAAAACCCGTTCACTAAGCTACCCCCAGAGCTATACGCGAAAGTGAGCCGCGCCATTCGCATGCCTGCGCAACTTAATTACATGAATTTGTACTATTACTCTCTCACGTTTCACTTAATTTCTTTATTCACATAAGTCATACATAAATACAAGTTATCTATTTAGATAGCACAAAACAATATCTACACCATGATATACATTATATTTTCGTATCACAAAAATCCTTTAATTTATAAAACAAAATATGCCTATTTTAATCACAAATTCAAAGTCCAAACTTCTTAAATATTTAACACAGAAAGTTAAAACAATGTTTCCCACTTGAATTTATACATATGTTAACTAATACAATAGTTTAATTTATATTTTCTCTATTTATTTCACTATTTAAAACACTTTTAAATTTCTTATACAAAACTATCATTATTTCACTTATACACAGGAATTTTTACATAAAAATAACACAGAATTCACCTTTTTAGCACGTAAAATCAACCTGAAATGTTTTACAAGTCATTTTTACATAAATTGCTGAAATTACAAACATTTTAAATTTTACATATTCGGCCTCCTAAGGGCGTGGCGTGCAGCGTGCTTCCGTGAACTCACACTATTTGAACAACTAACTTTGCACGGCTCTCGGCTATCAGAAAAAATGAAAGTCTGAAATACACTAATTTTAACAATATTAGGTAAATAAGTGCTTCTACATAATTTTCAAACTGTAGGAAACTATCTCTGATAAGATTCTTATCAGTTATCATGTTTCTTATCAGATAACAATACAAGTGAATGTTCTCATTAATCAATCATAACAAATAGGCATTTGTTTTCGTACAAAACATATCATACTTATTCAAGACAATACTTATGCAATTAATTTCCGTTAATTCTGTTTATGCACAGAGTGATCATCTCGACCGGGGAACAAATCCGATCTCTAACTTCACTTTAATATTCCTTTGAATTTACATCGTTGGAAAGACGATTTCAACCGGGGAACAAATCCGGTAACATAATTTATATCATAAAATTCCCTATATGAATTTATTGAAAGATATTACTTAGAAAACAGTAAACTAGTCCGGCCTGGGAGTTGAACCCAAGATCTTCATATCATTAATTCGACATTTCTTTAAGATTTAACTAAGTTTTTTCTTATCAGAACATTTCTATTGGACAATGAGTCTTTTGAAAAGTTATTCGTCATCGGTTGACTTAATAAACTGAAATATTCTTATAGGCGCGTCGCCAACAATCTCCCCCCCGTGCGTTAGCACCATCATTTGGGAGGCGTCGCGGGTACCAGGACTATTATTCTGGATGTAGGTCTCCTCAAGATACCTGTGCTAGTAATGACGTCAACCACTCTGGTGTGACCGTCTGGTCCCGGTAACGTTCTACTAATTTTGCCTTTCGGCCACGTATTTCGCGGCAACGAATGATCTATTATCAAAACAATATCACCTTCTTTAGGTTCCATGAACTTTCCGTTATTACCTGTTCGCGGTATTAAGGTAGGCATGTATTCCTTCAGCCACCTTGTCCAAAAATGGTCGGCTAACCTCTGTGCAGCTTTCCAATTGAGTTGACCCGTCAGATGCTGCTCTAGAAATAATCCAGGTGGTCGATCACCACATGAGCGTCCCAGAAGAAAATGATTGGGTGTCAAACCCTCTTCAGGACTATCCATACTGAATGTTACCACAGGCCTGGAATTTACTGTGTGCTCTGCTTCTAAAAGTAGCGTATGTAGAATTTCCTCTCGTTTAATCGATCTTACTAACCTCTCCCAGGCGCCACCCATGTGCGGTGCTCCAGGAGGTATAAATTTCCATTTAATGTATTTCTTAAATGACTCATTTTCCATGCCCTCATGGCATTCTTCGCATGCTTTCAATAATTCTTTATTCGCAGCTTTGAAATTTGTCCCGTTATCGCTGTATATAACGGCTGGTTTTCCCCTTCTGGCGATAAATCGCCTCAACGCCATTACCATTAACGCTGGTGTCAACGAGGCTGCTAATTCCAGATGTACTGCTCTGGTAGTCAGACACGTGAATAAAACACCCCAACGTTTTTCGTGTCGCCTTCCTATAGTCACACTCATAGGACCGAAATAATCCACAGCTGAGCATGTAAAAGGTGGTTCATGATGAGCTATTCTCTCCAGAGGAATATTTCCTTGTGGCACGTTCTGCGGTTTTGATCTGTATGTCCTGCACCACTGACAATGATGTGACACACTTCGTACTACATTACGTAAGTTCAAGACATAAAATTTCTGGTCCACCTCATTCATCACCGTCTGGTGATTGGCCTGTCCAAAATGATGATGAAATTCTCTAATCATCATTTTAACGATTTCGTGTTTACCGTCCAATATGACAGGTTTTCTACTTTCCTCGGTCAAATTAGACTTGAAAGGTAAACGTCCATTTAAACGGAGTAAGTTATCCTCTCCTATTTCCATAGATAATTTATTTAAGCGTGAACTTCTTTCAACACTTTTGCCTGCTTTCAAGCATTTTATTTCCGAATAAAAACACTCGTCTTGAACGAACTTCCAAATTAATAATTCCGCTTTTTTCAAGAGCGCTATGTCCAACGCGCCATCGGGTCCTTTAACCGACTTTGCTAAAACTTTGTTGGAGCACATAACCGACTTTTCGGCTGCGTCGTCGGGTCCTTCGTCGTCTTAAACTCTTGAATTTTTCTACCGCTTGTAAGGTGCGTGTAGTTGCCCCAAGGAATTTCTTAAAGCTGCTAAATCGTCCGTAGTCGGGTAGACTTAACGGTTCTTGCTTTCTTAACGCATTTACGCCCTTTGGCGATATTTCTTCACCTGTTTCTAAGCTTTTTATGGTGTCCACTTGTTTGGGCCATAAATCAGGACTTTTCCTGAGGAATTCAGGTCCTTGAAACCAGCGATGACTTACATCAAAGGTGGAAGGAAAATTTCTAGTGGCGTCGTCTGCCACATTTTGTGACGTTGGAACCCATCGCCATTCACATGGTTTACTGTGATCTTCGATCTCAGCCAATCGATGAGCAACGAATGGTTTAAAAGCGCGAGGATCTGACTTAATCCACGCTAACACTGTACGTGAGTCTGTCCAAAATACTCTCTCGGACATCTCGTACTTGCTCTCTTCACTAACCGATGCAGCCAGCCTGCTGCCCATAAGAGCTGCTTGCAATTCAAGCCTTGGAATCGAAATTGGTTTCAATGGCGCTACTCTTGCCTTTGCGGCGATCAGCGTAATCCGCCTTATTCCTAGCTCGTCCGTGGTGACGTAATACACCGCGGCAGCGTATGCTTTTTCACTAGCATCCGTGAAAGTGTGTAACTCTCCCTTGCCGACGCCTTCAGCAACGGGTCTAGGTACCTCTAAATGACCTAATTTCTTCACTTCCGATATCCATTTACAAAATAACACGTGTAATTCGTGTGAAACTTCTTCATCCCAAGAGATGCCTGTCCTCCATACTTGCTGGATCAGCGACTTCCCTTGAATCGTTATGGGTGATGCGAGTCCCAAAGGATCGAAGACTGACATCACAGCGCTAGTTATCTCCCTCTTCGTAGGCGGTCGTAAACCTTCCATCACCTCTTCCGGTGTGTTACGAAGACTTGTGGAGAAACTTATTATATCCCGTTTGATATTCCAAATCAAACCTAACGTGCGCTCTGTGTGCTCTTTATCTCCCAACGAAGCACTGTCGCTCTTATATTTATTTTCCATTTTACTTAAAACTTCGGGTCGGTTGCTAGCCCATCCCCTCAGTTGGAAAGAAGCATGTTTATGTAATTCATACATATCGTTTACTATCCTTTCGGCCGTCGTCACGTCGGGAAATGCCTGTAGATAGTCATCCATATAAAAATTGCTTTCGGTAGCGGAAGCTGCTTCTGGATAGATATGTGCGTTGTCCTGCGCATGCATGGTGATGATGCCGCTCCAAATATGAGTGACGTCATTCTATACTCTTCCGGTGGCGCGTCACGATTGTGCCGCCATAAGAATCGAAGGCTATCCCTGTCTTCATCCCGGATTTTCGCTTGCAGGAACATTTCTTTAATGTCTGCCATTACTGCCACGCTTCCTTCTCTGAATCGTAGCAGAACTCCGAACAACGACTTCAATAAGTCCGGTCCGGTTAACAATGCATCATTGAGACAACGTCCGCCCGTCTTTGCGGCGGCATCGAAAACTATCCTTATTTTCCTTTTTTGTGGGCGAGTCACTGCGAAGTGAGGAAGGTACGGTAGGTAGAAATGTGAATATGGTTCGCTTTCTCTGCGTAACCATTAACGATGAGATTTTCAATTTGCTTCTCATATTCCTTTTTCAACTCGCTATTTTTGTCGAGCTTTTTTTCAATATTCAACAGGCGACTTTCAACCTGCGCTCTATTCGACGGCATGCACTCATTGTCTGTGCGCCATAACAAAGCAGTCTCGTACCTATTATTAGGTATACGACGTACCGTTTTGTTCAAAATACTTAAAGCTCGTTCTTCTGGGTCGTTCGCGGGCTTTCTAGCCGACACTCCCAGAGATTCCAAACTAAAATAATCCTTGATCAATTTATCCATATCTTCCTCCTTCTTGGCGGAAATGTGGTTAACGATCTTGATCGGTTTAATACCACCCGATATGTGACCATGTAAAACCCATCCAAGTTTGGTGAGCGATGCTACAGGTAGGTTCTTACCTCCTGAAATTAATTCACGAGTAACTATGAGATGCCAATTGTCCTGACCAATTAATATGGTAGGTTTGGACCTCTCATACATCAACTCATCCTTAATCGGTGTCAAATGAGAACACCGTTGCAATAATTCTCGGCTTACCGACTGAGGAGAAAGGTTAAGTGACTTAATTGTTTGTACACTTATCTCTTCCAAGTCGCTCGAGTAAATGCCTTTTATCTTAACGTTTAAGCGATACGAACTGTCGTCGTTAATTTGCTTATCTCCCACGGCTTCGATACGTAATCCCTCTTTACGTCCGCGAGGCGCTAATTTCTGAGCCATCCACTCCTCTATGAGTGTCATGGTCGATCCCTCATCCAGAAGAGCTGTTGTCTTGACCTTTCCTCTAGGTCCATACAACTCGACCGGTATAATCTTTAAGTATGCACATGCCAGTGCATTCATTGTACTAACAGTTGTGATCTGAGCATCTTTACCCCACTCGTCCCCTTGTGGCGAGGTTTTATCATTGGGGTATCGGTGTAGCATTCGATGATGTGACATTCTACATCCCTCTACACCACATTTTTTCGCTTTGCACTCTAACCTCCTATGGTTAGGTGACAAACATTGGAAACATACTTTCGCTTTTTTGACCGCTTCCCATTTCTCGCGAATATTCATGTCCTTAAACTTGTAACAACTCACTATAGAGTGCTCCTTGTTGCATATAACACACTTATGTGTTACCCGACTTGCAGGCTTATCCTGGGTTGTCATAACCACCTGTCGGTTATGCCCTTTACTATTTCGGCGTTCTAGACGCTCGCTCGAATTACTTCGGCGCATATAGCGCTCGCTCACGGCACAGCTGCGTACACCTCCCTTTGCAGTGTGTACAGTTTGCTTCCTGAATTCAGGACGCTTCCTTTTTTCAGCCGCATTTTCATTGCTTAAGGACGTTCCAAATTGTTCACTCAATAAATTTAAAAACTTGGCCATCTTCTGTAACTCTGGCTCCAAAGGATACTGAGCTCGATATTCAAACCATTTAAATTTAATCATAGTTCCGAGTTTCTCCACTATGCGGCTCACTAACTCCGGTGAGTACAAATACTGTGGTTGCTTCAACGCTTGTATCGTGGCAACCACGTTCGTAATACGACTTGCAAAAGATCCCATATTCCGGCAATCTTCTGCCAATCTTGGCATACGCTTTACATTCTCGATTTCGGCTAGAATGAGCATCTCAACCCTACCGAATCTTCTTTCGAGAGCGTTCATTATTTCTTCCGGTTCACACAAAGTAAATAACAGCGACTTTACCGCCTCTTTAGCGGTGCCCTTTAATGCCCTCCTAAGGCGTGCAACATTTTGCACCCCTGAAAATTGGCTTCTTGTGTCTTCAAACACCGTTTTGAAAATTATCCATTCACCCGGGTCTCCATCGAACACCGGTAATTCCTGGAGGAAATGAAGCTGGGAAGACTTATCTTTACCCGCTATTTTTATTGCACTCACAATCGCTTCGGTCAATTCTGACACCTCACTAGCGTGTGTTTTCTGTGCATTTCCTTGGTTGCGCTCGATCTCCGTCCCTTTGCGGCGTGATCCTTTACACGCTTCCTTATCAGTAATATCGGGTTGTGCTACACTAACCGGCGCGCTCATTATGGTCTGCTGAACCCAACTCCTTACGAAAGGTTCCACCTGAGTATTCCGCTCTTCATCATCCTCACTCGAGTCGATCTCCTCTTCTCGGTTGCATCGTGCCAACTCCAATTGAGACTTGGCCAAGGCAGCAGCTGCCTGTGCTCGTTCGAGCTCTGAGCGTTCGAATTTAATCCGCGCTTCTAACTCGGCTTTCAGCCTCGCCGATCGCGATGACCTACTACCTCTCTGTGACCCTTTATCACTAGTGTGCCCGATTACTGTCCTTGACGATGCCGCTTCTTCGGTCCTTTGACCTACTTTTTCGACCACCGTTTCACTCCTGGATATAACGGATTGTTGTGCGGTGCTGGCCTGCGTACCACTGGTGTCCGTCCTGTTGCTTGTCGTTGCCATGGACGTCCCTGAGTCCCACGTGCATGTGGACGTGTCGGTGGTGGCTCCACTTGAAGGAGTTGCTCCATTTGACGCAGTAGCTGTGGTCGCTCCAGATGGTTCCGCTTCTTTAGCTTTTCTTGAGAGCCCTGTCCTTGTCCTGCTCCCTTCGCTTCTCCCTGTCTGGTCTTGTGCCTTCTTCATCTTGCAGGAAGGTGATTGTTGGCCTACGGTCCCTAACTGTCCCTACAGTCCCTACAACCCCTTACCTACAACCCTTCTACACCCCAACCTAACACCACTACCCCTCCCCCCCTTATCTCCCAACCCTACAACCCTACTACCACCCTAACAGCCCTATCAGCCCTATCAATCCTGGACGGGGCCTACCGAGGTGAGCCGTCCAGGGATGGAGTCGTGCAGGAATGGAATGGAGGAAAGGTTTAGGAACTGTCCCGCCAAGGAATATGACGAAACAGTCGAGCGGTAGTGCAAGCGCAGCCTCGCTCGAGAGAACTGCTCCACCCGAAGGTGTTGTGCCAGAGCCCGACCGTTTGGCACCGTTAGGTGGTCGGGATGTATGCTGTGCTCGCCGCCCAGTTGCCGGTGACGCCTCGTCCGAGCGCCCTCCTCCGGCCGCGATGCAGTCAGGTGCCCACGCGCACCCTCGCCTGGCAGCAGCAGCGGTGGATGCTTCTTCCTGCACCCTGATGACCCGACAGGAAAATGCCGGACACGGTCGTGCTCGGCTGGTAATATGTTCACCGGCACAGCGAACGCATTTCACTGGCCTGAAACAATTAGCGGAGGCATGTCCGAAAGCCTGGCAACGGTGGCATTGTGCCGGTCCGGTCTTCCTCTGCCGGGCTTCGATGACGACTCCTCTCATATAGAGGAGCTCGTCGAGTTGGTAAAGTTGCTGTAGCCGTTCCAGGCTCAGATGCTCCAGCTGTGCATAGTAGAGGCAGCCCGGTCTGCCCCTACGTGGTGGTATGGCCTTCACGTAATTGATGGGGAAGCCTTTTGCCCGAATAGCCTCCTCAATCATTTTTGCGTCGGTGCCCACAGGCAGGCTACGGATGCCCACTTTAGTGGGCTTTTCCTCTGCCGGTGTGTAACAATACCACGAAATAGTTTTATCCTTCTCAGAGAGTTCTACCATGTACCTTTGTATGGTACGGAACTCATCCGGGCTCTGTGGAGTGAACTTAACTCCTTTCCCGAACGGACGGGCATTAGGTGGGTGGCCCAACTTCTCATTAAGGACCTTAAAATGCCTGGTCCAGTCCGGGAGGCATTCTGCGACAATCGGCGGATATCTCTTCTCCTTTTCTTTCTCAGTTTTCTGAGCTTGTTCCGCCGATTGTGGTCGTGGTACTGCTGGGGCTGCAGCCATGTGGGCATAGCTCGTTGATGGCCGCTGTCCATCATCCTGAGCTAACCCGGACGGGTTGGTATTTTGTACCGGGGATGACCTTCCGTCTGATGCAGCTAGGGTTGCATATGTTGTCGAGCCCCAGCTATAGGACTCCTCACCTCCTTGCTCAAACTGGGCCGAGTCATGACTACGTCGGTCCGGTGAGATGGATGGCGGCTGTTGCGGTGGTGATGGTGACTCAGGAGGTGAGGTGTGGACCTTCCTCCTAGTCTCTGCTTGGGGCTCCTCATCGTCCAAAGACGCTGATGATGGCTCAGATGAATGTCCAACACGCTGCCTCTTCTCGTAGAGAGAGGCTTCGGTCTCAGGAGGTGTGTGCCTTCGTGGCGTCTTCATGGGCCGCTGAGGTTGAGAGGGCAGCGGTTCACGCCCAGTCGTACACTCAGGTACGATGGGCGAGAGTGCAACCCTAGATGCGGTCTCCTTACCCGGCGACGAAGGTTTCCGGGTCGGTATTTGGGAGTAGGATGAGACGACTCTCATCCTCTCCGGGTTAAAAATATCGCGATAGGCGATGGGTCTATCTAATACACCTGGTCGGTCCGGTGGTTTCCGTGATCTCGGAGGAGGTTCCCCCTTATCGTTCCCTGACATGTTAACCTAAGAGTCAGCGTCAGCGGTAATCTAACTAAGGCCCTATCTATCTTCCAAACGATCGGCAGCAGGTGTTGATGCGCGACGCGGATGGTGGTGATGTTGTTATGGAGACTTTCCACACTATGGGCACTGCCTACCCCTTTTATAGCAAAAGGGTTGGGGGAAGTGCAAAGGTGGCACTTTAATGCGCGACTAGGCACAGAATGCACGAAACGCATAAAGTGCCAAGAATCACCTAGGGGCCGGTGACCTCGACGCCTCACGGAATCACGGGACTCAACGATCGGCGGAGTTTGTCGTACCGGCGGTTATTTGCAGCCACTGTATACTGCAAGTAACGCACACCTAGGAGATCCTTTTTGAATTGCAATAAAACCCGTTCACTAAGCTACCCCCAGAGCTATACGCGAAAGTGAGCCGCGCCATTCGCGTGCCTGCGCAACTTAATTACATGAATTTGTACTATTACTCTCTCACGTTTCACTTAATTTCTTTATTCACATAAGTCATACATAAATACAAGTTATCTATTTAGATAGCACAAAACAATATCTACACCATGATATACATTATATTTTGGTATCACAAAAATCCTTTAATTTATAAAACAAAATATGCCTATTTTAATCACAAATTCAAGGTCCAAACTTCTTAAATATTTAACACAGAAAGTTAAAACAATGTTTCCCACTTGAATTTATACATATGTTAACTAATACAATAGTTTAATTTATATTTTCTCTATTTATTTCACTATTTAAAACACTTTTAAATTTCTTATACAAAACTATCATTATTTCACTTATACACAGGAATTTTTACATAAAAATAACACAGAATTCACCTTTTTAGCACGTACAATCAACCTGAAATGTTTTACAAGTCATTTTTACATAAATTGCTGAAACTACAAACATTTTAAATTTTACATATTCGGCCTCCTAAGGGCGTGGCGTGCAGCGTGCTTCCGTGAACTCACACTATTTGAACAACTAACTTTGCACGGCTCTCGGCTATCAGAAAAAATGAAAGTCTGAAATACACTAATTTTAACAATATTAGGTAAATAAGTGCTTCTACATAATTTTCAAACTGTAGGAAACTATCTCTGATAAGATTCTTGTCAGTTATCATGTTTCTTATCAGATAACAATACAAGTGAATGTTCTCATTAATCAATCATAACAAATAGGCATTTGTTTTCGTACAAAACATATCATACTTATTCAAGACAATACTTATGCAATTAATTTCCGTTAATTCTGTTTATGCACAGAGTGATCATCTCGACCGGGGAACAAATCCGATCTCTAACTTCACTTTAATATTCCTTTGAATTTACATCGTTGGAAAGACGATTTCAACCGGGGAACAAATCCGGTAACATAATTTATATCATAAAATTCCCTATATGAATTTATTGAAAGATATTACTTAGAAAACAGTAAACTAGTCCGGCCTGGGAGTTGAACCCAAGATCTTCATATCATTAATTCGACATTTCTTTAAGATTTAACTAAGTTTTTTCTTATCAGAACATTTCTATTGGACAATGAGTCTTTTGAAAAGTTATTCGTCATCGGTTGACTTAATAAACTGAAATATTCTTATAGGCGCGTCGCCAACAATCATGAACCTTAAAAAGATGATCATCCATTTTGCCATCGCACAACTAATGTCTGTTTCCTAAGCACTCTACTATGATTGTGTGACTGTCCAATATATTTCTTCCCTTATATTTAAATTGTGTACTCATTATATACAAGACATAATTTAAAACCTATTCTCCACAATGGTACACAGTCCTATCGGATAGTGTCATATTGTTCATACGGTCCAGTTTTGCGGGTTATTCTAGAAACTTTTTTAAGTTCCGACGATTTATTTTCCGGGTCAGTACATGTTTGAGGAAAAAAGTAAATTAATAACCTTAGTCAGCCCCAGAGCGCACACGTCATTCATTTCTCAGAGAATTTCTTTAGACGTGGGGTAATATGCGTGGGGTATACGCGTAATGTGTAGTAAAATATTTTATTTTTTTAATTTAAAGAAGCATCACAAGGAAGGCTTGCAGATTTCCTTGCGATGCTTCTTTCATCAACTAGTGATTTGTATATTTAAATTTTAATGAACATCATGAAATTTAAAATAAGCAGTTATACCCTAAGCTACAATTATCACGGTCTTTCTTGTACTTTTCGGCGCGTTGACCGATAATGGTTTTGAAGTGTTATTGATATGGAAACAATTACAACATATTTATTAACTTAAAAACTAAATGTTCGAATTTTGACTCATGGTGATATTATAATCGAAATTTTGAGCTATAATTCAAGAGAACACAATAAATTTCTCAAAAATATTTTTTTTTTCTTATTTCGTATGCCTCTTGTGTAAACTCCGCGTGAAAAAATCCCGAATCATCAATCGCAGATTATTCATTGATGACTGTTTTCGTGAATGCAACAGCGTGACCACGGATATCGAACAAAAACATCACGGTCGCACGGAAATTGGTTTGTAGTGCACAGAGTATGTTTATGCAGAGTGTATATTTTATAAATGATTCCGCTTTCAGTTTTTATCCGTATTAAACACTTCCTAATTTATATTATATTAAATCGATTGTCATAACGGTTATACGGTTATGGTTATAATGTAACGGACGGTGCCATGGCGCTGTGGCTTAGCAATAAGTTGCAGCACTTTGGGCCGCGGGTTCAAATCCAAAAATGAAGCTTAGCGTTAAGTTACGGCGCTGAGGGCTTTGGTTTTAATCCTACATGGAACATGTATTTGTATGACCTACCAATAATTTTTTCCGGGTCTGGAAATTTTTTTCTTGTGAAATTTATGTATGTAAACTGTAGCAGTTTAAACTGTAGTCAGTTCAGGTAATGTTTTTTATATTAAAATTAAACAAAATAAAAGTAATGGTAAATCACACCAGTGTTGTTCGCTGGCATAGAGTAAAGAAAACAAATGAACATTAAGTGTTGTAGGCCATGAGGCTTATATGGATTTCCTTATATTTTGTAATTATACTGGTTATATAATGCATATATACGTAGGCGGTCCCATAATGAATTGGCCTAACTATGAACCAATGAAGGAAATGAAACGAAACCAATTTTATTTTTCAATATAATCACCATGAATACTAACACACTTCTGACATCTGTGAATCAACATCTCTAAACCTTTATAAAAATAATCACATTTTTTATCCTCAAAATGACTGAAGACGGCCGCCTGCAACTCTTCATCGCTTGAAAATTTTCTTCCTCTTAAGTCCCGCTTTAAATTTGGAAATAAATAATAGTCGGACGGGGCCATGTCTGGACTGTAAGGTGGATGTTGAACTTCTGAGAACCCGCATTGACGAACTGCATCCTTCGAAACACCAGCGGTATGAACAGGGGCGTTGCCATGGAGCAACAGAACACCTTTAGACAGCTTGCCTCTTCGTTTTTCCTTTATCTTGTCTCGTAATTTATATATTAAAGAAGCAAAATATTCGCCGTTCACGACTGTATTACGTTCTTTAAAATCCACTATCAAAATGCCTTGAAAATCCCAAAATATTGTGCACATCAGTTTTTTAGTCGATTGTTGCACCTTTGCCTTTCTAGGGGGCTTTTCACCCTTATAACGCCATTCCATTGACTCGCGCTTGCTTTGTGGATCATAATACAAGATCATAGTTTCATCACCAGTCACTAGCCGCTCGATCACAGTCTTTGGATTTTCGCCACAAAGATCCAAAAACTCCGAAGCGCAGCGCACTCTTTCCTGTCTCTGTACCGCTGAAAGAAGTTTCGGTACCCATCTTGCACTCACTTTTTTCATGTGAAGATGTTCATGGATCGCGCGATGAATGGTACTCTTAGAGAGCCCAAGCCTTGCTGCAATTTCTGTAATCTTCAAACGGCGGTCACTCAGAACCTCCTCTTCGATAGGAGCAATCGTTTCGGGAGTGAGCACTTCCACAGGTCGACCGTCGTGGCCAAAGTCTTCGACGGTTTCTCTCCCGAGGCGAAACTCTTTCACCGAATTTTTCACTGTGCTATAGGAGGGGGCAGACTCCTTATACACGCCATCCAATCATTCTTTTAGTTGGGCAGGGGATAAACCTTCTTTAAACAGAAACTTTATGACACTTCGATACTCAGTTTTCGACATTTTGAAAAAATACGCGACTCTCGTTATTCAAATTCCTGTTAAACTAAGACTAAGCATTTCATGTCGATGCATGTTTCTTATACTAAGTGCACGATAAACGTTCTATTTAATGCAACACAACATGTAGCGGCATGTCGCGATGAACTATATCAGGCCAGTTCATTATGGGACCGCCTAGTATATAGTATAGAGCCTTCAAACTGAAACACATTATCGTAAACGGAATTTAAGGTGGAATAAATAGAACAATCAATATGTTAAATGTACTAGTAATTATAAAATAATAAAATAAAATAAATTAGTTGGGTCCACAACTTCGTTGAGCGTGATTAACAAGTGCGAGAAGTTACGTTGAAACATAAACAAAGTTAAATGAAGGGTTACTAAAACAACCTATGTAAATTTCATGTTTTTGAATTTAAGTGTGCGTGCAGATTCTAAGGTGATATACAAAATAAAAAAACTGTTGAAGCATCATCATTATTACATCACAAGTCTACTGCTAAACAGGACTTTCCCAAGAAATGACACAAAATACGGTACTCAATCACCCGGTTCCATCGACCTCCTGCATCTTTTTCCTTATCCCACCACTCGGCGTTTGAAAAACCTTGTTAAGGGATGACACATGTACCGATAAACTTGACTATTCTACTTTCTTTCAAAATTTTAAAAAACTTTTATTACTTCCAATTAATAGATTATACTCCTAAGTAACAGATGATACGTACTAAATGTGCTTTCCATATACGCTGCTTCAAGGAAAACTCGAATGCAAATATTTTCTCGAACAGTTCTTAGTTCATTTCTCAGTTTCAAAAGTTAATAGATGTAAAATTAGTACTTATACCTATTACCAAAAAGGTCTGCATTCCCCGTTAACTATAATATGAACGAGTATAACAAGTTGGTGGAGGAAATTTTTAAGGTAAGCTAAAACAAATGATAGGTTCTAAGAATGAAGTTTTATAACCATACAACTGATGGTGACAGTCCGTTTTTGTGCTGATACCCAATATAATTTGTTATTTATATGAGTCTTTTATGGTTTTCGTGGAGTTTGTGAATGTTAAATATTATATACGATGTAATTGAATTACCTACTAGAAGAAACCCATGAATAAATAAAACGACTCGACTGCGTTTTATTCCGCAGCGCAACTTCGCACCACGGCAATTAAGCTCTCTTATCAGTCTACACAACAATTATACGTAGATAACAACATAGTAAACAAATTCATGAATAACACCTAACTGTAGGCACAGCGGTGACACTCCCTGTACGTGAGAGCTTAAGCGCCGGTGACCTTGAGTTGAAGCGTGTAGCGATAGGGTTGATATCGAACCGAAATGGAATATTATAGACTTGTACCAAAGAAGATACATAGTAGGTATATGTTATATATTATGTAAACTTATGTATTTGGGTAGTGAAAGATACGTTCAATTTTAAATCACCTTTTATTAAATGAGGCATATTAAAACTTCCGACAAAACCAAATATGAACGACAGTTAATGGTAATCTTAAATAATTAACCAACACTTAGTATTTCAGTACGCAGTAATCAGTATTACCTACTATCCTTTAAACATAATTTACTCTTATATATTTTTAAATTTTTCGATTAATTTTTTAATTTTCATTATTATTTCTAACAATTGCAAAAATTCGTATCATGTATATTTTTTTAGAAAATCCAAAGGTATGCAGGTTTCCTGGGACATGGCGGCCAACAAATTGTTCCCTATGTGTTGAGGAGATAAGTCATTTTTATTTCTAATGAAATAATCCATAAATACAACGATGAACAAATACAAAAACTCGTTATAGATATCTAAAATTTCTTGACTCTCTAGTGGTATTTCTAATAGTGTATATTTCAGTGAATGTAATATAATAAAATTATTGGCGATATATTAGTTTTATTGTCATGGTAATTCCCCATAATTCTTGTTAAGATCATTTCGACTTTCATTAAAATGAGTTCACATATTTTTAGGTATCATAAAACATTATTAAAAAATTAAACTAACAAAACAAGGGCCCTTGTTTTGTGCAGTGGAATTTATTTTAATTCTAATCACTTAAAATCACTTTCAGTAATACTTATACATATACTATAATATCTTTCATTTAATAACAACATTAATATTTATCAAAGCATATAAACCGGCTACAAAAACTAATAACGTTACTTGGTAACATAAACTTAATTCCTACATGAATAGAATAGTAATATGTACATTAAGATATCAGTAATATTTATTATTACTATATCTTTACATTATACATTATTATTATTCATTAATTGAAATATAATATCACTTGACGAATATATTCATATTTACTAATACTGACAATTATCGGTATTACTACTAGCCCTCGTCCAAGGCAGTCGGCGACTGCCCGTTCCACGCCCCGCGCGCCTCTCAAGGCCCCCGCACACATCCAGACACCACAACATAGCCGCAAGCGATTTTACGTGCACACATGCTTAAGTGTCGTTTCTTTTCGCGTAGTGTATATATTCTTTGCTGTAGGGGAATATAAATAAATATGCTTAAATAAATTGAATTATTAGGGTAAAATACACGATGCGTTGAGGTGGTAAAGCTGTGTCAAAAGGCAGTTCTACGAGTACGTGCGCAGCTAATTCCGTCGTATGACACACGGCGAAGTACGAGTGCAATGGTTTTTTTCCTTTATTTGTATATAAGTAGGGTGATAAACGAGCACAAAGTCCTACTAATGGTATCTTGAAAACAACTCAAAGTTATAAAAAAAATTGTAGTTACCAATCGGTTTGCCAAGGGTGGCAATTACGACAAAACCTCTAATGCAATCTATAGTGCAGGTGTTGGCGCGACTACTAACGTCGTCAAGCGACGCACCGGAACGGATCTGTCTGTTTAAATTTTGATTATTACCTGATATAAACTGTTAGCAATAAGACGACTTAAATATAACCAGCAAAAAGTTCAATAAATCAATCATTGAAGAGCACCTGCCTCCCGTTCCTGTACAGCAGGTCTTTGTTAAACAGTGAACTTTTATAGGCGGTAAAGAATAGACAGATGAAAGATCTCTACATCTATCATCGATTAAGGATCAAAACTACATTATACTGCTATTTTATGCTTGTATTTGAGAGCACGATCTTTCTTCGATCAATTCTACCAATTTATGTTACTATTATAATACAGATGAATGTAGTTCTTATACACTCACGTACAACTAAACGCTTCTTGTACTCTTATATTTATTTTACAAATAGGTGTTTTAGTGTAAGGGTTTAATTAAGCTGCCGTGTTGCGTTCAACAGTGGTCGCACATATCGCTGTCGCCACAACGCTTTGTGCAACTGAACCCTAAACTTGTAAATGTAGTCACTGTTGTACAGCTATACTATGACTAAATTAGAGCTACAGTTGGCTGCGTTTTTGAAGTTTAATACGCAGAACAAAATGGAGGCCGAAATTGCAATCATTATATCAGTATTTTTTATAGCACTAAACAGTGTTTGTTGGAACCATTTAATTTAAGAAATGTTGGGGGAAAGTTTTGTTTAGTTTTTTTATATTAAAATTTATGTTTGTTAGTATTTTTCTGACCCCATTCGAAAATTACAGATTCAAATAATGTTTGTTTATTTCACATACAATATAAATACTTAGTTATATGCGCCGTACGAGGAAATAAATACGATATGAATTAGGAACCTTCAATAAAAGCGCCTGCTCGTTTTTCAAAGGCTGGCACCGCTTCTGCAATTCCCTTGGAGTATTCAATACTCAAAGGCATTTCCCCTAATGTTGCAGTTGTTCATGGGCAGCGGTAGTCACTTACCATACGCATGCTCGCTAGCCAAAATTTTATATGAAAAAAAATCATATCCCAAACACATCTAATTGTAGCAAATGCCATAATAAAGGAAAAATTAAATACTATTAATTTTATTACTTAGGTACCTAATACTGAAGTAACTATAAATTTGACTTTTTAGAGACTATTAATCCTAAAATATTAGACAATGCATTATTTTTAATGGTTCCGAGAATACACACGAATAACTTTCATAACAGATGCAGAAATGGGCTTTTTGCTGATGAAGGCAGCCAGCTGTTATCTGTTGTGTTTTCAGCTTTTCTAATCGCTCCGTTCTTATTATTTTCAAGTCTTTTGATGTCCCCAAGACATGTTTGTCGTTGGCAAACTATGAGATGAAAAAATCACCTCGGGCAAAGCACTTATCTGTAAAATTATTTATTTTATTTGAAATTTCTTTATGACATAAATTTCCAAACAAGTTAAAATATTTATTTAAAAAAACCCGACTGAGTAAAACAGTTTACTTATTGAAAGGTCAATAATTATTTTTCAGGTTATTAAGACTGATTTAGATACAACTATATAAAAACTTTATAATATAAAGTTACTTTAATAACCTAAAGTTTTGAAAATTCTTGTGAGAATGGTTGCTAGCCAACTTTAAACCGTTATATATCCTAAGTGGTCATTAAAAAGAAAAATGATTTGAGAACCCTAATTAAGATTTTCAAATACCTATACAATGATGCCCCACTTGACATAGTTTGTCTACTTTCACTTTCTTATTTTTAATATATAACATCTGGTTGTCGCCATTTTGAATTTTTGTTACTGTCATGTCCTTCGATCAACAGTGTTGTTGATCGAAGGTCATGCCCTTAGTGATATTCACAAGATTAGGCTAAATAGATTGACGTAAGAATTATCAATATCGGTCCACGTGTTTTGTCTCTAGCGCGCCACAAAGGAATAAATATACCAATAAACACATTACCCTCCCCTGCGTTGGACAGTCTGGTAAAAAAAAACTGAAAACAAAAATTATCCGACAGTATTTTAATCATTTTGGTCAAATTCGATCTGATTTATCAAACAAGCAACGAAGCTTAACATAGCTATTATGTTAAACATAGTACAGCTTAAGCTAGATATAACAAGTGGTAAAATAAAAAAAAATATAGAACCGACGGCGATATATGTAAATAAAATGTAGATGTTTCATATATATAGATAGATTTAATATAAATAGAATGAATGTCATCAATGTAGTTGAAGTCAATTAAATACGCGCATTAGATTAAAAATTCCAGTCCAATGGATTACCTCATAATTTTTGAAGTCGGTTAAAAATGCCACTAAACTCGATTATTTGCTCGCTTTTGTGTGAGTGCAGAGAACCTGATGAAATTTATTTATTATTTATATTTATTGCATGCCTTAAGCACAAATCGCGTAGGGCGTAGGTATGTTCTACCAGCGCCTGAAAATCAAGAATCCGACGTTTTGTCGCATGAAATTGTATTAAACAATCATATTTTTCATATAAATGATATAATAAGCACATTACCAGAAAGATAAATGATTGTTCAACAAATTATTTTTAATCGAATAATTGATTTTTTTACAAGTATTAAAAAAGTGGTTTAAGTGGCTAATGGTGTAAATTTATCAAGTCCGCATGAAGGGGTAAAGGTGACTTTTAAAAATATCAATTGTGCAACTCAATCAGTTTTTTTAATCTCGTCATCTATCGTGTAGGAAACCATAGAATGTAAATGCCAGTAAAATTTTTTTTCGGCTGAGAAATCCCAAAAATATCGGTCTTTTTGACCAAGGTATAATTATTTTTATAATCACAGATTTTTATTACAATATATTGTTTCCATAAAAACAATTAGAATTTATATATAAATATATTTATACGTTTTGGATTTTATGGAGTGACTTGAAGGTGTACTTCGGTATCTGCTGATAGAAAATACTCAACGAGTAGTACTAGGTGTGTCGAAATTGTGCTCCTTATGTTAGTTATGATAAGACCTTACCCGCGGACTTGACGGAGGACCTGAAAGTATACTTCGTTGAATACAACTGGAACTCCTCGAAGAGTAGTAATAGCAATAGGTGTACTGAGTTTGGACCTATTTTATTAGTAATGATAAGACCTTTTTTTTCACATGGGGCATAATGGCTACGCATACTTGCCTTGCGGAGGCAATGACGGGTTATGTCGGACTTGCACCGACTAAAACCCCATGGTTTTCCATCTTCGTTGCATTTTTGTAGGGCCACGGGAACGTTTTCGCACACATCCGTGGCCCCACCAGCGCTGGCCGCCCCATGGCGGCGCGGAGAGGATTACTTCTCCAATTTCTACTTCTCAAGTAATACGCACCAGGACACATGGCGCACCTTACTCCACGGCCTCCAACTACACCTGCGCAACGGACGCTGTGTCCAACGCGCGAAGACAATGGGGCCAGGAAAACACTCAAAAACGCTAGTCTTCCTGACCCCAGCGGCGGATCTGGTCTACGGCTCCGCCGCCAACCTAGATTCGGCTGCGAAGAGTTGGGAGGGCGGCGCCTCGCAATACAGACACCCCTCTCTCCCCGCAGCCCTACCACCACCGCATCAACAGTGCGGCCCCGTTTGAGTCGCGAAGGATAGGGCGAGTGGCGCATCGCTATACAAACACTCCTATTCCTCCGCGACTCCCCTCTTGCCGCAGCCCCCAGGATACATCCGAAGTGGGCTAGCCAAATCCACTTGGAGTGGTCACCTTGGGCCGGCTCTTCACCGCGGGCCAGCCTTGTGAGTTCACCTTTGTTCACCGCGGGTGACCAGTCCACGGCTACTAAGCGAGTACTGGTAGTAGAGTAAGCCATGGATACTCATCAACGAGTTTACGCCACGACGAGACGGGAACCCGTTCGGGGGGGGGGGGGGGTGTTAAGACCTTACCTCTGGACAGTGGCGGATTATGCTTAAGGCAAATATAATTAGGCACGTGCTTAGGGGCGCAAGGTTAAAAATGGCGCGCGCAGAAGTTATTAAACGAAAAAAAACGTAGTGAAAATACTTTAAAAAAAATTGACCATAAGCGCTTAAGACCTGCATATTTGGATTAACTAAGTTTTTTACTACATTAATATATATCTATGTATATTTATCAATTTCATTTATATACTTACACAGATCAACCAGATAAGAAAAATATATAAATACCCCGTGTGCACTCTCTATTCCCTTACTCTCATAGTCCGATAAAACGGTAAATCTCCAACAATCGGAGAGAGATCAGGCGCAGCACCAACGGGTTTTCGAACCTGAGACCTGAAGATCATCAACGAGTTTACGACCACTAGACCAACGAGGCAAAATTATCCTCCCCTTCAAATACAGTAACATTAGGTGGTGTCTAGTAGTCAGTCTGGGTACTTCAGTATTATATAAAGAAAAAAGAGTCATTCCTTTAAAAATTTTATTTCGTAACCGTTTCTGAGAACTCAGAAACTCATAATTCAAGTGACGGGTACAATAATCGCCTTGCTAATTGCATAGTTATAAGCTAAACTGAACTTTTAAATTTTAAAAAGCATTTAGGAACACGTACGACAGTAATTTACAAAAAAAAAAAATCGTTAAATCAACGAAATCGGTAAGTGCTTTTGATTGATATTAATGATACTAAAAACACAGTGTATAAACTCTGGATAAAGAAGTCTCAGTAGCACGGTTTATATTTATTCTTAAATTTTTTATATGGATTTTTATATTCTCGTAGCTTTTAAAGATCTGTAGCACTTTATTTAACCACAATTAATATCTATCTCGATGAATTGAAGTAGTTTAATCTCGAGATACTAAATGTACAGATTGCTTTCGGCAAAAAGCGAAGTAAACAGATATTTAAGTGTTTTGAACAGAACTGTAATTAACTGTACCTTTGATTGGGTTGGTACCGCTTACCGCTTGATGTTTATTGGTTCCCTAAATCAAAAGTAAATTTAAATTAATTCCTTAAGCTTCACCAATATTAAGACCGTAACCTGTTTATAATCACAATATTTGTTTAAACAAATTATTTTGTAAAACAATGTTTAGTACCTGGTTGACCGAGCTTTGCTCGGTACTTTTCGCTCGATTTTTTTTAATTCGTGTGTTTTGGAAATTATATTTAGATACAAATTACATACTGATGATAAATAATATTTTTTGATCTTAGCGACATAACAGAAAAAACGGAACTGGTTATTTGAATAAAAAATCATGAGTGCAATTATTTTAATTTAAAATTTCGTGTTTATAAAAAATACTAAAAAAGGGCTCGAAAAAATAGATTTTCTCAAAAAAGAAAGGAACATGAAAAAAAATTAAAAAAAGGCGGTCGGTCGGTCTGGGCTCGACCCGGGGTTTTCAGATTCTGTGATTTTTTTTTTATAGTATAGGGTGACAAACGGGCACACAGTCCACCTGATGGTAAGCGGTTGCTGCGGCCCATAGACATCTACATCTATCCTCGATTACAAATCAAAATGCAGACGCGTTGTCACCCGTGAGGACTAAGATGGAATGCCTCTTTTCCAGTAAAAAGGGTCTCCGGTTCTCTACACTCACCATACGAAATACAGCAGCATTAAGCTACTATTTCACGCTGGTATTCTGTGAGAGCGTGGTCCTTCCCCGGCCGAGCCGACCCATTCGTGCTACAACTATACTACTAATATAACTGCAGCATGGCTCTACCACGTTAAAAAGTTGTGACCGACCATTATACCAATTAACCTATTTATAATCACTAACAACCCGTCAAAATTTACCTTCTTATTCCAACGATATTGTAGCAGTTTTTCATTGCCTAAAAACACGGACAAAAAGACATTTTCTAAAAATAAATCCTAGCTAGATCGATTTATTATCCCCGAAACTCCCTGGACACTAAATTTTATGAAAATCGTTGGAGCCGTTTCCGAGATCCCGATTATATATATATATATATATATATATATATATATATATATATATATATATATATATATATATATATATATATATATATATATATATACAAGAATTGCTCGTTTAATAGTATAGGATTACAATAGTAACACTATAAAGATAAATTATCAAAAATATTCTGCTTCGTGGCATAGTGCCCAGAAATCTGGCTGCGATTCCTCTCTAAATGACTATACTTAGCTTTAGATCGTGAAAAGAATTTATCTTTTATTTCAATCGCCGACGACCAGTCGCGAATACTTTAGAAACTTAACTGCACGTAATTTTCTCTACAGGAAATGGCACAAATATATCTCTCTTTACGTCTCTGATGCTCTCCGTTAGAAAACTTTATTTTACACATGATACTAAGATATCACAAAACATTACCATTTGACCATACCAAACTTGCGAATAGGCGGTGCGATATCGTGGCTCCCTCATACCCTGCACGTACAGTATTTGCCACTGAACAATATACATATATCACAAGCTCCTCATGCCTATAACAAGATCAACCGCCTACTTAAAATTTACCCAATGCAAATGTTTGAGTGTAGAAAAACTCTGACCGAGTGGCTCTATATTCTTAATTATGATGATGTGGAAAACATTTTGGTCAGACAGAAATGAACCAGTTTTAAATAACACACTGACACAACAAATCAGACACACACACACACACACACACACACACACACACACACACACACACGCGCGCGCGCGCGCACACACACACACACACACACACACACACACACACACACACACACACACACACAACGGACACATACGGAATAAATTAACACACAACGGACACAACTACTCAGGTATACATTTCTCCTAAGCTTCTTTCTTTCATTTTAAATGCATGAAAAATTGTAATATTAAGTTTAAAATGTTTATATATTTTTTTTTGATGTAAATCTAAGTTGATACGATTACGTAGGAAGAGCGAGACTCTCCCAACACAAGTATCTTATGATTACTTTCTGGGAGGCCTCGGCAAATAGCTGTAAAATGATTTACTGAAATAAAACATTTTTTTATTTTATTTTTTTTATTATGATGTGAGAGACCGTCAAAATACTTGTGCACGAAAATCTAAAAATCTAAAAATTCCACTGCCTTCCTCATATATTGACCCATGGCAAGATTTTGCAATAGTTTCTTATTACTTTGAGTTGCTATCAGGAAGATGATGCCAAATATTCATTCATTCTCCTGTTTGATATTCCTTATGTCGCCTCTTACAACACCCTCAGGACGACATGTTTGAATAATAAAGAATCCGTCCAGTCTTTTTGTTATTTTTTGTTCATTTATATTCCTTTTATTAATCTTACTGTGAATAGTTTTAAAATATGATTTGCTGGCAATTATTGCAGAAAAATAATACATAAAATATTTAAAAAAAATATATTATCCTATACTATTAAACGAGCAATTCTTGTATATATATATATATATATATATATATATATATATATAATCGGGACTACGGAAATGGCTCCAACGATTTTCATAAAATTTAGTGTCCAGGGAGTTTCGGGGATAATAAATCGATCTAGCTAGGATTTATTTTTAGAAAATGTCTTTTTGTCCGTGTTTTTAGGCAATGAAAAACTGCTACAATATCGTTGGAATAAGAAGGTAAATTTTGACGGGTTGTTAGTGATTATAAATAGGTTAATTGGTATAATGGTCGGTCACAGAATCTTAAAACCCCGGTTCGAGCCCAGACCGACCGACCGACTTTTTTAATTTTTTTTCATGATCCTTTCTTTTTTGAGAAAATCTATTTTTTCGAGCCCTTTTTTTAGTATTTTTTAAAAACACGAAAATTTAAATTAAAATAATTGCACTAACGATTTTTTATTCAAATAACCAGTGCCGTTTTTTCTCTTATGTCGCTAAGATCAAAAAATATTATTTATATTTAATCAGTATGTATTTTGTATCTAAACATAATTTCCAAAACACACGAATTAAAAAAAAATCGAGCGAAAAATACCGATCAAAGCTCGGTCAACCAGGTACTGTTTTAAAACATTGCATTTGTTTTATACAAGAAAACCAATCTATGCGGATGTCTGTGCAGCGATGAAAAGTGAATTCTGCTTAGCTCACAGAAACATACATTTTTATATACTAGATTAAGAATCATAGTCGAGATCAGTTGTCAGTTGTCAAAATGCCTCATGAGGACACTGTATGGGGGGCTCTCAATGTTCAGCAGTGACATTTTTAGGCTGTAATGACATTTGTGAGGGACCTTAATAATATGTTGTGAAGACATGGTGAGTCACATAATATTGCAGTATAGGAATTAACTAACATTTTACTTCTTCCATAAAACACACTCCCTACACTTAAGTTAATTATTCAAGTATTTAAGTCCATACCCTGGCCTTTATTTTCATTCCAAGTCAAGGCTTCACCGGAGTCGTTCACCGGAGAAAACATAGCGCTACCGGTTTATGACTCAAAAGGTATTACGATAGGGTTGTCGAATGCAAGAAAATCATAAAAATGCGTATTTAACTTTCCGTTTAGAAAGAAAGAAAATGTTTAATGTTAGTTGTTGTTTTACTAAAGTCACATTGGATCATTAAAGGTTAAATTATTATTCTAGGTAGTAGAACTTCTTTTTTAACTAGGACTCCAACTGAATAGGTACCGCTCTCTTACCTATTTCTGCTGCCAAGCTGAAGGATATTTAATTACAGCTTGAGAGACATTCTATTTTGATCCTTAGTGGTGATAACATATTGACCTTCTTTGATTAAAGTTATTTGCATGTGTCCTTGGGCTGCAGTTATTATTTACCATCAGTTGGACTGTAAATTAGCTTATAACTTAAATTTTATTAAACAAACCTTATTATTATTTTAACAATTCGCCAGCGCGAATGTAAGGCGTTTGGCTGCCACGTTGCGGATTCGCGGGTTGTAATAGCGTACAAAATAAACGTCTGTATTACTTATAATAATGGAATTTGCAATAAAAATATATGTAAAATAGACGTAAAGCGATATGGTCCTATGGTGCAATAAACTGAGATGGTGACGGGCCGGACATATAGCTCGAAGAACTGAAGAGGAAGAAGCAATTTCGAATGGCAGTCTTGTACCGGTGAGCGATGTGCAGGTCGGCTTCTTGCTGGAGGCTTTAATGACTTAGTGAGATATGCAGGAGGTTGAAAGAATTTAGGTTGGTGAAGACCGTTTCATATGTTTTTTTTCCTGAAACTGTGTACTTTTGACCCTGGGGCTTTTACAGCTTTTTCGAAGTAGATTCGCGGGCTTTTGAGTGCTACGACTATGCCGCCAGCGAGGCGTTGCGAAACGCCGGGTCACCGACTGTAGTCCCGAGGCGCCCCAGCCCCTACTTTCTCAGTGAGACTCCTCTAGCTGGGGGGGGGGGGGGCTCTATGTGATTCAAAGGCCCCTCTGAGAAAACGGGTCAAAAACTGAAAACACCTCGTGTAACGGGGTGGGTCTATAACTGGTGGCACTCGCCAGCGAACGCGGTGTGCCCAAGGGTTCTGTACTAGTGTAGTGTTTGTTGTAGACAATCGTATTCCCTTTCCTGTGTAGAGAGGGGTATCGATCTATACATGGAGGTGATCTTGTCATCCAGATCAAGAAGAACGTTCCTGGGACATGTCCTGGCGGTTGGTAATATGCCTTAGGAAGGTGTATTTTATAGAAGAGAGGCCAGACGAGCATGCGGCTTACCTAATGGTAAGTGACTACATATCACATACATGATCGCCACGCTTGTTAGGTGTATTGGCGTTTACAGATACAGAAATTTTGCATCTTTAGAAATAGAAATATATTTATTTAACCAAAAAGTGATCACATATATAAAGAATACGGTGGTTCCTTCACAACAAGTTCTAGGTTTGTATCGCAAGAACCAAGAAATTCGCAGAAACGTTACGAAGTTTGCACTAGTAAAACGTAGAGTATTTTAAATTTAAGTCTAAATAAGTTAATGATTCTTGAACTGTTTCTCATAAATTTTATTAATACGCCGATTTATTAAGTTGTGGCAGCCCAGTATCAACTAGCTAGCGCGTTTTCGTTGTTTATTTAGTGTGAACGCCTATATTCACGTTGGTAAAAGGCAGTTGGGGACCTATCTCACTACTTTTATTATGTGGTAGGTGTTCTCTCATAAAGAAACTGTATTATTTTTTTATCCTTCATTGCAAAACTGTGTGATATAGTTTTATTATATAAGCAATACTATATTATTCTTTATAAAAACGGTAACAAAATTTGTCTTACGAATTATAAATTAGTGCTTGCCTATGATGCCTTTTCACTCGATTTCACGATTCCAGACCCGGCAGTCAGTTTCAACGGGGAATAGGCATATGTGCAAGACAGAATTGTTATGGCAGAGTGTATGTGCAAGCACAGGTGCACTCTCTATTCCCTCACTCTCATAGTCCTATGGAGCAGCAATCCGACACGATAGGAGATAAATTAGCTGCAAGACCAACGGTATTACGTGCTTTCCATGACAAGAAGTCGAAACACCGCCCTTTTACTGATTTCGGGTTACTTCTGAGAATTTCTGGACATAAAAACTCAATGTCTGATTTTGGCCCGACCTGGGATCCAAACATGCTTACGGCCGCTAGACCAACGAAGCAAGTTAATATGTAAGAAATGATGCTATCTTGGTTGATGAAACTAATTCACTCACATTATCTTGAAGACCCCTACAGTGTGTTCGGGTGGCAAGGCTGTTGCATGTTTTTCTCCAATGAACCTTTCCTCTTAAACAGTAGTTAGTTCTTCGAGCTATACGACCGGTCCATTGTCAATGCAGTATACAATTTTGAATTTTTAGAAGTATTCTTGGTTACAACTTGTATCACGAACAGAAACTAAGCCTTCTCTATATTACATTCAGATGACTAAAAACAAAACAAAAAAAAAGCAAAACAAAAAACTAAAAACAAAATAAATCATTATCGTCATCATCACAGCTGCAACAAGCTGAGCTCAGACCTCTGGAGATATTTATCATAGTTGCCACGTTTGGCAGGCGGGTTCGCAACCGTAGTTTTGTTTATTTTCTTTGTTATTAGAAAGATGCTGCTGCCTACCTTTTGTTTTTTTTTATGACGCTTCTTATGACACGACCACTATAGTTATTATAGATATTGTTACACCACCACTATAGTTTAAGATAAAATAAGAGCTAAATACTTCCTTTGTCATTTACTTCAAAGCGTTTTATTGAAAGTAGTAATGTAGGTCGATATCAGAACAAACAACCGTAGTGTAATTTACTATAGAGCTTAATTTATTACTTTTTCAAGCATGATTTTGTAATTAATTGTATTACTACTATAAAATGTAGCTCTAAGCACTTCTGAATCGAAGTCAAATCTAACGATACTATAGCAATCAGATAATCTTATCACCATTTTGTAATTTTATAAAGATATAAGTCCGTAAGCCTTCCTAAATTGAATGAATAAATAAATTAGTTGACGTTGTAGAGGGTCACAACTGATTTATTATGATCACAGGCGCAGAGTAAGCAGCCTCTCGGTATTCCATAGGATGTATTTGATAGAGTACGCGCGGGATACATATCTTAATTCTTCACTCCCACTGACACCATCGGAGAACCCGGCGGTCGACGGTTATTGTCGGTAATCCAGGAATCGATCAATCGTTTTGCTTCTTATTTTGTAACGTGTGCAGCAAAGGAGTGAAGTTATCTGCCTACGTCAGTTTTTCTTTCCAAATACAATTGGGTCGTGTTCTAGCCAAGAATGAATACTCGTAAGCTTTTGTTACGAAGACAGTGTGACTATAAGATATCATCACCAGTTACAGCAGGTATTATTGTAGTCAAACACTGGCTTATAATAAGTTAAAAAAGACGAACGTGATGTACACACTCAAAAAATATAACACTGTTGCCAGTCAGGTAAATAAAAACTTATATACACTCTTTGTTCTAGTATAGGAATCAAAATTCAGATGTGTTGTCACACGAAGCACTCCAATGTTCGTCTTTGATCACTCGAAATACAACAGTGTTATGTTACTTTTATGGGCTGTTTATTTGTGAGATATCCTGCTGATCCAAGCTACATGATTACTGTAATAGGAGTAAGGAGGATTTACGTGGTATATATATATATATATATATATATATATACATATATATATTTAAATTATATATATATATATATATATATATATATATATATATATATATATATATATATATATATATATATATTAGCCCTGACTGTCACACTAAAGAAAGACTTGCGGCGAATTGGCGGGAAATCTCTGAAAAAGTCTAATAAAAACCAGTGGGTACTTTTAACTTACAACAACAAATAAAAAGAATATAAAATAATACGGATAAAAAGAATCGTACAGACAAAAAAGGAGGAATCTCGAAATTTCAAGTATGAACTCCCTACAGGAATAAAAAAACATAAGGTCAAACAGCTTCGCCAGTCGGTAAACACAACAATGGCAAAAAACCGTAGACGTTACGTAAAGGAAAATTCTTATTATTCTTTTACATTCCGAAGAATCTTTAGTATATACTTATAATTTTTTGTATAATTTATGTGACTGGCAATCAGCCAGTATACTTATAATTTTTTAGGGTTCCGTAGTCAACTAGGAACCCTTATAGTTTTACCAAGTCTGTCTGTCCGTCTGTCCGTCCTCGCTAAATCTCTGTGACCGTTAACACTAGAAAGCTGAAATTTGGTACCAATATGTGTATCAATCACGCCGACGCCGAATGGAAAAAATGTTTTATTAGGGTAGCCCCCCTATATGTTAAGTGGGAAGTGATTTTTTTTAATTTCAACCCTAACGTGTGATATATTTTTGGAAAGGTATTTAAAAATGAATAGGTGTTACTAAAATCATTTTTTGATAATGTCAATAATTTCGGAAATAATCGCTCCAAAAGTAAAAAACAATGTGTCCCCCCCTCTAACTTTTGAACCATAAGATTAGAAAATATGAAAAAAATCTGAAAAGTATAACTTTATAAGGACTTTCTACTCATTCCTTTAAACTCATAAGTGGGAACACTTATTGTGACTGACGGGAAACTACGGAGCCTTACACTGAGCGTGGCCCGACACGCCCTTGGCCGATTTTATTTCTTTGTACGGATTGTTGCTATCAGATTATTGAATTAATTTTCGTTTATTCAAGTCAATTTCTGCATCTGTATTTTCTGGTTTAAATAATTGCTCTATTAGGTATATATGTACATTTAAAGTATTGAAATTATGACGTGAACGCATAACCATAGATTGATTACATTATACAAACTTACCTCTTTGAGTTATGTGAGGTTATGTGTGACGTGGTTTTGCAAGGACAAGATTGTCACTTTTTACTACAGCCCTTAGAGTAATATACCATTGAGTTATAGCATAATACATAAAACAATGGTAATTACATACTTACGTACTACGGCCATGGCTGTTAAAATAAACAGATAATAGAGTAATTTAAATCAAGGTAATAAAATTTACTATTTTAGTATTCTTTTGCGATTTATGTTACAAGAACCAATAATAATTTGCATATCTTTTGTTGTATGGTTTCGTTTAAAAATAGTGTTTAATTTAAATGCACTGTATTTTATTTTTAAAAGTATATTTTAGAAAAAACTTGTTTTGTATAAAACATGACTATAAAACATGACTCGTACGTGATAGAGCCATGCGGTAGGTATATTAGTAGTACGTATAGTAGTTGTAGCACGAATAGGTCGGCTCGACCGGATAAAGATCTTGCTCTCACAGAATACCAGCGTAAAATAGCAGATTGACGCCGCTGTGTTTCGTGTGGTAAGTGTTTTTGAATGTGCACAATGTGTATACTGTTTCATTAAATATAGAATTCTAGGTATTCAAGGGAGGATTCTAGGGAATCTTATTAGACATACAAAATTTCAAATGTGTAGGTCTAATAGTTTTAGAATTATGGAGTCGACTCTGCACACAACTCGGCTAACACGCTCCCATGTATATAAATTTAAGTGTTAATAACGAATGTTCTAAAGTGGAATATTTAATAATATTAATATTCCTCCAAATGCCAGTTGAATTTTTACGCCACACTAACTGCTGATTATCCGATTTTCAACTGTGCAGTGGCGGTGCAATATAATTTATTATGCAAACATTCTTTAATAAAGATTATTGTAAACATATACACAATACATACATAAACACTCACGGCTGTCACCCAGAGGGGTATGCAGAGTCTACGTCCACTTCGGACGATCCTGACACACTTCTTTCGCCTCCTTTACATCCATATATCTACGCACACACGCTCGTTGGTTAAGGATACTCCTAATGTGGTCCATTTTCAAAATATCGCCAATTTGGTCGATGAACCTTTTTCGAGGGCGTCCCTTCCCGCCTCTGCCGTACGCATCTGCAATATAATTTTTACTTCGTCACTCTTTCCTCGTTCATTCTTTCTAGATGACCAAACCACCGCAGCATTCCATTCTTAATCCTGGTCACAACATCATCTTGCACAACATATTTTTCTCTTATCACGCAATTTCTCACCCTGAAATTCAGATTCAGCCCTAGTATACCTACTCCTTAAAGACCGCATTTCTACAGCATTAAAGTGATTAGCAGCTACCATACATTAAAGTGGTGATTAACACAGCATTGTGAATTACCACACGTGCCTTTTTTGACACATTGTGATTCTTTATAGTAGAGTGTAGAGCCCCATTCACTCCATTCCCTCGATGAACATATATTACCCCATATCATCCTATCGGTGTCGTAAGAGCCGACTGAGAGAGAGAGAAACCAAGAGATTTGCAGCCGCGGCAAAAAATAAGGAAGTTGACAACCCGCCTGCCATTCGTGACAACTATGGCAAATATCCCCCTTTGAGGCAATATATGGGAGAGGCCTATCTTCAGCAGTGGACTTTTGATGGACTGTAACGGTAACAGCTTAATACGGTACGAGGATCTGATGCCCATATATTGACGATCCGAAGACTAGCCAATTATAACCATTAATTTTTTAAAGGATACGGTGACAAACGAGCACACAGTCCACCTGATGGTAAGTGGTTGCTGTGCGGCACTGGCAAATATACTGATATTAAAAACAAATAACAAAAAAGGAATGTATTTCTTGTAATTGATTTTGAATGAAACATCAATTCATGATTAAGGATAATAATATCTAACTTAGTTTCATTACACGATACTTACTACAGCAGTTGTATACATTGGAATAATGTTAATAATGTACACGAAAACAGCACTTAATTCGCATTATTCAAAGTATAAATTGTTATGCATTTTTTAATGTATGTAACAGTTAAGCAGAGCGCAATAATTATTGGCCAATACGGATGTAACACGTGTGTTATGTGACGACTCACCGTAACACGTAAGAGCTTGATAAACATTTAAATGTGTAAAAAAAGAGTTTTTTTTACACATTTAAATGAAAACCATTTATGCACACAGAGCTTATCTTGAGATGTATTTAATTTAAAAAAAGTTATAACTATGTATTTACTATAATATTCTACTATGTTGGTTTAAGAAGATTTTGATAGAAAGCTTAACCTAGCAGTCAGTTGAAATAGACGTATCTCAAACGGCAAAAGCGGGTTTTCATAATTCACTTAAGCAGACAATACAGGGAACAATATTTTTGTGTATCAAAATAATCTTCAAACCATTACTGGAACGAGAATATTGGAGAAACAATCTCTGTCTGTGAAGTTAGCAAAATTCCTTTTATTATTAATTTTTAAAAGAACTGTAACCACTAAAAATTGAAAGTGTACACTGGGAGCTAATATAATCTTGCAGATAGGGAGAGTATTCACTTGAATGGAGAAAAGTATATGATAAATCTGAGAAAAAAATCTAACGGCGACCAATAGTAGGTGGTATACTATCTCGTTTACGTCAGATGTGAAATACCCCGGCAACAATCCATTTAGCAATCATCAATCCACTTGCTAAGCGAGATGAATACGGCAAATCTGATGGCTGATGAAAACTAAGTGAACTATCTTTTTGATGATATGATGCCGCGTAGTGGCGGATTATTCACTGCCCCATATCATCCCGTGTAGACGAAGAGACGACAGAGGGAAACAAATCAGGAGATAGGCAGTCTTTCCAATAACGAAGATTGCGGTGCCAACTCGCTTGCCAAACTTGGCAACTATGGCAAATATTCTCCCTATGAAGCAATGGCAAGGCCTATGTTCAGCAGTGGACTTTAATAGACTCTAACGGTAATGGTAGCTGGGATGGGGTTGGGATTTTAAATCTGGAACTCAGACTAAAGAGTAGATTGAAATATAAAATTAATTTCGTTACCAGCTCTTCGACTAAGTTCACGGTCGACTGCTTCCAACATGTTGAACGCACATCAGCCAAATCGATTACAAGCGAAATGAATCCACCCCTGTAATTAGAGAACCTTTACACCTGGAGCTTGATTAATGACTATCGTATTATAAGGAAAATCTTACAAATATTGCTTTTATGGAGGCTGAATGTTATGAATTGTTATTACATTTTAACGCACATTTCATTGTTTTATCTAATGTGGGTATAGCCTTCTATTCTTTGAATATTGATAGATCTTCGCGCGCTCAGCGAAGACTTATCAATAATCTAAGCTTTTATTCTTATTATCTAATCTTATATTACTATACTCCCTACTTAATATATGTGATGTTTTATACAACTGGAATTGCTTTGAGTGAGTAAAATATACTTCCAAAAGTCCATTATCCTGTGGGTGTCGTATGAAGCAAGTATGGGAAATGAAACGAGATGGGCAGTAGCATCTTCCTGATGACACTGTACGAGTAACAACTATTGCCTACATCCCCTATAAGTAAACCCCTAGGGGAAGCCTATATTTGGTAATTTTCATTAAGCACTCCTTATTAATATGTAAAAAGCTAGAAATTACTGAAAAATCTAGTACTGAATACTTTGATTAAAATGAAAGAAAGCTGCTTATCATATCGACTACTGAAAATATTATCCACCCTGAAACGGGAAGGGTCCAGCAGCAGAGGACTTTTAAGGGATGATGATGAAGCAGAAGAAGTGATAATTTGCGTCGGCAGACCTGTTGTAATCCCTTTTGCTGATAACAAGACAATTTTATTTTAGTTTCGTGTGTGACAAACACGGGGGTATCTATGAACCTCAGCGTCGCATACCGTCAATTGGACTTTGCACCATTAATAAAAATAAATATAATATTAGCAAATATCGTTGGAGTGACCCGTTGGAAGCTGATCTGCGCGCACTTCAAGCTGAAAACAGCTGGAGAGCGAGATATAGCATGTACTCGTGTGAGAGGTCTACTAAGTCCTTATTTCTAATGATATAGGAGTATGTGAGCGTACAAAAATGTCTACATGGTAGCTAGGACTTCTGTTGTGCTTAGGAGTCCGTCTGGTTAGGTACAACCCTCTTAACTAGCTCCAGCTGCCTGTTTTGGTCTGAAGAGTATATGGGGAGAAAGAGAGAGAGAGAGAGAGAGAGTCTAGAGTAGTGGTGACAGATAGACGAGCACACAGCCCACCTGTTGGGAAGTGGATGCTGTGGCCCGTAAACATCTGCATCTTTACTCCATTTAGAAACAAAATGCAGATGCGTAGCCACTCCTGAGGACTAAGATGGAATGCCTCGTTTCCAATTAAAAAAACCTCTGATTCTCAAAACTCACCCTACAAAACTCAAGCTGCATTTATACGCTGGTGTTCTGTGAGAGCATATTCCGGACCCGGTCGAGCCAACCCATTCGTGCTACAATCATAGATGCATCATGACCTTACCAAACAAAAATGGTTGCAGATATGATAACGTTTTAGGTATTATAAAAATGTGTCAGGTAAGTGCAGTAGCCGTTTATATCAAATGGACATGGATAAGTTTGCTTGTCACTAAA